>OX333074.1:34069993-34457992 GCA_946863875.1 Alloplasta piceator
CTATCAAGGTTTGTTCGTGATCAAATTTGGCGAAAATTGATCGAATTTGCACATTGATTACTAATATTTTTCAATAGTTAACAAAGCTTCCTTTATGAGGAAGCCAAATTTGATCGCCATACCGTGTGTTAAAGGAAGCAATGTCAACTATGGATAAAGATGAAGAAGCAATGTGCAAATTTCAATTTGCAGGGTGTTTTATTATTTTGTAATATATTATTACACATGCAAAAAGAAGTATCCATGTATATTTTTAGCTCTCGATCTTAAACCATACCAAAGTTATTGATTTTTGAAAAAATATTCTCAAAATAATCATAATTTCCACAATAACTAAGATATTCTAATTTGCTAAGTCATTTTTGTTTGTTTTTCAATGTACTCGTTGAAAAAAATATCAAAAATTAAGAAAAAAATAGTTGTGTCTTTTTGGCTGTTTTAAGCTAAAGAAAATTGGATTTTCTTTGACTGGGACCGCTTTAAATTTACGTAAAAAAACGAAATTTTTGAGATTTCACCGATAATGGGATTCAAATAACTTCTAATATTAAAAGACATTTTGTTCGTTTTTTTTCTCGTAATTTTGTTTTTTTTCCTTCCATCACTCAAATAGTTGATTTCAAATATGTTAATATAAATAATTTTACTTCTCTCACATATTTCTTTTGTAAATTATAATGATTAACAATTTGAATTACAATTCAAGGACATTTTGCACTTTATTAAATTTCTTTACATAAAAATTGTAATTCTTAATGTTAATTAATATAATTTATAAAGGAAATATACGAGAGAAGCTAAATCATTTATCTTCACATCACTGAAATCAACTACCGCAGTCATAGAAGGAAAAATGATCAAAATTACGAAGAAAAAAAATCGAATTTTTTTAAAAATAAGACGTTATTTGATTCCCATCTTCGGTAAAATCTTAAAAATTTTGTTTGTTTACGTAGAATTTTCCAATTTTTTTTTAATCGAAGGGGTCCCATAGAAAGAAAATCCAATTTTTTAGCTTCCCTAGCAAGCAGTGCGACCGTCGCTATCTAGAAAAAAAACCGCTAAGGCGACCAATAAAGCGACCGGTTGCTTTGTGACAAAAATTGGCCGCTGAAGCGACCGGAACAGCGACCAATCAAATTTTTCCGAGGTTCGGTCGTTTTACGGTTGCAAATCTGTAAACGACCGATCTATAAGTGTAAACGATCGATCATTTTTTTTGTTACTCAGTTTTTTGCATTTTTGCATTTTTTAAACTCCCTAGTGTATTGAGTGACCATGATTTTAATTTTAAAAAAACGTCCAAAAAACCGTCAAATGACCGATAGTCATTCTTGGCCACGATAGTGACCCTAAAAACTATCCGAAGTGATCTAAGTCAGTTCATCGGAGCCGAAACTTTTCTTATTTATCCTCGTTCCCATAAAGAGCACGAACGCCACCGCAGTGCAATGGTTCTCTCATTAAAATATGTAGTCTTTAGTCGAGAGGACTGCACGACCACAGAGCGCGGGGAATGTTCCAACAATTTAAACTTATTTGAGGACTCCGATGCTGGTAATACACCGGACTTTATCGGTGCTTGGTGACTCTCTCGCTTGCGCGAGCGCGCGCCTGCCAACGCCACCTAGCGGATCTCGGGCGAACCGTTTCGCAAGACGATTTTCACGGTCATTCGCGACCACGTTTCTAACGGTATATACTTAGACCGAGAAGAAGGGTATTCGGGCACTTCGCCCGAGATCCGTTAGATGGCGCGCGCTCTCGCGCAAGCAAGAAAGTCACAGAGAACCGATAAAGTCCGGTGTATTTTTAGCATCGGAGTCCTCAATTAAGTTTAAATTGTTGGAACATTACCCGCGCTCTGTGGCCACGCAGTCCTCTGGACTAAAGACTACATATTTTAATGAGAGAACCATTGCACTTCGGTGGCGTTCGTGCTCTTAATGGGAGCGAGCATAAATAAGAAAAGTTTTGGCTCCGACGAACTGACTTCGGTCACTTCGGATAGTTTTTAGGGTCACTATCGTGGCCAAGAATGACCATCGGTCATTTGACGATTTTTTGGGCATTTTTTTAGTTAAAATCATGGTCACTCAATCCGCTAGGGAGTTTAAAAAATGCAAAAATGCAAAAAACTGAGTAACAAAAAATATGACCGAACCTCGAAAAAATTTGATTGGTCGCTGTTCCGGTCGCGTCAGTGGCCAATATTCGTCACAAAGCAACCGGTCGCTTTATTGGTCGCTTTAGCGGTTGCACTGTTTGCTAGCCCTGTTGAAAAGGACCGATAGAACTATTAGAATCTGTTAGAGCCTGTTAGAAACAGGGACAAATGCACATGAAGTTCCGATGGAGATTTATGAGGATTTATAGTATTCTATCGGTTCATATCGGTCCTTTTCAACAGGGAGGGTTAAAACAGCCAAAAAAAACATTAAATTTTTTTTTTTAATTTCCGATATTTTTTTTGACAAATGTAATAGCGAGAATTTGAGTAGATTTGATCATATGTGTCTGTCAATTTAATTCGGACATGAAAAATAAAAATTGACTCTGAACGGAGAGGCGATGGAACCTGAGACGAGAAGCACAGTTCCTATACCTTCGGACGAACTGGGGTACACTATGCTACTGGGGTATACTGTGTACCCCAGTAGCATAGTATACCCCAGTTCGTCCGAAGGTATAGGAACTGTGCTTCCAGTGTTGCCAACTCAACATCACGGTGTGTCACCAGAAGACCATTCAAAAAGACACCTTTTTAGAGTCAAAGTCACCAGAAGTTGGAAATTTGTTTATGCCATCCAAGAAGACTAGAATAAGGAGAGACAACTGCTGCTTGTCGAGTCGTGAGAAAGTGGCACAAAATACGTCGCCAGCAGGCTACCCCACTCCGTGACCAGCACTATGCGCAGTACACTACTGCGCACTCTTTGAGCCATCATTCTGTCTCGCGCGAGACCGAGGGTAGCCTAACCTCGAATTTCGTCTACATCATACTAAAATTCGTTGCTAAATATTTATGAACATTTGACGTTGCATACTAATTTGTTTGTTTAAATTAATAAAAATTCGCCCGGAAAACGTATTTGACTGGAAAAACATTGAACCAACTAGGACGTTGGTAAGTAATGAATGATATATGGTGTGTATGATGTATGGTGTATTGAACCGCGGTGTAACATTATAAGCAACTGAAATTGAATGTTTTGCAGGGCTCTGGAATACGAGAGAATATAGGAATGGAACACGTTACAAGAACATGCAGCTGTGGCAACGACTCAACGCCTTACAAACTGTGTTTGTTTAGACGTATTCAAAGCAAAGCCAATCTTATAAAATTACCACCGCGTTGGGAGAAGCACAGCTACCCTGATCACCACATGACATTCTTCAAGGTAGCAAATGACCTGAGATCCGATTTGACTGTTTTCTTTGATGTAAGTGTAAATGCTGAAGTACACTACCGAAGAAAGCATCTGAATTCATTTCAATTTCACACACCACAGTGCGAGAATGATGTTTCAGTCATTTTGCACGCTATGGATAAAGTAAAGTTTTAATTTTTTGTAAAACAAATGTCAATATGCAGGAACTTAATTCAATAGAAAATAAATCATGTGAATTCATGAATTGTGTGAATGAAGTTTGTAAAATCAAATTAATCTATATAATTTTTTGTACAAGTTGTATGCGGTTATGAAATTAGGCAGGAATTTTGTAAAAAGAAAATCAATCATGTGAAATTGTAAATTGTGTGAATAAATTTTGTAAAATAACAATAAATCGTGGAATTTTGGTAAAACTCTTATGCATTTATTTCTTCTCGGATTTGTTTTTACTCTTTTGTAGTTTGACTTGTTTTCTGAGTTATAACAAATAATAACAAATAACAAATAAATAACAATAAATCTTGGAATTTTGGTAAAACTTTTATGCATTTATTTCTCCTCGGATTTTTTTCTACTCTTTTGTAGTTTGACTCATTTTCTGAGTTCCTGCTCCTTTTTTCTCGTCTCATCATTACATTTATTGTCTCTCTTAATCAAAATGCGTGCTCGTGTGATAACATAATAATTAATGATAGTTCTTGTTAATGTTTGTCAATGGTCCGAGCATCCAACGAAAGTTAAATTTTTCGACAATACATTGATACTCATGTTCAATGTTGTTGTAACAATGAAGTTGCTCTTGATAAACGGTACCCATGACAGTTCTCTCAATAGCGTTGAGGAGCTTGCAAATATTGTCGGAAGGGTACTTCAAATAGCCTTGGGACAAAGTGTTGATCATCGCGTCTCTGGGGAAGTTCCCTTCACTCTTCTTGTTTTTAGCCGGCGTCGCTTTCAAGGACTAATTCGTTCTGTCCCATTCACAGCGATTACAATATCGCTTTCGAACAGGCTGCTCACGTCAAAATGCAATTCGCAAACATATCATAGTTTGGGTACTTTTTTCATGTACGGAGAGATCGCCCTTTTTCCACAAGGTAGAATTTTTTTCATCCTGCAAGCAAATACAAAGCTCTTCATAATAAAATATGAATTGTAACTTCGACTATGAATATTTTAATTAATAACATGTATAAATACCTTGGGCAATCAAAAGAAGTTTCGACTGTTTGCCACTCCCCGCCCATTTTTTAATGCAGCACTTCCGCAGTTTTTAATGCAGCACTCTTTCTGCATTTTTTATATTGATAAAATCACTCCAGAAGTATTTTTGCACAGCTCCACAAACAAAACAAACCACACTGGACATAACCTCAACAAATAATGGTGAAACCAGCTAGGAGAAACCGAACCGACCCGCGTATGCGCGGTAGTATAAAAGTGCGACACTGCGCATAGTGTTGGTCAAGGAGTGGGGTAGCCTGCTGGCGACGTATTTTGTGCCACCCCCACTCCTCGGGTTGTCCCTCCTTATTCTAGTCTTCGTGATTCTATCGAAAAACGTTACGTCGATTTACCTTTGGTAAATAAATATTAGCAATTGGCAATTAAAAAAATTATAATCAATAATATAATCAATAATTATTATTATTAATAATTGTTGTTTATAGCATGCCAAAAGTTATTGAATTGTTTTAGATTTTTATTGTATCACGAAGTACGGAAATTTCAATCAGATACAATTTTTCGTTGGGACGTAAGCATGGAACGAAAATAGTAAAAAAAAAAATTCTTATGATAATTCTGAAATAATACCACACGGAAAGAAGGAACAGTTAATATAACAGGGGGGCCCGGTTCGCATTGGACTCAAGGCCATCAAATGATGACTTTTACAGTGTACACTGGCTTTTTCCCGTATATACTGAGACCTTTACAGTATTTACTGTGCTTTTTACAGTATTTACTGTAAATATCACCGTGTGTACCGGAAAAGTCTCAGTATGTACAGGAAAAGAGCGAGTGTACATTGTAAAAGTCATCATTTCCGTCCTCGAATCCAATGCGAACCAGGCCCCCCCTGTTATATTAACTGTTTCTTTTTTCCGTGCAGGCGTTTCCGTGAATACGTACGCTACTTTTTTCATACTTGAAATTTTCTCAAACTCTATAGTTTTTGAGTTACGTTTCATCTTTCAAAATTTGTCTTTTTTAGCCAAAAATGAAATCGCTTTGCGAGAAAAAATCATACGAATATTTTGAATAATCGAAAATGGAGCGTTTAATAACCCAGATAGACATCTTGCGTCCTATTGTCGGCAACAGCACGTCACTCGAAAGCAAGCCGTGGCGTCGGTAAACAGTTTTCTACATCCGCATTAAGCTCCATTCTAACGGCACGACATTACGTAACAATGTTGTAATAATGCTGCAAATATGCAGCTGCACATTTGTAGCATATTTGCAACACAGCGTGCTGCTCATTTGCAGCATATTTGCAACCCGGCGTGCAGCACATTTACAGCATATTTACAACACGGCGTGCTGCACATTTGCAGCGTATTCGCAGCGTATTTGCAGGATGGTGTGCTGCACATTTTTTAACATATTCACAGTTCACTGTGTTTTGAATCTTGTTTTGACGTTATATTGGCGTCACGTTGAGCTGCGTATTAGCAGTGTTTTCGCAGCACATCGTGGCGCAAACGTGCCGTGTCATATTGCATCAAGCTGATTTTTTTCAGATATCAATCAGACTTTACTTAAATGCCGTTGGCGTGGCTTCATCGCATGTGAGAACAATAGCGAGGGGTGTGCGACACATTGTGACGACTCGCTGAACTACAACATAAACAGCACGTCGTGCTGCAATTAAGACGCAAATACGCAGCCACGACGTGCTGCAATTAAGAGGCAAATACGCAGCACAGCTCGCTGTTATTTTGCTGCATTCTGACGTTAGATCTTAACATAGTTATAACGCAAATCTGACGGCGCGTGGCGTCAATGTGCTGCGTAATTCGGACGTAGAAAGCTATTGAATGACGACACGCTATGCCGTATTTTATGCCGTCATGTGCCGTCATGCGATTTTCCACACCACGTTTGTTTATCTGGGACCCTTTCAAATTTATCGTAGATAAAAAAAGACAAACACAAAAGTCCTTAAGCCGCGCGGAATTATGCAACTTTTTTACGGAATTATGCAACTTTTAGTGCGGCAAGAAATATCGACTGGTGTATCCAAACTTTTGAGCAGCGGTGTACGTACCGGTTGACTTTTTATTTTATCTTTATTCATATTCATAGCATAATGCTTGGCAATAATGAATCCCAATCTCGCAGCTATATTTGTAGTAATATGTTTTGTAGTTGGTTGTCAGCGAGGCTGGAAGATGACTAATCCATGTATGTCGTAAAATTATCGATAATCAATGATGAAACGAAAAATAAACATTTCTACGGGAAACTGCTCTTGCACGCGTGTATTTGTTCTCTTGCACTCATTTATTTGAGTTCCAGTGATTAGTTGGATAAACAAAAAGTCACTGGAATCTGTCAACTTGAGCACTTGAAGTCACCAGATTTTTTGAGCGTCATCAGATGAAAAATTGCGTCTTCAGGGGGTTGATTCTGTAAGCTTAGTGACGTGAAAATACGAAAAATGAGCGACTCTCTTGATTCTGTAATTTTCACCATGGTGAAAGTACGAGCCATCTCACGGGAGTTTGTTTCTTGTTCGACAAGAAACTTCTTGTCGAATAGTGAGATTAAATAGAGAAAGACTGAGATGGAGCAGCTTAGCGAGAGAGAAACCATCATCGATGCAGCTCGGCGTCCAATACGGCCGTGATGTGTTCCGTAACTCTATAATTTAGAGGTTAAGTGCGATTCATCGACATTACCGTTAATGTATTATTAATGATTAATCTTGAAAACATATGACTAGAAAAAATATTCGTGACTATGATGTTCTTTTTATCTGTGGTTTAGCGATAGTTTATTTAAATCACAAGCCTTCATTGGCCACATAACTCCATATAAAAGGATACTTATTATGGCTAATTTTCGAACGGTTTTTTTCACTCTACGATTATCAATCAATATTTTTGTATTAAAAATTTTTTGTAGAATTCAAAATATGTAATAAAACACTCATGAAGATCATATAATAATAGAGCTCTTTATTAAATCTGACCCCACATGCTGGCTCCGAATTCAATGTTCCAACAACGTTTTGAATGATAAACAAACTTGTTTAACTATCTCAGATAAGAAAGTACAGCTGCGATCCATTCATTTTTTTGAAACGTTCCTAAAATTAACTTCTTGTTAAATCACAGAAGTTGAACAGATGATGAACGAGTGATAGCCCGTTACCATTTAAGGGTGCCGAAAAACCCGTTACCATTTAAGGGTTAATATTTAACATATACATCTTGTACGTTCCTGAAAGAGGCATGTCGATGAATCGAGAGAATAATTGTTAAGGGGTAAAAAAATACCGTTGAGACTTGTTAATTCGAGTGTCCATTGAGTCTGTGTCAAAGGCCGAGATGGGCAGTAATCGATTACTTTCATAATCGATTACGTCCGACTACGGATTACAAATGCAATCCATGATCCAATTATTCGGATTACAGATTACAAATGTAATCCGTAATCCAATTATTCGGATTACAGATTACAAATGTAATCCGTAATCCAATTATTTGGATTACAGATTATAAAAGCAAATTGAAGCTAAATAGACAAGCTATCCGGTCCTTATAATGTTTCAGCTGGAAGAATTTTTCCTAAAAAATTACAGCCAAAACAAAAGCGGATCAAATTTGCCAAATTTGTTTTTCTTGGTATTTCTCATAATTGCGTGAAACCTGTAGCTTCGAAAAATTTTTTGCCAAAAGATTCGAAAACTAGAAACTTCAAGCTTCAAAATTCTTTTTTTAGATCTCGATATGACCGTTTTTAACTGAGATACAGCATCGTTAAAAACTACTAAAAATTTGGGAAAATTTGTTGATCCTTTAATTTTTTCCACTAGTATAATATGATAAATTATATGAATTTTGACGCTAGTCCCATCGTGGGCTCTTCTTTCCTTCTATTTAAAATAAAATTAATTCAACTTTTTTGCACGAAAATTTTGAGTGTTTCGTATGAATTACTATAATAATTTTTATGACTAATAATACACGTAAGTAATAATTATTGTACGTGTTTACAATTAGTAATTGTAGTGATAATTTTACAATTAGTAGCCCGATCTAATATGTTAAAGAATTATTGTTCCATTACTTTCCTATAGAAGAAACGTATGCAGAAACAGGAGAATATATGAACACCCCCGAAAACACCAAAAATGGTGTGCAAAAATTGGAGACAAACACATTTACGAAAGTATCTCTAGTTTAGTCTTCTTACAAAAAGTTGTGAAATAAATAGACATGAAACGCACAGCACGCATTGCCAAGCACATGTAGTTTCCCAATGTAACCTTAACTTTGCAATCAAGATTTTTGGGGTGGAGTGAGAATAAAAAAATTCAAAAAAATCTTAAAGGTAAAAATTTAAAAAACAGTGAAATCAAGTGAAAATTATCAACAAAGAGAAATTACCGATAAAAAAAAGAATCAAAAAAATAAAAAGTACTTTGCGAGTTTTTTTACTGAGCATACACTTTTTGACTGGAAAACGGTTTTTACTTATCGTCCGTTAAAAACAAACTCGCCAAGTACTTTTTAAATTTTTGATTTTTTTTTTTCATTGGTAATTTCTCTTTGTTGACACTTTTCACTTGATTTCACTATTTTTTAAATTTTTACCGTTAAGATTTTTTCGAATTTTTTAAATCTAACTCCACCCCAAAAATCTTGATTGCAAAGTTAAGGTTACTTTGGGAAACTACATGGGCTTGGCAATGCGTGCTGTGAGTTTCATGTCTATTCATTTCATAAAGTTTTGTGAGAAGACTAAACTAGAGATACTTTCGTGAATGTGCTTGTCTCCAATTTTGCATATCATTTTTGGTGTTTTTGGGGGTGATTTGTCCACTTTTTGCAAAGTGTTTTCGTTCGATTTTCTAATTTTATATAATTAATTATTTCCCTTAATTATATAATTTACTATTATTTATAGTTTCATGTAATTCAGCACTGGTCACAATTCTATCCTTAAGGGGTCTACCCTAATTGCAATTTTCAAAAAATCGATTTGTTTTAAATTCCATTTTTCGAAAGTATAGATATTTGAAAGTATCATATTAAATTTTCGTAAAGATCCGAGCAGTCTAAGTGTACTTTTGAGGGACTTTTACTTAGTTACCTGAGCGCGCTAATAGTGACCGTTCGGAGTTTGATCGCGTTTTTCTCGAAATGACATTTTTATACGGCTTGTTGAACAAATCTCGGAAACTACTGCATCAATCCTTACCAAATTTTTACCACATATTGTTTATGTCGACAGCTATGTCGCATATCATACGATTTTTGAAATTTTGAGTTTAACTTGGTTTAAATAAAAAAAAACTGATAAAAAAAGGTTATTTTTCGTTACTTTTCGATATATGGCCGCCATTTTGCCAATCTTAAAAAAATCAAAAATCGTATGATATGCGACATAGTCATGACCTTACTGAAACTAAAACCTTTTTTTTTTTTTTTAGATAATCCACTCCGGAGATTCCGTCAACAGGGCGCACTCATCTTTTTTTTTGATATTTTTTTGGCCTGCATTTTCATATAATACAAAACCGAAAAATAAATTAAAAAATTTTTTTTTCATGCATTTCAAGATTATATTTATCAAGCCTCATACTTGTCATATTAATATTTTTAATTTAAAACAATGAAAAAAAATCGTGAAAATTGGCATTTTTTTGCGTGTCTAATTAGGGTAGACCCCTTAATGAGGTTTATAATTATTTTACTCATCGATGGAAGATTTTGTATGCAGTATCTAATTCTTGATGTTAGTAGCTGAAGAAACAAAGTTACCAACTTCAATACATATTAATACTATTTCGTTCACTGCACAATCAAGAATTTCGATCGCCGCAATGGACAAAATTCTTTCCATAATGAGGCTTATGATTTTTATATTCATTGTTGGTAGATTTTTTATTCAAAATCTAATTTGTGGTGTGAGTTGATGAAGAAAAAACGTTATAAACTCAATATTAATAGCATTATGCCCACTGCACAATGAATAAAATTCTATCCATATTAGAGTTTATGATTCTTTCTCTCATTGATGGATGATTTGGTGTCTAAAATATAATTTGTGCACTCCATTGAACAAGCAAAATTATAAATAATATAATAATATTATTTTTATAAAATTTATAATTTTGCTTGTCCGATGAACTGCACAAATTATATTTCAGACACCGAATCATCCATTGATAAGAAAAAGAATTGTAAACTTCAATACGGATAGAATGTTGTTATTCTAATTATAAATTTATAGTTTTCCTTGTCCGATGCACTGCACAAGCTATATTATAGACACCGAATCATCCGTCGATGAGAAAAAGAATCATAAACTTTAATATGGATAGAATTTTCTTATTCTAGCTATAAATTTATAATTGTGCTTTTCCAATGGATTGCACAATTTATATTCTAGACAACAAATCATCCATCGATATATAAAAAAGAATCATAAACTTCAATATGGATAGAATGTTCTTATTCTAATTATAAATTTATAAATTTGCTTGTCCGATGGACTGCACAAATTATATCCTAGACACCAAAACATCCATCGATAAGGGAAAGAATCATAAACTTTACAATGGATAGAATTTCCTCCATTCACTGCAGTCAACATAATGCTATTCACACTGAGATTCGTAACTTTTTTCTTCTACTCACACCACACATTAGATTCTGAATAAAAAATCTATCACCAATGAATAAAAAAATTATTAGCCTCATTATTGATAGAATTTTGTCCATTGCGTAGCGAATAAAATGCTATTGTCCATTGCACAACGAACAAAATTCTTCACTGTGCAGTGAACAAAATAGTATTAATATTGAGGTTGATTACTTTTTTTCTTCAAGTATACTAACATCACGAATTGATTCTGGATACAAAATCTTGATCTTTCATCGATTGGAATTCGTTGTCAGTGGCGAGTATTATTAGGTATAGCCTCTTCAACATAATTTTGGACACTTGGCATAAAACGTTCTCTTTTCACAGAATATTAAAATCCATTTCACTATCACTTTCTTTATTTATATGTAATAAATCTTGATCACTTTCATCCAAATCAGTAGATATTATTTGAAACAAATGATCGATTAGTTGGAAAATAATAATGACATTTTTCTTATTATTCGCCAAACTGACTGAAGTGCGCTGTAAGTATCTAAGCGAACGCAGCTATGTCGTTCTGCCACGTACGCTCGTAACGTGCGTCGCAGACGAATTGGTGCGAAAAAAAATCGTCGACGTTGAACACCTCAGAGCAGATGTGGCCTCAAACGAAAAAATAAAAGCCGATATCATCGTTATGCCTATAGCTACAGACTTTGTATTAGTCCTATTCGAAAAAGAAAAAAAATCTTTCTAATGAGCATGAATAACATCTCTACTACTAGATAATTCATAAGATATGATGAACAAAAACTGAAATATGTGGCTAATTCACGTTGCTTGGCGTATAAGAGACTTGGCACGTCTCTTGATGACACACTTGCACATTTTTCTATCTTCAGAGAGTTATAGATATTTATACTCTCTCTCTAGTTAAAAAATTTACACAATCGAGACTGTTCAGACTTTGAAAAATCTTTTACTCTTAAGGCACCATTATTATCACGCACAACACAGTGCAATTTTCGGGTACCCGTTATGGTTTTCACCCGTTTATACCAGTCGCTTCGTTTTTGTGGTATACATTTTGATATCTGATCAGTCTCCATTGTGTAAACTTTTTACATGAGTGAGAAAATAAACATCTATAACTCTCGCAAGATAAGAAATATGTAAGTGTTTCATTCAAATATTCTCCTATAATGCACATTTCTTCTATAGGAAAGTAATGGAAAAATAATTTTTCAACATATTGGATCGGGCTACCAATTGTAAAATTATCACTATAATTATTAATTCTAAATAAGTACAATAATTATTACTTTCGAGTATTATTAATAATAAAAATTATTATAGTAATTCACACGAAACACTCAAAATCTTCGTGGAAAAAAATTAAATTTTTTTTTGTTTAAATAGAAGGAAAAATGGGCCCACGATGGGACTAGCGTTGAAATTCATATAATTAATCATATTATTTTAGAGAATTTATTGAAAAAAAAATAAAAAATGGCAATCATGTTTAAAAAAAATAATTTTCACTTTACATGCTGAAAAATTGTTGACAACGATAATCAAAAAATTTTTTCCCTTTTTTTTATGAAAGTGTGAACTAATATGAAAAAAATTGATCTACAAACATTTTTCGATATATCGATTAATTTAAGAGATATCGGCGTTAGCATGGTTTCGAAATTTCTGAAATCCAGATTTTTCGAAAAATTGTAACTTCTGAAATACATGTGATGAAAATTTAAAAATTAGTCAAAGTACTCCTTGCATAGTATACTATTTTATTTTAAAAAAACGAAAAAAATTAAAAATGGTCAGGGTCACGGCCGAGCGAAATGGCGTGGATTGCCTCATATACATTAGACCGTTTAAATTTTTTTTTCTTTTCCCAAACAGGCTCAAAAGTTTCATTGAGGTATAACAAAAGGTCTGTGAAAATATGAGTTCTTAATATTAATATTAATATCGTCCTCATCGCACTTTTCGATTTTCTATAAGAATAACTTCAGGAAAATTATTTGTACGTCTTTTGATTCTTATAACTAGCATGCGATCCATCATACGGGAAATCTAGAGACACATCTTTGTACAGAATTGAACGCTCTACAAAAAAGGGTCTGAGTAACTTTTTGATAAGTCCACTCGTTCAAAAGTTATTCAATGTTTAATTGCCATTTTTCGTTAACTTTGCCGATTTTTGGATATTACACCAGAACTAGTTAGTTTTATCGACAAAATGTGGATGGAATTCCATGTTAAACATAAATTAAACTTTTGACAAAGGTTAGTCAATACTTCTCACTAGAATAATAAAAAAAAAATGGAACACTTTAAGAAAATTGTGCAGCAGATGGATGCTGCATTCGGTTTCAGCAATGTGCCGACGTTTCGCAAACGTTGCAGTCCGCATAATCAGGGCGAGGAGGCTCTGATGATGCAGACTGCAACGTTTGCAAAACGTCGGCACATTGCTGAAACTGAACGTGGCATCCATCCGGAAGCCAACCAATTTTGTTAGAAAAATAAACTTTTAAGCAAACTTCTGCTGCGCAATTTTTTTCAAGCGTTCTTTTTTTTATTATTGTAGTGAGAACTATTGGTGAACATTTGTCAAAAGTTTAATTTATGTTTAACATCAACTCATCAGAAAGTTACTCGGTATCTTTTTTGTAGAGCGTTCAATTCTGTACAAAGATATGTCTCTAGATTTCCCGTATGATGGATCGTTTGCTATTTATAAAAATCAGAAGACGTAAATATCGAAAAGTGCGATGAAAGGTTGTGAAAAGTGCGATTTTCACATTTTCTTGTACCTAAATTAAACTTTTGAGCCTATTTGGGAGAAGAAACAAACATTTTTTTTTTTAACGGCCTAATATACATACATGCATATACAACGAATATTCTACAGAAATTTTGTTCTTTCTGGAAAATAAAAATTCCTGTTTTTTCGAGAGAATGACTAGTCTAGAACACGTAGTCCTATAAATAGGCGTGTCTTGCCCCATCAATCAGTCATTTTTACCCAAATCGTTATCTTGTATCATTTATCCACATCACGCACATTAATTACACTTAAACTAATAGTAACGCTTCATAAATCGTACGTAATTGAACAAAATTGGACATTTGGGTTTACGTTGCCCTGTGTCAAATTCCCCGCATAATTATTGATCGACAAAATGTAACTTTCATTATCGACTGTACAAATTTATAAATCAAAATAGAATTATCATCAACAGACACACTCACATACTCACGTACACACAAATATGCATACCTAGACACACAGATACATAACACTTAAGGATTTTACTTCAGCACGTAAACACTATCGACATTCGGTGTTCGGCCGTCACTTCGACAATGCCTCTCATATTTCTACAAAGCCAGAAAGGTTCCAAACTTTTACATAACAAAAGTTTCATTTATTATAAACATCGTGTGAATGAATCCAAAGTGTTTTGGCGATGCACTCTTTACGCAGAGCAAAAGTGTCCTGGTCGGTGCCAAACAACGACCGCGGAAGAGACAGGTACCTAAGAACAGGCATCTATTTAAAAAATAATGGTGATATGTCACGTATACATACATTAAAACATACATACACTATTCATTATTTAAATGCACATTTTTAGGAACGATAATTAGAGAAACGCCACATAATCACGCGCCGGATATCGTAAACATCGGGAAAATCGAATTGATAAATAATTTGAAAAGAAGAGCTATCGAGTCACATGATCCAACAAAAAATGTTGTTTCTGCTGCATGTGCTACGACAACTGTACCTGTAGCAGTACGATTGCCAGGAACATCATCGCTCTGCCGTACGGTACAAAGATCGCGACGCCTATAAAACGCTCCACCACCAAATCCGACAACTGCAGAGGATCTAATCCTAAGCGGTGATTATGCTACTACAAAAACCGGTGCTGAATTTATCTACTACGATAATAACAGAGCGGATCGCATAATTATTTTCACAATGAAAGAAAATCTCAAATTTTTAAGCACCTGCCAGCACTGGCACGCTGACGGCACATTCAGCACAGTGCCACGTATATTTGACCAATTCTATACGATCCATGGACTTCACGATAGTACAACGATACCATTGGTCTACGGCCTTACAACAAGAAAAAACAAACAAACCTACATTGAATTCCTAAGCGAATTAAAAAAACTGCATCACCGGCTCAAACCGATCAGCGTAACAACAGATTTCGAAATCAGTTTCATACAAGCCTTTTTAGAAGTATTCCCGAACACTGCAGTGCATGGATGCTACTTCCATTTTTCACAGTGCATTTGGAGGCACATTCAAACAACCGGATTACAGACAAAATACGGAGAGGACGAAGAATTTGCGCAGGAGCTAAAAAAATTAATCGCACTAGCGTTTGTTTCACTCGATCATGTAATTTCCACATACGAAAAACTCATTAGCAGTTATTTTGGAAAATATTTCGCATAATATCGCATATTAAAGGACTATATAAAGTGTGAAGCAAGTGAATACACATATTTCTTACAAATTTTGATGTGAATATTAAATAATGAAATAATAAACCTATATTTTTGGCCCTATAATATTATTATTTGAGACGTTGTGTCGGAGATATTTTGTCGTGGGGACATTATTTTTTGGGATGTTTTGTCGTGGGATGTTTTTCCGGGACGTTTTGTCTGGGTACCAGAAATAAGGAATAAGAATCAGCCATCCGCTTGGCGTAGTTTCTCTAAAGTGCACGGCGATTGGCTGATTCTCATTCCTTATTATATTTGCCATTGGCTCTCTGGCTTAAGTGTTCAAGATAATGCAGCCAAAATTTGCTTTCGTTTATCGATGATTTTTATCTGTCATCGTAATCACGGCCGTTGTATTGTTTTTTAAAATATAATGTTGAAAAACATGACATGTGATTTTTTATAGTGACAATTTGTGCAATTCAATCGAGTGTAGTGTGGTGTATTGTGTGGGGATGTTTTTTTCATTAATAAAATTGTGCACTTCAGGAAGATAAGGTTACCCAAACGTGTTGTAGAAAATCGTATGACGGCACAGTGACGCAATTCTGACGGCATAGCATGTCACAATTAAATAGCTTTCGACGTCCCAATTAAGCAGCATATTGACGCCACGCACCGTCAGTTTTGCGTTATAACTATGTTAAGATCTAATGTTAGAATGCAGCAAAGTAACAGCACGCTGTGCTGCGTATTTCCGTCTTAATTGCAGCACGTTGTGGCTACGTATTTGCGTCTTAATTGCAGCACGTCGTGCTATTTATGATGTGGTTCAGCTAGCCGTCACAACGTGTCGCACACCCCTCGCTATTGTTCTTACATGCGATGAACCCACACCAAGGGCGTTTAAGTAAAGTCCAATTAATATCTAAAAAAATTCAGCTTGATGCAATATGACACGGCAAATTTGCGCCACGACGTGCTGCGAAAACGCTGCTAATACGCAGCACAACGTGACGCCAATATAACGTCAAAACAAGGTTTCAATCACAGTGAGCTATGTGAATATGCTGCAAATGTGCGGCACGCCATGCTGCAAATACGCTGCAAATGTGCAGCACGCCATGCTGCAAATACGCTGCAAATGTGCAGCATGCCGTGTTGCAAGCATGCTGTAAATGTGCAGCACGCTGGGTTGCAAATATGCTGCAAATGAGCAGCACGCCGTGTTGCAAATATGCTACGAATGTGCAGCTGCATATTTGCAGCATTATTACAACATTATTACGTAATCTCGCGTCGTTAGAATGGAGTTAATGCGAACGTAGAAAGCGGACGCCACGGCTTGCTCTCGAGTGACGTGCTGTTGCCGACAATATGACGCAAAATGTCTATCTGAGTATGTTTCATATAATTTTTGTCTTTGTATTAGAGTATTAATCATATTAAAAAACAAAAAAATTTAAATCCATAGAAGTGTACTAATTATCAATTATTATATTTTAAAGAAGAATAACATTTTACCAAATGATAAGAAATTTCTAAAATTTTTGTCCAATTAGTGTTTTTTTGGCGAAAACGTTAAAAAATTCTAAATGAATAAAACAAAAATATTAAAAATTTTATGTTAAAATTGTTTAAATCATTTTAAACTCTTCAAATAGTTGAAATGTATTAAAATGAAAGTACATGGTGAAAATTTAAAAATATCGTTCACGCATCTTCGTGCAGTGAGTGAAAAACAGAAAAAAAGTTATTGTCGTTAAAACAAAATGGTTCAAAGGACTGTAAAGACTTCAAACTCTACAGGACACTTCTTTGTGATCTTATAAAGAAAGTCTATAAGTTACCAAAACATTGGTTCACAGGTTGCGGAGATCTGACTCTGGACGGACACAAAAATAGCTTTTTTGCTCAAAATTGGCTGTTTTTTTAGGAAATTTTATAATCAACGTTGTTTGAATGGATTGAGTCAAAAAAGGTTTCGAGATTATAGTAAAACAAAACTGTGCTATGAATTTGAACTGGATCCGTTCATGGATTGTTGAGTTACGAGCACATACAGACGGCCGAGGGGATGGAAAATCCAAAAAATTTTGTTTTGGTATAATATGCCAACATATGTTGGTATAAAGTTCGTGTGGTTGTTTTAATAAGAAATAGGTTTTTGGAAGGCAATACTAATAGACACTTTTCATGCATGGTGAGTGCCTAAAAAAAACATTAAACGACCATATTAAAACCGAACTAGTGGACTGGAATCGGTTTTAGGAGAGTTACAAATTGGTTGCAGAACGAACCGGTAAGCAACCGTTTGTGAACGGTAAGCAACCATTAGTTCCGAGACTCGCCGCGAGATGTTGCATTACGGCGAAGCTCACTCTCATACGGAATATGGGAAGAGTATGCTTAACTAGTCGAGCGTGTAGAAAGACTTTTTTTCTCTATGTCCCCATGAAATCATATCGATCTTCAAGGTCAATCGAATGTAATTATTTTTTCGGTTCTTCATCGATCCTTTTTTGGTTCTAGGTTCAATCCTATTTCGGTTTTGAATTGGTTCTTTTCCGGTTCATTTAGAGTTACACTGTGGTGGTTTTTCGGTTATTCGGATCAAATTACAACCTTCTACAAACGATCATTTGATTATTATAATGGTTCTTTTTTGGTTCCCTTTAGGACGTGTTTCTATAAAGAACGTCGTTTTGCGTTCCTCTTTGTTTTAAACGGACCGGTCCTTTCGAGGTTACTCATGGTTGCATCGATCCGCTAGGGCAACTCATTCGTACGGCTTCTTATGCTGCTCTTCCGATGACCCCAGGCCAGTTACCTCCATTTTTCATTTCCAACTTCCAATTCTATTTTCCATATTCCATTTCCACTTTTTCCATTCCCATTTTTTCCATTTCTATTTTCCAACTACTTTTCCTTTCTACTTTCCGATTCTGCCCGGCCGTTCTCTCGCCTCTTCAACATATCTCTTCTCTACGACTTCTGGCCGGCGCAGACCTTTGCCTCTAAAACCTTTCGCTTGAATCCCAATTTCTTCCTGACCGAGCCACCTCTGCCCTACCTTACCGACCTCCTTGGGGGCTCGCCCTTTTTTGAGTTAGTGGTTTGGTCACGAGTGTCAAGACTGACACAACACTTCATGTCAGCGCCATCTGTCAGCTTGTACGCGCGGCTGCTTTTGTTGCTCTTCCTGGCGCTCTCCTTTCAATTACTATCTTCTTGCGCCATTCCAACTCACATCATCTCAAAGCCCCATGCCTACACTCAACTCCTAACGACGCATTATTTAACAAGTCCTCGACTCCAACAACACTTCCACCAGTTCCATCTACGTTCATTCACCTGTCCATCCCTTTCTGTCCCTGAATATCCTCCAACGCCACTTTTGACGCCGATAAACGAATAAAACTAAATCAATTAAACAAATTAGAATCGTAAAAAAAATGGCGGAGCGGGCATCTTCATAGTTTTGGACTGAATAATCAGGAAGCAAATGAAATTTCATAAAAGAGAAAATAAACTATGGATCCCTGATTGTGGTGAAGGGAAAAGATTCTAGCGCGGAAGATTGTGTAGAAAAAACACGTAACTGACGATAATAGAAATTATAAAAAATTCATAATGTTGGCAGTCAAATCAATGTTAACGCATTAACAGGAGCGAAAATTCTCATTTATTTTAGTTGAATACACGGAAAACCCCCATAATAATCAATCGCTTATTATATTCCAAATCTTATAAAAGTTAAAATTGTTCTTATTTGAATTTCTATTCGACGGCTTACCTTATGCAAATGCGTCGACTTGGGAAAAAATATATACCATTTTTTATGTTGATGAATGAAAGTTAAGAAAACAAAATTTAATAGGAAATTTTAAGTATAATTACAAGATAAAAATTTATGGGAAACATCTTAGATCCGAGATAAAAACAAGCCCAGATAGATATTTTGCGTCGTATTGTCGGCAACAGCAAGTCACACGAGAGCAAGCCGTGGCGTCAATAAGCAGCTTTCTACTTCCGCATTAAACTGCACTCTAACGACACGACATTACGTAATAATGTTGCAATAATGCTGCAAATATGCAGCACGGCGTGCTGCACATTTACAGCATATTTGCAACACGGCGTGCTGCACATTCGCAGCGTATTTGCAGCCCGGCGTGCTGCACATTTGCAGCATATTTGCAACACGGAGTGTTGCACATTTGCAGCGTATTCGCAGCATGGCGTGCTGCACATTTGCAGCATATTCGCAGTCCACTGTACTTTAAGCCTTGTTTCAACGTTATATTTGCCCCGTTTTCGCAGCAGGTCGTGGCGCAAATGTGCCTTCATATTGCATTGTATTGCCA
The DNA here is from genome assembly GCA_946863875.1 of Alloplasta piceator. Taxonomy (NCBI): domain Eukaryota; kingdom Metazoa; phylum Arthropoda; class Insecta; order Hymenoptera; family Ichneumonidae; genus Alloplasta; species Alloplasta piceator. The sequence continues at coordinate 34,090,062 of OX333074.1, forward strand.
AATTTTTTTTATATTACTCGGACTTTACTTAAATGCCCTTAGCGTGGCTTCATCGCATGTGAGCACGCAGCACGGCGTGCTGCAATTAAGACGCAAATACGCAGCACAGCGTATGTTGTTATTTTGCTGCATTCTAACGTTAGAACTTAACATAGTTATAACGTAAATCTGACGGCACGTGGCGTCAATATGCTGCTTAATTCGGAAGTAGAAAGCTGTCAAATGGTGACATGCTATGCACGATTTTGCCATCAGAATTGCGTTACTGTGCCGTCATGCGATTTTCTACAGCACGTTTGTCTATTTGGGAGGTTTTATATCTAGAATGTATTGTATATCTTAAATTTTGCGTATACTTTTTTCCATGTGGGAAATGAATAGTAGAGTAATATAGAAAGAAAAAGTGCGAGAGATTGCGTTGTTCCCCAAAGGATATCAACCATCTAAGCATGCCCCATTTGTCATCTTCATGTGACAGGATTTTCGGAACGGATTCACTTCACTTTTGGAATTTCGTTTCGTGTGTCACACTGAGAAAACAGTTTATTTATAGTGAAAAAATAAATCTAGTCGCCACTTTCATTTAAATATTCCGAAACTGTTATCAATTTTATTATTCGTTAAGAAATATTCGTGTTCTCATGACAACATTTTATTTGTGTCGAAATCATTTATTAACTGTTTTAAAAAAATTATTTCACCATATCCAACTTTACATTTGTTAACAGTTAACAAATGGTGGTACAGGACCTCCTCCCTATAAGAGCCCTCTAGGGTGGTTAAGGTCATGTGAAACGTTCACCCACTCCTTTACCCCCACTCCGTCATGTCACAGTCGGTAACTCGTGGCTAAATCCAATTTTTCTCATCGATACTTCGACTTTTCGAAAAAACGAAAATTCTCAGCAAGTGGATATTCCAATTACGCATCTAGTTACATGCGTAATTGGGTTTTCCGAAAAACCCGAATTATCCATAAAAAGAATTGTTCCTGCTGATGGCGAAACAGCGGGTACAATTCTTTTCATGGGTGATTTAGGTTTTTTGGAAAACAACTAGATGCGTAATTGGAATACCCACTTCCTAAAAATTTGCGTTTTTTTCGAAAAGTCAAAGGACCTATGAAAAAAATTGAATTTACCCACGAGTTACCGACTGCAGTATAACGGAGTAGGGGTAAAAGAGCTAGAGAACGTTTCACATCACCTCAAGGGAAGTGAATTCCGAGAAATTCATTGCCGGAGCGTTTCCCCTCAGTTCCTCCACTACTACCTGCAGACTTCGAGATCGTTTCACTCCCGCGTAGAAAAAAGAATCTTTGAAAGAATCTTTTTAGGATTCTTTTGTCGCATCAGGCAAGAATCTTCCGAAGAATCTTTTAAAGAACCCTTAAAAAGTTGTTCCAAAGAATCTTTAAAAGATTCTTTAAAAGAATGAAGTTTTTTCAAAACTTCACGAAAAACTAAAAACTAACCAATTCGAGTCAATTTTAGAAAAAGAAGAAAAATGAGAAAATCGAAAAACTTTATTTAGCAAAAAGATAGAAAATCCAAAATAAAGATGACCCTCCTGGCCAAAGTCCGTTTTAACACGGCGTTGAATCTTGGAAAAATTCATTCAAAGAATCTTGGAAAGATCAATTGGGGAAATCTTGGAAAGACTGGTGTAAAGCATCTTGTAGTACAAAATTATTTCCAAGATTCTTCCGACCGATCAGCTTGTACAAGATCCTTTGTACAAGTCTTTCCAAGATTCTTTAAATGAATTTTCCCAAGATTCTTTAAATGAATCTTTCCGAGATTCTTTAAATGAATCTTTCCAAGATTCTTCCAATTAATCTTTACAAGATTCTTTGAATGAATTTTTCCAAGACTTAACGCCGTGTTAAAACGGACTTCGGCCATGAGGGTCATCTTCATTTTTGATTTGCTATCTTTTTCCTACATCAAGTTTTTCGATTGTCTCAAATTTCTTCTTTTTTGAAAATGGACTTGAATTAGTCAGTCTTTAGTTTTTCGTAAGGTTTTGAAAAAACCTCATTCTTTCAAAGAATCTTTGAAAGAATTGATTTTTAGAGTCTTGGAAAGAATCTTTCAAAGATTTTTTCAAAGATTCTTTTAAAGATTCTTTCAAAAATTATTTTTTTCTACGCGGGTTCTTATATCGAGGAGGTACTGTACATAGAAATATATTGTTTTCCCAGTGCAGCTGCATAGAGGCGTTCAAGATAGGAGAATTACCGTAAATGGAAAAAGTATATGGTAACAAAAATTCAATAAAACTCTTCGTCATATGTTTGAATTTTCAGTTAAACGATAGGCGAAAAAACTGTTGTCACAGAAAATTCGTCACCACACTCAACTTGTCTAGACGTGGTTTATTTTCACGAAAACGTAAAGAGCGTGAAAAAAATTGATACGACGTTTATGAAAAATTGTGTCTGTTACTATTTAAAAAATCTCGAGGACTTACATCTGTTCATTTTGATCGTGTCCGCTTTCCTCGGCAACCAAAAGTTCATACTCATCAGCCGCAAATCGATCCCAATCGGAAAGCTATGACAAAAAAAAACATTAATGTTTGACTTTGTCACAAAGATAAGGACATTGAAAAAATAATTTCTGAAATTTTTGGAACATCGAACATCGAAATTTTGTTTACGTCAAAACTTTATGAGAAAGCAAAATAGTAATGTTGGGTAATTTTACCTCATGACCGTCAGCATCGTGATCTCTTGTCGAGGCGAATGGATCTCTCTGTTCGTGGTCGAGATACTTCTCCAGATTGAAGAAAGTGTCGAAAAATATTGATGTCATTTTGCACTTTTTCAAATCACTGAGTGATATTTTTCCAGGTGTCGTTGGATGTATCATATCGAGCATTTGGCAAAGGCAATCTTCGAAAGGCAGTGTCTCCATACCAATGGCTTCCATACGATGTAATTGCTCTTCGTAAAAATATTCGAGCTCGTACATCGAGAGATAACCATCGCCATCCAGATCCATGCATCTGTTGAGGAAAAATCATTTTCAATAAACTTAAATGGTAATCGGAGATATATAACAGTCTGAGCTCATTGAAGATCATGGACATGTCCATTGAAAAAAATTAATGCGCAGTATCAATTAGGGCTAGAACTTTTATGCGAGTTATCCGGGTACCCAAAATTATCCGGATACCCGGATAACCATTTGCGACGCTCGCTACCCGGGTATCCGTTATTACCCGGGTAATAACGGGTAATATCGGGTACCCGGGTATCCGGATAATAACGGGTAATATCGGGTAATGCTGCATTAACATCTCCTTTATGAATTTTCATGAAAGGTCCGTTCTAATTCTTATATATTCCATCTTTACCCTAGTATTTGTTCGAAATTAATGCATTTATTCAGAAGAGGATTTTTTTTCCTCAGATACGTGTTGACTCAGCGATAATACTTCTTGGTCTTTTTGTAAAATCAAATTTGTCCGAAAAACGTCATTATCCAAGGAGAAGGAAACAAGAGCGGACTAGGAAAACGTATAAGACGAGAGTATCCACATAATATTATTATCATAGTGTGGAAATTATTTTGCAATATATGATCACACATGAGTACTTAATAAACTCAATCAGAAATCAATCGATGAATTAGAAAATGCAGAGAAAGACTTGAACTTTCGTATCTTGTATCACGTATCGCATCTATCGAGTTCAATTTTTTGTACAAATATATGCAAGGACGGTTGATATCAAATTTGAAAAGGATTGTTTAAAGAGTTTTCAATTAATTTAATTCAATTGTTCAAGGGGATCTTGTAAAGTTTTTAAAAAATTAAGAAAAAATCTTCCTTATTAAAATTATTCATCCAGCATCTCGTAAGGAAACTTAATCGGACGCATAAAAAGTGAATACAAAGAATTACACCGGAACCCCTCTATATGCAACAAATCTCGTTGCCGGGGCTCGACGTGCTCCCGTTCCGATCAAAACTCAGGAGCGTACGCATTTGCATTAAATCTACATGGGGCATTCCATCCCAAGTCGGACAGTTTGAAAAACTTTTTTTTTTCATTTCCTCAATTTTTTTAAATTTTTAAGTACGTATCAAAAGACCCTTCTTGTTGAATTTTGAGATTTTTTTGATTACCCGTTCAAAAGATATTAAATTAACAAAAAAAACCGTTCTTTCTTTGGTATTTTGGTCATAACTTCTTTAATAATGATACAAATTGAAAGTTTTTTTTCAAATTTTTTGTTTTTTATGGCCTTTTCAGAAAAAATACAACAAAAATATTCGACTTATTTTTGAATGAGTTTTTTGAGTTTTAAACTTTAAATCGCGTTTTTTAAAGTAAATGTCATTTTTGATTTTTTTTAAATTTTTCGTTTCAAACATCTATCTATTCAACAGTTTTTAAGACTAGTCCGATCGTGGGATCTCAATAACTAATTTTTTTTTTTGAACTTTGAAAATTAAAATTTTTGAATTTTTTTATAAATTATTATGAATACCAATTTTTGTTTCTGCATAGTATTTTTTAAATCATTTAAAATTAATTTTGACACTTTATCATTGTTAACAGATTTTAAAAACTAATAATTATTCGATGAGAAAATAACAACACTTCAAGAATTGTATGAGTGGGCATTGAACCTAAATAGTCTATTCCGAATATTGCTGTCGAATTTTCACATGAGAATCATTCAGATGCAAAAGAAAGATTTTATTTGCGATAAAAGACTGCGAAATCAATCACAGGGGGACACAAACATTTCACTCAATTATTCCAATGAGCATCGGAAACGTATTGGCAAAGGAATTTTCTAATTCAGGGAATAATACTATATATGTAAGGTTTTCAAAAAAATACGTAAGTAAATAAAAACTGTTGTTATTATTTTTCATAAACAGACTTAACGATTAATTATTAATTTTAAGAACCTGTTAACAATAAAAAAGTGTCAAAATAAATTCTAAATATTGAAAAAAATACTATACAGTAACGAAAATTGGTTCAAAATAAATTCTAAATAATGAAAAAAATACTATACAGTAACAAAAATTGGTATTCATAATAATTTATTGAAAAAAAAAAATTTCAATTTTCATAAATCGAAAAAAATAGTAGTTATTGAGATCCCACGATCGGACTAGTCTTAAAATTTGTTGAATAGATAGATGTTTAAAACAAAAAATAAAAATAAAATAAAAAATGACATTCACTTTTAAAAACGCGATTTAAAGTTTAAAACTTAAAAAACTCATTCAAAAACCCGTCGAATATTTTTGTTGTATTTTTTCTAAAAAGGCCATAAAAAAACGAAACATTTGAAAAAAAAAATTTTAATTTGGACCATTATTAAAGAAGTTATGACCAAAATACAAAAAAAAACGGTTTTTTTGATAATTGAATATCTTTTGAACGGGCACTGAGAAAAAAAATGGTTGAATATGCAAAATCGTTAAGTTGAATACCTGCAACTAAATATTTAGTTGTACAATCCAAATTTTTGTTGCCTGAACAATATTTTGGTCAACCTAAGCGCGGAATTACTCAAGAAACTAATTATTTAGTTAGACCAAATAAATATTTAGTTGCCCGTATTCAACTAACGATTTTGTATATTCAACCATTTTTTTTCTCAGTGGGTAATGAAAGAATTAAAGATCACCATAAAAATTTGCATTACCCATTAAAATTTCAATTACCCATTAAAATGTAGTGTGTAATAGAAAAAATTTCCATTACCCATTAAAATGTAGTGAGTAATGGAAAAAATTTCCATTACCCATTCCAATTTTAATGTGTAATCAGGGTGCCTAACTTTAGCCCCGACTGAAATTTCATGACATTTAAGGTTTTTTCAGGCAAGGAATAACGATTTTTTCTTGACTTTTGGTATGGCTTAGTATACCACAAAAATATGTATGATAATTATTGTTGTATGTACTTTTCTGAATTTTCGTATTTTCATTCAGCTTTTCGAAAAAATTTGTCTCCGGTCCAACAAAAAATATACGAAAATTCTTCAAACTTACCAAGCTAAATAATTTTACATACACTACCAAAAAAAAATTTCCGGACAAAACTTCAAAAAAGGTCTGAAACGTTTTAATGCCATTTCGTCGGAATCGGAAGTGAACGTAAACTAATTTAACAAACGGCATTTTAAAGGGGAAGAATTCGGCTTCATTTTCTGTTTTCAAAATTATTTCTACAATTTGTTTTTAGATTTGGACTCTATTTTGAAAATAAATGTTTTTCGCCTTTGTGTCCCTCTCTTCAGGTGCCCCCGTCTTCTAGAGGAAATTTTTTTAATACATTTTCACGATTGGATTCATAAAGGGGAAAGTTAGACCTTCAATTTCTTTTTTTTTTTAACTTTGAGCGATTTTTATTTCCAAAGTTATTCTGTTTTTTGCGAAAAAACACGTATAACACGAAAACATGGAGGATTCATGAAAAACTTCAGGATAGCAAAAAGTTGCGTCTGTTTTCGTTGAGTTCAGAAGAATTTTCTCAAATTTTGTTTTTTTATTTTTGTTTTCTCATTTTCTGGGTCGGAACTCAGATCATTCAATTACCATAATTCGAGAACTATGGGATTGTTGATAAAAATTTAAGAGGGGAAATTATTTACCATTACCATTATTTTACCAATTTCAGCACATTGGAATTGTCTTTTAAATTTCTTTCGCAATTTTTTTATCCAGCCTCAACATGAGCAAAAAAAATTGGAAAAAAAACTCTGAAATAATTCCTCTGAACTCAACGCAACTTTTTGCCTTCTTGAAGTTTTTCATGAATCCTCTTCGTTTTCGTGTTATACAGGATTTTTCAAATTTTCTCTTTTTTCACAAAAAACAGAATAACTTAGGGAAAAAATCGCTCAAAGTTAAAAAAAAAAACTTTCCCCTTCACGAATCCAATCATAAAAATGTATAAACAAAGTTTCCTCTAGAAGATGGGTGCACCTGAAGAAAGGGGAAAAAGGCGAAAAACAGTTGTTTTCAAAATAGAGTCCAAATGTAAAAGAAAATTATAGAAATAATTAACAAAAATTTGAAATTTTTAAAAAATAAATACACAAAACAGCAAGGATAGTGAACTTGTTACGAATACCATACAAAAAAATCAGGTTCAATCGTTATTTTTCATGACATTTCATGACTTTTTTAAGGTTCAGTGTAATTTCATGACATTTAAGATTTTTCATGACTTTTCAGGACGTTAGACCCCCTGGTAATGGAAAAAATGTTAATGGATAATGGAATTTTTTTTCATTACTCACTACATTTTAATGGGTAATGGAAATGTTTCCATTACACACTAGATTTTAATGGGTAATAAAAAATTTCCATTACACATTAAAATTTTAATGGATAATGGAAATTTTTTCCATTACACACTACATTGTAATGGGTCATGGAATTTTTTTCCATTACACACTACATTTTAATCAGTAATGGAAATTTTCCCATTTCACATTAAAATTTTAATGGGTAATGGAAATTTTTGCCATTACACACTACATTGTAATGGGTAATGGGATTTTTTTCCATTACACACTACATTTTAATGAGTAATGGAAGTTCTTCCAATACACATTAAAATTTTAATGGGTAATGGCAATTTTTCCATTCACATTAATATTGTAATGGGTAATGAAAATTTTTTCCATTACAGTGTTGGTTTGGATATGCGGCCGTGTAGAGAATTAGTGAAGGGGGAAATCGGCTGCGATTCGGCTAGTGGTTCCAAATAAAATTGTCCAATTTCATATGGAACCACTGGCCGAATCGCAGCCGATTTCTCCCTTCACTATTTTTCCATTACACACTACATTTTAATGAGTAATGAAAATTTTTCCGTTACACATTAAAATTTTAATGAGTAATGGACATTTTTTCCATTACACACTACATTTTAATGGGTAATGGAAATTTTTCCATTACACATTCAAATTTTAATGGGTAATGGAAATTTTTTCCGTTACACATTTGAAGAGTAATGAGTAATGCATTACTTTTCCATTACAAACTTTGCAAGCCTGACTCTCGATATTCTTTTGGACTCACACTACCTCCACTTTAATGCTTAACGGGTAACATTGAACAGAACTTTCTTTAATTTTCGCTCACATGTAAAGTCACTTCGTTCAGTTTTAAATAAATATTTCACTCGCATACCGAAAAAACCACAAAATCTTCTTAATACACAATGTTATACGGGATTTTTCGATGTTACCCGGTATTACCCGATATTATCCGATATTACCCGATACCACCCGATATTACCCGATATTACCCGATATTACCCGATATTATTGAGGTTTATCCCGATATTCTAGTCAGCTATGAGTTTATTTTATACTGCAATACCGCTACATTATTAAAGTCCACAAATTAACTAAACGTGAGCGACAAAATCTCCTTATCCTCTTGTAAATCGATTATTATGCTACTTGGAGTCCAAGATACGCGTAAAGAAAATTGACGTTTGTATTCGTTGAATCTTTGCGGGCGAAAAGACATCTTGAATTAGAGAGCTAACCACAATAATAAACAATAAATTTGGAAATACAAAATCATAAAAGTCTTAAATATTCGTAGGGCAAGACTTCCGTGACGTCACAACAACTATCTTGCTTGAGGTGTGGCAACGCCGCATACCCCGAAAATTTGAATTCAGTATCGCAAATTTTCTTCGCGAACTAAAAATATAAATGTGTGAAGCCATACATTTTTTTAAAATAACTAACGATAAGGCACCTCAATTTGTTTTCTAATACGTATCTATAGATATATATCCCAGGTAGGCAAACGTGCTGTAAGAATCTGCATGACGGCACAGGAACGCAATTTAACCATGAAAAATGCGACGATGCCAAACGTCGACGATGTGACATACCACTGAGGTCAAGCCGTATTATATTACGTTTTTCTTCATATTGTAAAAATAAAATCCAGAAATTGCATGCGTAAGAATATCTCTCGAAAAATAGACTATATCCACTGATCTAAAATTAATATTTCGGAAACTATATGTTCAATCTTGTGCAAACTTCGCAGTTGCATGTATGAAGGTTTCGATAATTCTAGTGTTGGTTTGGATATGCGGCCGTGTAGAGAATTAGTGAATACGGCACAGTGAAAGTTAATAGTCCTGAATCCTTCATTAGTCCTCCAATCATAACAACCCTGTAATCGTCTTATTCTCTGTTAATTTATTAAGAGAAATTAGTTTTTCTTTCGATAAAACGAAATTGGCGCCGAATAAAATGAAATTTAATAATTCGTCAGAGCCCTGTCAGCCGACGGATCACGGCAGATCCCTCGTGGGACTCGTCACGCGTTTTTTCAGTGCAAGCAACTCAGCGGACCAGGAGAAGACGATAGGTGGCTTTGTATCATAAGGCAATGGTGCGAGCAACTCGTGGAGCAACGCCATAGCGACGCAAATGGTACCGACTAAGGAACCAGCAATTTTCGAGGTTACCATCGGTGTTGTCTTCCGACGGCGTTCTACTACCAGTTGCTCGGTCAGTTGCCTTTTGATACAAGGCAGCTCGTTGCATACCAAGTTGCCCTGATCGTTGCAACTCCTGCGAGGGATGTCAACGTTATTTGCTTAAGGTTGTTGTGGGGTCAGGACAAAATTATATCACCGAGCTGAAATTTGTTGTGAATATTCATAACCCCTTTACTAACCCTCTGTGGCGATACCTCTTACCAATAACGCGAAGGCCATATGAGTGCAAATATGGTTTTCACTATCTAGTTTGATTATAGATTCTATGTGGTTTAATATTTTTTTATCGATAAGAAAATGATTTTGAGGTAGAATTTTCCTGGAAATTCAAATATTTTATTAACCAAACTGTTAAAGTGCATTTTCACATAAAAGAGCGAGAGCTCTATAGTGCGTGTCCTATGAGACATTTGAAATTTTCGGCCTGCCCGATTTGCATCCATATGGCTACTAGTGCAATTCCGCGATGCCGTCGCTTTCACAATCAGACAAATAATATGCTGCGAAAAAGACCGTGCATGCGACGCTTGAACGTGCGACTGAAAACGGACCGGATGAAGGACGGCTAGTTAGAAAAGACGGTATTGCAGTTCGCTACTTTAGCGAAGATTTGGTTTCGGTTTCCTTTTGTTTCATTATTATTCTATCTCAACATATTTCCTACAATCAACGCAAACCTCAGATTCATTTGATTGTTTCGTTATGTGTCGCCCGTTTCATCCTGCCTGTAAGTTAGCAATCAATATAACATGTCTAATGTTGTGTATACCGTTGCCACGGTCGTACATACAGGTCTTGCAACGAAGCGGAATTTCAATGGTGGGGGTAGGCACCCTTATCTATCACGTTTTTCGATCTTCGTGTCGACACTAGGCATCGCCGTTGCTGAGAAGTGTGCTCCCATTCTTGCGTTCTGTTCGTGAGTGTGCGGCGTGCGTGAGACGGTGCATTGAGCGCATGCGCACGCAAGAGAGCAAGAGAAACAGAAGGCTATTTCTATCTTTTTCGCACACCGCACTCCTCTACGAAGGCGCACCTTGCGGCGTAAATTGGAATGAAAAACGTGACATATAAGGGTGCCTACCCCCACAACCATCGTTGCAAGACCTGTATATTCGACCGTGACCGTTGCCCATGGCGCGAGAAATCGTAGTCTAAAAAGACCGCCGCGCCACCTGTCAGAAAATATTGTACTCTACATATTCACATAATTTCCGTTCTCAAAGCAGTCCTTTCCTATGTCTTCACTTGCCCATGTAGAGATTGACCATTGGCCCGGCGATGGGCCTTAATAGTTAGCCTATTTAAAATATTGGCCCATGGTCATAACCAATAAAGTGCCTTCATAGAAATGATAAGACTGGGCCGAAATTGGCTAACAGAGCTGACGTTATTTGGCCTATGATTCAGCCCATTATGGTGCCAATATTGGTAATCGTACTTGGCCCTAAATTATAGTTAACCTATTTAAAACATCGGCCCATGTTCATAAGCAATGAAGTGCCTTTATAGGAATGATAAGACCGGGCCGAAATTGGCCAACAGAGCCGACGATTATTGGGCCTGTAATTCAGCCCATTATGGTACCAATATTGGTGATCGCACTTGCCAGGTAGGAATTGACGATGAAGAAATGTATCAGTTGTTACGATGAAAATCAGTTGCATATCCGTAATTGATAGTTTCTAAGGGTCAAGTAACGAAAGAAAAAAAAAATTTGGAAATTTTTTTTTTTGCCCCCAGTGGGGTTTGAACCCGCGACCCTCGTTTTTACGCATATCCTCAAATTCAACATGAATTAAATTACAAAAAAAAAAAAATTTGAAAGTTCATGGATTTTTCCGACTGATTTAGTTTTCTTGCATATTCGCGGACCCTAGAATATGTACGAGACCAGACTGGGAATTGAACCCTACCTACCTATCAAACCTAACTAACGACCTAAGACTGGGACGCTAACCACTACAACACCGACTAATTTCGATATACTGATGTCAATATCATATTTATAGAACACAGGCCGAGAAATAGATACGTATCAAAGTAGTATTAAGAATTCATTTTAATTACCCGAAGGCCATTTTTTTGTTCAACTTGTCTTTTAACTTAATTTAAAAAAAATCAAATATTGAATCAGATGAATAATAATAACATCAATAATGAATATTATTACTTAATTTATATTGTTATTATTACCATTTATGTATTTATATTATTTATAACATTTTTAATTTACGTATTGTATATGTGGGTGTATGTATATCATATTGAATATATATGCTAAATTTTATTTTGATCATCTTATTCTTTGAATGCACCAAACGGGGTCTCGTACTCGCTAACCTATCAAGTCCTTATTTAAATTTATTGTTGGGAATTCATCGCATCTTGGTCCAATCTTGACCCTCGACTGCTACTTATGAATACAAATTCCATGGAATAATTATATACAACTTACAAGTGAACGATGATTTACGTATATATATATATCATAGAGGTTTTGAAATTGGGTAAATTTCGCTCACTTTTTGGCCATTTACAAATGCCAGTAAATTGGCCAAATAAGGACTTGGGTTACAGAAACTGAACTATACGAAATGTACGGTTTGGTCATCTACGACGTGCCAATAATCTGCCTATCCTGGCATAACATAACAATAATGAAGATACTCAAGCTTAAATGAAATAAGGACATGCATGGGCTAATTCACTTAGCCAATATTGGGCCTGGATTAATTACATGTAATTGCCAATGTTTTAGCATCGCCAGTTCAAAAATGGACAAACTTAGTTTAATTATCAAGGCCATTTATTGGTATGAATGAATGGGCCTAGATAGGCTTTGATAATGGGCCAGTATTCTGCCGATTATTAATTTAGAACGAAACAATAAGGGGCCAATAGTTCTTTTCTTTGATCGGCTTGTACGATGCAACCAATATTGACCCGCCCTCCACATTGGGCGATTCATGAAATAAAGGACATATATGGGCTAATCCACTTAGCCAATATAGGGCCTAGATTAATTAGATGTAATTGCCAATATGTTAGCATTACCAGTTTAAAAGTTGGCAAACTTAGTTTAATTATCAAGGCCATTTATTGGTATGAATAAATGGGCCAGATAGGCTTTGGCAATGGGCCAATATTCTGCCGATTATCAATTTAGAACAAAATAATAATGGGCCAATATTTCTTTTCTTTGATCGGCTTGTACGATGGGCCTAATATTGGCCCAACCGTCACATTGGGCGATTTTTGGCGGGTTCTACTTGGGTGTCTGAAAGCAACGGTTGCATCAGCGGTCCTTTACAGCGTCCACGACGCGTCGCGTGTTCCACTAAGGATACATATCTGCTGAAAAATGATGTTACGGAATTTTAAAAAAATAGGTACAGTTCGATGGAATATCAGGCTAACTCGTGAGCGCCTTAGAAATTATAATTCACAGCACCGTTTACAAATTATTCATGTTTTAAATCGCGAATTTGCTCAATAACATGGCAACAACATAGATGGCACAAGCGCTCCCTGCGTTACCGACAATTGGTAATTATGCATCGGGCCATCATTTATTCAGTTTTTTCGCGCGATTTTTTTCCACTTTTCACTTGACCATCCCTCTGATGATACACGGCCTCCCTACAAACTTTCCCTTTCCATTATTGACACAAACACAAGTTGATTTTGAGGTCAGGAACGGGACGCGTTCATCTCTAATTTCGCGAAACTGCTGCCCACCCGAGCATTATTGGGGTATGCCACGGGTACCTGGACAGGTTTTGGCCGTGGGTCTTCAATTTTATCGTCCATCAGTGTATCGTCTTATATCATATAAAAATATTTCCATATAGTTATGGACCCTAATTCAGTCTGGGTTCTCGTTGAGTTCTAATCGAAAAACAGAAAAATAAAATATTTAACGTACGTGTCAATACAGCAAACTTTAAATCTAACCAGTGCTTTTTAACTGGAAAAAGCTCTCTTTGCAATAAAGCAAATGGAATATTAATGCGATATGTAAAAAAAATGGCCAGCCGAGAAACTGAGAAAAAAACCGTTTCTATTTTTTTCCGGCCCTTAGGGTCTCCCGAATTTTCTCAAAAATTTTACTGAACATAGTTCAACACGTGAGAAATGTTCAGTAAAATTTTCAGCTTGCCTTTTTTTTCGTTCACTGGCAATAAAATTAATAAGTTTTGTCTTGAACAATTGAATTGCATTAATATTGGATTGAAAGTGCTCCAATGAAGTTAAAATGTGAGTCAATGTGAATACTAATACTGTACAAGTCTAGCATTAGTAAAATGTATGAAATCTATTATTCCGACAGAAATATTCTCTTCGTTAGTATATGGTGGCCCTGAAAAGGGCAATTCAATTGTTCAGGATAATGGTATTTTGTGCATCTAGGGCCAGAGATAAGTCTTTTTGTCGAGCGTGAAGTTTGCCGCAACGAGCGAAGCGAGGGCCGCAACCACGCGAGACAAAAGACGAATCTCTGGCCCGCGCTGCACACGATCTTTTTTTCCCCATGGGAGATTTGAGTGTCTTTTCACTATATGCGTGGATAGCCAAAAAAAGACTCTTTTTTGACAGCTTAGAGTGAAAAAAGAAGCGAACTCGTCTGTTTTCGCTCTCAGCTGTCAGAAAAGAGTCACTTTTCGGCTGTCTACGCATATGGTGAAAAGCACGAAAATCTTGCATGGGTGAAAAAAAACTCATTAATTTAATTGCCAGTATACAAAAAAAGAAGGCAAGCTGAACATTTTACTGAACAGTTCTCACGTGTTGAACTATGCTCAGTAAAAAATGGCCCTTTTCAGGGACACCATATACTAACGAAGAGAATATTTCTGTCAGAATAATAGATGTCATACATTTTACTAATGCTAAACTTGTACAGTATTAGTATTCACATTGACTGACATCTTCTTCATTGGAGCACTCTCAAAACAATATTAATGCAATTCAATTGTTCAAGACAAAACTTATTAATTTTATTGCCAGTGAACAAAAAAAAGGAAAGCTGAAAATTTTGCTGAACATTTCTCACGTGTCGAACTATGTTCAGTAACATTTTTGAGAAAATTCAGTAGACCCTAAGGGCCGAAAAAAAATGAAAACGGTTTTTTTCTCAGTTTTTTGGCATGTAATTTTTTTTTTACATATCGGATTAATATTCCATTTGCTTTATTAAAAAGAGAGCTTTTTTCAGTTAAAAAGCACTGGTTAGGTTTAAAGTTTGCTGTATTGACATGTAAGACACACAATTAAAGGTACGTTAATTTTTTTATTGTTTATTTTTCGATTAGAACTCAATGACAACCCAGACTCAATTGGGGTCCATAACTATACGGAAATGGTTTTATATGATATAAGAAGACGATACACTGATAGAAGAAAAATTTGAGACCCGCGGCCGAAACCTGTCCTGGTACCCGTGGAATATCCCATTATATGCCACGATTTACGCCACGATGACGCTCCCTGTTGAAAAGGACCCATAGAACTGTTAGAATCTGTTAGAATCAGGGACAAATGCACACGAAATTCCAATAGAGATTTATGAGGATTTCTGAGGATTTATAGTATTCTATGGGTTCATATCGGTCCTTTTCAACAGGGTTGCCCATTCATCTCACTTGCATTGAGCTATACAAAATCATCAAAAATAATTTCGCAAAGTGATCAAAACATTTCCTGTAATCATCGCTTAGTCAAAAATCGAAAACGTATATTGAATATGTCGATCATTTAACGACGAACAGTTGGTAACAAACAAACCGTCCCATGCATAAGCATATGCCACTCCCCTCGTACTTCAACCTTAAAATAGCATCGGTCTCAAAGTATTAGATCATTGTCTGCACGGTCAGCATTGCCTATAAAATCTAAAGAGAACAAGTTATTAACGCGGACAAATTATATTCAGACTTATATCTTTAAAACGTATTTTTTTTAGACAAATTTGTAATGTTTCATCGATACAAATTTACCGTAATTAATGTTTTTTAAATATAGATTAGCCAAGAGACAAAATTACCTGATAATTAAAATGATAATAATCGTACGTGAATCAATATGAATTACTGAGAATGAATATTGCAATATATAATTCAACCGTGTCATACTTATTTGTTCATTTTCCGTTGCAATTTACTCGACTTAAAATTGACTATAAACTCAAAAATAAAAATCTGTAAATGCAAAAAAATTTCATTCATATTGTTATTTGATGTAATTATTTTTTTATCTCATGTTTTGCAACATCAAAACTAAACCAATTAAATGCTAATTGTAACAGAAAAATTGTGCTTGCACAAAATTATTTTCTAATGAAAGTTCAAATAATCGTACCTAAACCAATATTCGATGGCAGTGGAATGGTTTTTGTCCTCCTCGCTAAGCAGGAACCAAACGAATTCCGTATAACTCATTTTGTCTTCGGGCTGCTGAGTACCGCCACTCTTAACGCCGCCTCTCGTCACAGCACCGCTGAATATTCTCTCGATTAAACGTGTTGACAACGCTGGAAAAAAAATTATCCTCCATTAATTCATTGTTTTATGTAAAATTATTAACTGATAATTTTTCTCTTTCACTGGACAACTTACCGTGATCGTTGTGCCTGGTCAGATCCATCTTGTCAATGAACAAATCATGATCGCGATCCAATTCCCAAAATTTACAGTATATTACATAAAAGTGTTCGTAACTAAAATACGCGGTAACTTGATTAATGTCCTCTTCGTGTTCGAGCACGCCGATCACGGCGAGTAAATTGCTTCTTCGCAATTCAGATACCGAGATTTTTCCGCTCCAGCTGCGGTTAACGCAATAAAATATCCTGGCTATTACCTGTCGATTAAAAAAACAAAATTAGATATTTTCTTGCTTTTTGGTTGAGACCATTTGGCATTTTTAAACATCCTTTTTTTGTCAGAGTACTTGGGTGAAATGGTACAAAAATGTCAGGTAGAACTAATTGTTAGGCGAATGCGTGTGCACGTATCCTACATTGGTTCGATCACAGAACTAATAGTTTGTTGGCCTGTCATTACCATTGGTCGACATGATTTTTGAAAATTTATCTCGCCCAGTTATAGTTTTGTCGAATTTATTTGCTCTTCAAAAATGCTTGTGGAGACTACACTGAGAGAAAAACCCGTGGTAATTACTACAAACGATTATGGTAAAACCGATTATAATAACAGAGAACATATTTCATGGTTAGATTCGCCATAATATGGTTGAGTTTACTATAAGCGCGAAATAACATCAAACATGCAATTTTGAAGTTGTCTATAAGTATCTAATATGCGCGAGGCTACAATTATTATTGTTAAACCCGCAAAGATAAGTATATAATTCATTGAACACATTCATTTAATTGTCAATAATATATAACAATCGTCGCGTTTATTATTATTTGTTTCGTGCAAACCTTCTTAATCTTGTTTCGTGACGCTATACTATTCTTATAGTCACTTCTAATTCTTGCTTATTCAACTTTACCACAGCGGTAAGGTTGAGTTCAATAATTTTAGCCGCCAAAATGTATGTTAAATGCAGGCATGGCCTGAATTGGCAGGGACAATTATAGTTCTTTGTCTACTGTTATTTTTGAATGCATTCCACTATAAAATATAGACGTCGCGTTACAGAAACATGTTACATGTTTATACGAACTAAACAACATATTGCTATGGTAAATTAGAATGATCATAGGAGATGTATGTGACAAAATCAGTGAAAGGTTATCGGTACACTATAATAGTGGCTACATTCTGCCCTCAGGTTGCTGAAATACCTATTCACCCGTAATCTCATATGATCTTATCTGTAGATTTGTCAGTTTGCCAAAAGTCCGGTAGGTGGCTTCTCTTCGCACAAACGAACTTTTCCCTCGACGTCTATAAGGTCTCCAAGTTCGTCTATGTTTGATATCCTTGCTTATGTATGGATATTTAATACTTTGCGGCAAAACGCAAGATGGTCGAATCCAAAAAGGATCCCCATCACAAGAGTCTTCTTTCTTTTACACGGAAAAAACGACTTGCACCGAAAAAAGAGTTGGTATGGCCAGTAGCAACCAACTAGTTTGTAAGATATACTTTAAGCAACTAGTTGGTTGGGGCAACCATTTTTGTAGTTACCGTAACTATATTATTGGTTGACAAATACCCAACCAATAAAAAGTTGGTTGTGGGAACCACGAGAATGGTTGCCCCAACCAACTAGTTGCTTGAAGCATATGTTACAAACCGTATGGTTGCCACAACCGACTAGTTTTTTCTGTGCAGCATAGAAACTGGCGTGGACGGGTGTCTGTATGAATTTCAACAATATAATTCTTTTCAACTACACGCCAGTGAAACGAGGTTGGGATATCAGTGCTCAACGTCGACTATTAACTAACCGCTAATTTATATTTCATATATTACGGTCAACTATACAACAGTAATAATTATCTTATACACTATTGCTGAGTAAAACTATATGCTTTCAATTAAATGAGAAACATTGCTTTCTGTCGCTAATATGCAAAACGTTTCAGAATTTGATGCATAATAGAAAGTATAACCATACAAGTAATGAGAATGCAATGCTTTTAATAGTTCCTAGCACTTCATACATGGTAAGGAGACAAATTGTTGCAATTGCCATATAGAGATGATCGGTGTGATTACGAAAATATGGTTTATTTTACAATGTATTTTCATATTAGGTTGACCATAAATTATAGACGTTGCGTCAGGGGAACATATTTTATAATTGAAATATGGTTGACGTCGCCATACATTTTTCTCAGTGTACGTCGAGCCATTGTAGAGATATCGTGCAAAATTTTTGGACGTGGATAATCTGCCGCGAAGGGATATTCACTATTAGATTATAGCCCGAGTTATACGAAAAAACTGAAATGAAATGTGTTACCTCTCGCCCTTTTTTCACGAACACGTATTTTTCCTAAATATTTACCCAAATTTATGATTTGATTAGAAGTAATTTTTGCGAAATAATACAAGAATAATTCATCCCAACTCTAATAAAATTCCCCAGAGATTCACACGCCCAAACGGAAATCATCCTCGAATTTCCGCTGACAAATTTCCTCCATTCGTTTACAATAATCCCAAGAAAATATAGAAATCAACGATAGTCCGATCGACCGGACGACGATATCGAATTTCGCCGATCCATATCCGCAAAAAGCGATGCACGAGGCATCGCGCAATATACCTGTCCTTTTCCTTTCAAAACCCAGCAATTCATACTTTCCCACCGCTCGCGCGTGGCATGCGAAGTCAGCATTTCTGCCGCCACCTCGCGTCCACCTAATTGCTTCCCTCATTCTAAAAATCAGTTCCTTACCAATCTTCAAACCATTCACTCTTAATATTTCTTTACCCTGTTTATTTATATTTGCCTTGTATTTCATTTTATATTCTTGTTTTGTATAACCTTGTCAATTTTGTTCCTTGTAATTTGTAATACTATTGTAACTTGGGTAATGCGTATATTGTCATAAACGGTGACAATATACAATATATTTGCAACTGCATAAACTCGGTAATTAAAATTGTATCGGAAATGTTGTCGTAAGCGGCGACAATTTCTAAACATCTATCTTGTGAATAATAAAGTGCAATGACTATCATCGCCACAATCGAAAAATATAGAATTTGAATTTCAATTCATTAATCGAACAACGAATCCCTAATTTATTCGAAAACGTCCTGAAATTATCCTGAGACGTAACAAAATGGAATTTCGATTTTTTTTTCAACAACTTTTGGTCAAACTTTAACTTGGGTGATTTTTCAGAAGTCCCGTTTTTAAATATTGATAGATGACAATCACAGGATGCTTGCTATTGACTTTTGTCAAAAATTAGTGGAAAAGTTCAATTTATACACATTTTAAATCTTTTCAAAAATGTTTTTCAGACTCCTTACTAAACAAAATTTCAAAATATCGTGTGCATTTTTGTCTACGTGAAAGTCTGTCACAAGATGTTGTCTACAATAATATTATTATTGCATTCAGTTTTTGAGATTCTTCTCCATTTTTTTCGGATCGATAAAATTATGAACGAAAAATGTTTCCTACTATATTTGATGAAGATTCACCCCAAAGCCAATCTTTTTTTAATTTTTGAATTTGACTTTTTTATAAACGGTTGTTGAGGCTCTGATTGTATAAAGATGTTGTCTCGGAACAATTGTTGTCAGTAGATGGATGGACTAAAAAAAAAACATGTTTGACATTGATCTGGTAAAGTACAACTCGAGGGTCGATTCAAAACTTTTAAGTTCTAAAAAATATTTGTTAATGCTTTAACTCAAACGGTTTTTGCAAGATCTGGCTTAAAATCACTGCTTGGGTGGAAGAAATCCAGCACCGATAAGGAAAACGGATAAATGCTAATCTCATATAATATTTGGGAGGATAGCGAGACATCTTAAGAAAGTATTGTGTGAGTTCTTATATTTAAATAGTACATTACAATATACGTTTAGCACCCTCGCTGCGCTCGGGCGCTAACTTTACGCCGTGCATTAGTACACTACTTAAGTCACGAGTATCGTATAGTATTTTATAGCACATGTAACATAAGCCCGCTCCAGACGCGGGGGAGGGGAGAAAAGGTTCGGGGGGGGGGGGGCGAACCCCCCCCCCCCCGATGTATGAAATTATTATTTCAAAAGTTACTTTAAAAAATCATATAATCCCAACGTTAACTGCAAGTCAAGCACTGAAGAAAAAGAATTGAAAAACCGTCACAACAGAATAATAATTTCAATGATCCATGTACGCTTATTCAATAATGTACACAAAAGTAGGTGAAACAAGGGGAATAACTTTAATTTTTCCAACTCATGTAATTAAAACACTAATTTAACAAACCGCAACGATTTTTTTAAAACGCTTTTACTGGTTTGCACCGACTTATTTTCAGTCGTGCATGTTCGTGTGACATTGCAATTATTGAATGTTAGATTGCCGTTAGGGCCATTTATGATTATGTTACAGTTATTAAAAATATAATTCGGCTCTTCGGTTAAATTTTGAAAACATAAACCAATGTCCGGATGATAAAAAGAAGCTCCTTTTGTCTGTTTTGATTCGATCATGTTCGCCTTTGAAGTTGACGGAGAGGATAAGCCGGAACTCATACGGTAGTTTGCGCACAAATCCGTTTTTCATTTTTTATGGAGTCAGCAATGTACCCGAAAGCTACCGCCGCCGATTTCCAGCCTCCATGTCACTGCAAAGTTGTCATGTCGGCACCAGCGTCAACCAGGAGAGTTGCCGAAGTTCTCCGAAAACTGTGGCCTGTGAAATTATGTGGGTCGGGCAGATTTAAATATTCGGCGATGTCTCTCGGCATCGATCCGAATTTATTTATCCCCACGGGTTGTTGGAAGCATGTCCCTTTGGTGTACCGAAGAAAAAATCGATTAACGGAAGAATTTTCCGGTCTAGCCTGGAAATATTTCCAGCAGAAGTGGAACAATTCATTTGTGATGGTAAAAGATCTTGAGACGTAGTTTTTCGTTTTCAAAACTTCAATGAGAAGGACATCGTCTTCCACTTTTTAACGTCGTCGACGGTGATATTGACGAATTCTTCTCGTCGCAATTCCCCAGAAATCCCGAAGATAAGGGCTATCTAAACATCATTTTTAGCAATAAATAAATCGCGTAACAACATAAATTTCAGGATGGATTTTATTGAACTGTAACTTACCTTTTCGCATAAATATAAATCATCAGGTGCTTCGTTCAAAAACTTCGAAATGTTTTCTTGTGAAAAAATTTGAGATTTTTTCGGCCGATATCCCAAACTTTTTTTTTTAAACGTGATCAATTTGTTATAGCGACCAATATCAATATGGTCGTAACTGCGAATTGTGCATTTTAACATAGAATATGTTGCCCATAAACACGGTGGGGCGTACTTTTTCGACAATTGCGCAAAGCATGCTAAAAGTACATCTTCACAAAAATAATTCGACTTATCCGCTGTGCGCCATTTCTTGAATGCGTTATACGCTGCTGTATATAATGTTTTTTATTTACTAGGCAACAAATTCAGAGACACCTATTTTGCTATTTCTTTTATAGCGTCCGGAACAATTTCGTTTATCCCATCATCACTAAATTCACTTCCCGAACTGTCCATTTCTGAATGAAAGTACAACAAACTAAAAGTCAGTGTTTCGTCATGATTTCGCTCTAATTTTTTCTAGAATATGAAAATATTTTCAGGAGAATCACTAACCTATCCCTGTCTCGTCATTTGTTCGCTATGAATTTTCAAGCTTCAAATGACATTTAAAAGTATTTTTGTTTTGTTTTTTATGCATGTGTGAAGTTAGGCGATTGATTTTCAAATGGTGTAAAAAAGGGCTACTTAGGTCACGGAAAAGCGTGCGTAAAGTGCGGGCTTAGGTCACACTGTGCTATAAACTTTTTTTTACGAAATCTCGAATCAGTACACTTTATCATAAAATACATTACATCACGAGGGCGTAAAAACATTTTCTGACGAGTGAGAGTTTGCAGGACGAGCCGAAGGCGAGTTTCAGTATTTTTTTTTTTTAATTTTAAATTTTTTTTGAATTTTGATCTATCGGTCTAGAAAAACCATTCGATCGGTCGATTTGCAAAAAAAAATGTTAAGTTATGAAAAAGTTTTTTTTTTAATTTTTGATATTTTTTTTCGATCAATCGGTCCGGAGTAACCGTTTAATGGACTGATCTGCAAATTTGCAGGGTTATTTGGAGTACATTGAGCTGTAAAAGTTCTTTAAAACATTAGCCGTCCCATCAATATTAGCAAAGCTGCAGTCGATTTACTAAATCAAGGGAAAAAGTCACCTTTTTGTACGTTTTTCAACTGAATATTGAGGTAGGAACATTTTTTTTCCTTTACTCTTGATGGGATCTTGTAGGAAATTTATTCCGGTTTCCGAATCTGCCCGATTAATTTCTGTACGACCACTGGTTGCTAAGATATCAGTGATTAAAGACGAAAGATCTTGATTCATTTACAGTCGGATATCTCCGCGAGAAATCAAAGCAGAGAAAAAATAAAAAAAGGAAATTAAAGTTGAATAAACAGGCCACCTGGTCCATGTATTGATTTAGCGGGGAAAAAATTCCAAGCCCGTGGACCAAAAATAAAAACGTAAAAAATGTTCGAAATTTTTTTTTCACGCCATTTCACAAAATTTTCTCAAGAACCGTAGCTTCTAAAAAATGTTATGACCTCGATACGACCATTTTTTGCTGAAATACAGCCTGTTTAAAATGACCGAAAAATTTGGAAATTTTTCTTGCGCCCTTAATTTTTGCTAGTAGTATATGATATTCGTGTAAATTTATGCAGTTATTTACATTTAAGAGGTTAATTTCCTTTGAAACATTAACTTTGATGCGAAAAGTTTCACATATTACGACCTTTAATATTTAAAAATTAATGAACCATTATTTTTCCGTATTAAATATACTTGGCGTCGAGACGCTGCCACGTCTGTTGATGTTGTAGTCATCGGTGAAAATTTTTTCTAGAGACCGAAATGAGGATCCAAGTTTCATATTGATCTTGATGAGAATCGATCGAATATATAGTTAAGATATTTGAAAAATTTTCTTTTTTCCGAAAATCCAAAATTTAAAGTCTTGAGCTAAAGAGAAGTATAAAGTAATAAAAATCCTATACATTCTACGTTTTTTAGCGAAGTGTTCATCTGTACTAACTGTATGAACGTAACGGGAATGAAATTCCGTGGCTTCTTTGAGAAAAGTAAGACCCGGATGTGTTTCCACGACGTCCTGAACCATCGGTATCAAATCCTCGGGAATTATAGTGCTTCTGAGTCCTCTCGTGGTTATTCTAACAAATTTACTGGCACCATCGTGATGAGTGTTCGTCATTCTAAAAATGCATTAAAATTAAGTGCAAAGTCTTACGTAACATTTGTAAACTCCATTAAAATATCATGAATGTATTCGTGAATATTTTGTTTTCTTACTCTTTCCAAAAATCGAGAAATGTCGAAAGCTCGACGTAGCCATATTTATCCCCACCGGCTGCTAGAAAGAGCGGCACTTTCCAGTAGAGTGGCAAGTCACATGCCTGGATTGAGAGAACCGAACATCATACATCAGGGTAGTCAATTTTAGAGGCGACAAAAATTCAAAATTAAACTTAAATCAACATCAATCGTTACCTTTGTGATTGTGTGAAATTGAGCGCGAGAAAACCGATTTCCGGGTAAACTCTGAAAGGCTGTAGTGATTCTTGCTATGGTTGCTTCGATCTGTGACAACGGTGTGGGCTTTCCACCGGGAAAATAAAATCTGGAAAAAGTAGGAAAAAACTTGTGATATATCATGTGAAATTACTGAATCGATACATCAGTTCGTTAATATCGTTTGTATCCAAAAGACGAACGACGACTTAATTTGCCTGAGCGGCCACAATTGATGTGAGGATAGAGGAAAAAATGTTTCGGCCATATAAGGTAAATGGCCCAACACCCGGACACGTTCTAGTACCTGACTACTTGCGTCAATACTTAGTAAATTGAGCATTTACTCAAGAGAAATTCTAAAATGTAAATTGATTCATTATCCAGGCTTCATAATCCACGCATATGACACTGCATTTAATAGTTTGAAAATCGCTCGTGGTGTCATTTCGTGTAAATATGCCGTTTTTATTTGGAAATATACCACGAATTTGATCGTGCCATCGAAATTAGCCGGAAATGGGTTTGAAGTAATTTTCATGTCCGGTTATCAGTACGCACGAAATTTATCTTGTACCGATAACCAAACATGTAACCGGATACTAGCACTATTCAGGCGAGACACTATTCAGGCTCAATAACCAGACATTTATAGAGATTTGTATTATTCGTGCATAGCCTCAAAATTTCAGCACGGTTACCTCCTCGCTGTCTCCTCTACCATGGAAACGAAGTCTATTCCACATGCAGGAAAAAATGGTTGGTTATAGTGTCATATCATGGTGGGATATCGGGTCACATAGAAAAATCACTGTGCGAATACCGATACCCGTGTGGAAATTTTTCCTCTAAAAACTGGATTGCTCCTAGCATCAAGCCAGTACGCCCTGGACAGTACTAGATAGTAAGATAGTAAGAGAAAAATTCAAAAAATTTCTTTCAAACTATAGCCACTGTAAGTTTCAGAAAATTTATATCGAACAACAGCATGGTTGAAAATATCAAATTTTCATACTTGTTCTTAGAAAAAAAAATAACGACTGAGTCCATTCATACGAATAAGTCAAAGTTACTTTATAAAAAATTATATTTTATGCCGTTTCATACTTCATGGCTACAACGCTAAAAATAAAATAATAAAGATTTGGGTTACAATACTTGGTAGATGTACCAAGTATTGTAACGATGATTTGACCCTATACCTCCCCCTACCTCTCCTCCGTTTGTCATCTAGCGTTGGCTTTCCAGCTGGCCAGGCAACGTAATGAAGCTCTGGCCATGGCGAGTGAGCACGAGCCAGCGCCTGGATAGTTTCTTGCTTCTACAGGCTAGATTGCGCAAGGTTACACATAGCGCTCGGTGCTGGCCAGTTCGCTGCTGTAGTGCTCTGGTGGCGCTAGATAGTATCCAGGAAAACTAGCTTGCGCCTATACGCAGCAGGGCTTAAATTTCCACACGGATATTTACATTTCTCAATATTTTTGATCGTTATGAATAAATAACTAATTGCTTTTCAATAGTCATAGTAGTTATAGAAAGAAGTTCGTTTTTGAACGAGAACAAAGGAATGTCATTTTCATCTCCCTTAGATGATTGGGTATTGGGACATGTACCTTACATCTGTTTTGACAACTTTGCACGCGATTTTCTCAAAACCCCATTTTTTAAAAATGAACCTCAACATCTGTCGAGGTCTAATGAACTGAATTTCAAATTAAAACGGAAATTTCTTAATAGTATTATCTATTGTCGGATACAGATTTTTCACATTATAGTTTTTTTTTATAGATTGATGAAGGTCAATTTTTTAAGGCAAAGATAGACCTTGCACTTCAAAAAATGAAAATTTGTAAACGAGGTATTTATTCCTATAGATCGAGACGATATTTTTTATTTTTGTCACAGATTGAGACTAAAAGAAACAGAGAAGAGACCGCTAAACCACTGTTTGTGAAAATGCACAGAAAAAACGACTTCGTTGATTCAACCAAACACTTATTGCTCTGAGCGCCAGAAGAGAAATTAGTTGGATCAACTAGATAGTTGGTTGGATCAACTGGTAATCTTTATTTTTAATTTTATAAATGTGGGTATTTTTTTATCGAGATTCGAATTTGCAAAGCCGAAAAACATCCATAAATAAGATTTCGCGAATATTCAACAATTTTTTTTTCAATATGCGGCGTTATCTTGAATACTTCTATTTCATCATTTTTTATTTATAAATTCCTTTTTCAACCCCACATTCAAATGCATATCATCATTTTTTGGTACCCCAACATTCATATATCATGTATCATGTAAGTGAACGGAGTTCTCGAGCAATCGAGAGCGTAATGGGCAGCGTGTTAAGTAGTTAGGTGCCATTGGTCGGATCAAGTTCAAATCCCAGTTGGGGCAAAAAAATTAGATCGTAAAATTTGGGTAAATTTTTTTTTACAATGGAACCCTTCTGAAAGCTGTAAAACCATTAAGGGGGTTCAGTCAGCGTCAAAACGCAGATTTTTGAACATAAATATAGATGTTCGTTGAATACGTGTAAACCCGACCGATGGTCCATCATTTGACGTATCAATTGAATAATTTTTTGACGCTAGTGCGAACCCTTTAAGTGCGGCGGTTCTCTCATGAATCAATTCTTGAGTTTGACTACGCTGTGCGCGATCCTGACTAAACCCCTAGGAGGATCTTATCCGACGACGTCTCATTTTCTTTGCAACACTTTTCTGGATTGCTCAAGTGTGGCACATATTTTTTAGGTCCTTATTATGCAGCTACAGGCCACCTTTTCAATCTTTGACCCATTTTTCGTTTTAACTTAAGGGTTCCAACTAGCGTCAAAAATAAACGTTTACACATATTCAACGAACAATTATATTTATGTTCAAAAATCGGCGTTTTGACGCTGACTCAGTCCCCTTAAGTTATGTATATTAAAGTATTTAGTACTCGATATATTTTGTTAATAATAAATTTTTATAAAAACGGATAATAAATATTAGATAAACATCCAAAGAATGTATTGTATGTGAATGTTGAAAGCAGAGATCGGCAGTAATGATATTTTCAAGCGCATTTTCGGTAAATATTATCAATTTTTTGAAAATTGATAATTTTAAAATCCGAATTTTCAATTACCCGAAAATGGTTAATGGAAAAAAAAAAATTTCAATTATCCAAATGATCGATAATTGGTCGAAAAATAATATCAATTATTCGCCAATGATTAATGGGAAAAAATAAATTCCCAATTATCTCAGTAATCGGTAATTGGTCAAAAAATAATATCAATTAATCAGAAAATGTGTGATTGGTTTGAAAATATTTCCAATTATCCGAATAATCGGCAATTGGTAAAATGAAAATATCAATTAATCAGGAAATGGGTAATTGGTTTGAAAATATTCTCAATTATCTGAATAATCGCTAATTGGTCGAAAAATAATATGAATTTTCAGAAAAATTATTAATTGGTTTGAAAATATTCTCAATTACCCAAATAATCGTCAATTGATCGAAAAATAATGTCAATTTTTCAGAAAAATGGGTAATTGGTTTGAAAATATTCTCAATTACCCGAATAATCGTCAATTGATCGAAAAATAATGTCGATTTTTCAGAAAAATGGGTAATTGGTTTAAAAATATTCTCAATTACCCAAATAATCGTCAATTGATCGGAAAATAATGTCGATTTTTCAGAAAAATGGGTAATTGGTTTGAAAATATTCTCAATTACCCGAATAATCGTCAATTGATCGAAAATAATGAAACACCAAGTAATTAACTTCTCGCTTTCTGAGATGTCCAGGTTGACCGCTGCGTATTTTTCGGAGTCCAGGTTGAGAGCTTCGTAGATGTCGGCGTCCAGGTCGAACGCCACGTAGTTTTCGGTGTCCAGGTCGACAGCTTCGTAGTTGTCGGTATCCAGGTCGACCGGTGCGTAGTTGTCGACGTCCAGGTCGACCGCTACGTAGTTTTCGGTGTCCAGGTCGACAGCTTCGTAGTTGTCGGTGTCCAGGTCGACGCCCCGTAGTTTTTGGTGTCCAGGTCGACCGCTACGTAGTTGTCGACGTCCAGGTCGACCGCTACGTAGTTTTCGGTGTCCAGGTCAACAGCTTCGTAGTTGTCGGTGTCCAGGTCGACGCCCCGTAGTTTTTGGTGTCCAGGTCGACCGCTACGTAGTTGTCGGTGTCCAGGTCGACCGCTGCGTAGTTGTCGACGTCCAGGTCGACCGCTACGTAGTTTTCGGTGTCCAGGTCAACAGCTTCGTAGTTGTCGGTGTCCAGGTCGACCGCGGCGTAGTTGTCGACGTCCAGGTCGACCGCTACGTAGTTTTCGGTGTCCCGGTCGACAGCTTCGTAGTTGTCGGTATCCAGATCGACCGTGGCGTAGTTGTCGACGTCCAGGTCGACCGCTACGAAGTTTTCGGTGTCCAGGTCGACAGCTTCGTAGTTGTCGGTGTCCAGGTCGACCGCTGCGTAGTCGTCGACGTCCCGGTCGACCGCTACATAGTTTTCGGTGTCCAGGTCGAAAGCTTTGTAGTTGTCGGTGTCCAGGTCGACCGCTGCGTAGTTGTCGACGTCCAGGTCGACCGCTACGTAGTTTTCGGTGTCCAGGTCGACAGCTTCGTAGTTGTCGGTGTCCAGGTCAACCGCGGCGTAGTTGTCGACGTCCAGGTCAACCGCTACGTAGTTTTCGGTGTCCAGGTCGACCGCTGCGTAGTTGTCGGTGTCCAGGTCGACCACCCCGTAGTTTTACGTGTCCAGGTCGACCGCTACGTAGTTTTCGGTGTCCAGGTCGACAGCTTCGTAGTTGTCGGTGTCCAGGTCGACCGCTGCGTAGTTTTCGGTGTCCAGGTCGACCGCTGCGTAGTTGTCGACGTCCAGGTCGACCGCTACGTAGTTTTCGGTGTCCAGGTCGACCGCTGCGTAGTTGTCGACGTCCAGGTCGACCGCTACCTAGTTTTCGGTGTCCAGGTCGACAGCTTCGTAGTTTTCGGTGTCCAGGTCGACAGCTTCGTAGTTGTCGGTATCCAGGTCGACCGCTGCGTAGTTGTCGACGTCCAGGTCGACCGCTACGTAGTTTTCGGTGTCCAGGTCGACAGCTTCGTAGTTGTCGGTGTCCAGGTCGACGCCCCATAATTTTGGGTGTCCAGGTCGACCACTACGTAGTTGTCGGTGTCCAGGTCGACCGCTGCGTAGTTGTCGACGTCCAGGTCGACCGCTACCTAGTTTTCGGTGTCCAGGTCGACAGCTTCGTAGTTTTCGGTGTCCAGGTCGACAGCTTCGTAATTGTCGGTATCCAGGTCGACCGCGGCGTAGTTGTCGACGTCCAGGTCGACCGCTACGTAGTTTTCAGTGTCCAGGTCAAAGCTTCGTAGTCGTCGGTGTCCAGGTCGACCGCGGCGTAGTTGACGACGTCCAGGTCGACCGCTACGTAGTTTTCGGTGTCCAGGTCGACAGCTTCGTAGTTTTCGGTGTCCAGGTCGACAGCTTCGTAGTTGTCGGTGTCCAGGTCGACCGCTGCGTAGTTGTCGACGTCCAGGTCGAACGCTACGTAGTTTTCGGTGTCTAGGTCGACAGCTTCGTAGTTGTCGGTGTCCAGGTCGACCGCTGCGTAGTTGTCGATGTCCAGGTCGACCGCTACGTAGTTTCCGGTGTCCAGGTCGACAGCTTCGTAGTTGTTGGTGTCAAGGTCGACCGCTGCGTAGTTGTCGACGTCCAGGTCGACCGCTACGTAGTTTTCGGTGTCCAGGTCGACAGCTTCGTAGTTGTCGGTGTCCAGGTCAACCGCGGCGTAGTTGTCGACGTCCAGGTCGACCGCTACGTAGTTTTCGGTGTCCAGGTCGACAGCTTCGTAGTTGTCGGTATCCAGGTCGACCGCTGCGTAGTTGTCAACGTCAAGGTCGACCGCTACGTAGTTTTCGGTGTCCAGGTCGACAGCTTCGTAGTTGTCGGTGTCCAGGTCGACACCCCGTAGTTTTTGGTGTCCAGGTCGACTGCTACGTAGTTGTCGGTGTCCAGGTCGACCGCTGCGTAGTTGTCGACGTCCAGGTCGACCGCTACGTAGTTTTCGGTGTCCAAGTCAACAGCTTCGTAGTTGTCGGTGTCCAGGTCGACCGCGGCGTAGTTGTCGACGTCCAGGTCGACCGCTACGTAGTTTTCGGTGTCCATGTTGACAGCTTCGCAGTTTTTGGTGTCCAGGTCGACAGCTTCGTAGTTGTCGGTGTCCAGGTTGACCGCTGCGTAGTTGTCGACGTCCGGGTCGACCGCTACGTAGTTTTCGGTGTCCAGGTCGACCGCTGCGTAGTTGTCGGCGTCCAGGTCGACAGCTTCGTAGTTTTTGGTGTCCAGGTCGATAGCTTCGTGATTTTCGGTGTCCAGATCGACCGCTGCGTATTTGTCGGCGTCTAGGTCGACCGCTACGTAGTTTTGATATCATAAACTTCACATCAGTTTAACATAAACTTGATACCATAAACTTGATATCAGTTTAATAGAATTTCTTTTTCCTTTCCTCAGAAATTCTGTCTAATTGAATCATTTCTCAAAAAGAATAAATTTTTAACGAAATTTGATACGAAGTTGATATCAAGTTCAATATTGATAAGTTATCCTGTGATAAGTTATCCGTTTAGATCATATATTTAATCAGAAAGAATTTCTACAGAAAGAAAGAAGAATTATTATTAAATCCATATCAAATTGAATATCAAGTCGATTAAAAAGTGGATTATAAGAGAAATGAAATTTGATATCAACTTGATCAAATTTTTAATAAAAGAGAATTTTTCAAAAAAGAAAGGACGAAAGAAGGATTCCATTAAATCATTAATTAAAGCGAATTTTTGGAAAAAGAAAAAAAGGAAGAAACATTTTTATGAAATAGATATTCATTTCGATATTTAATTTGATTCCTATATTATAAAAAAACCGTCCTGAAAATATCGCGCAAATTCGATAAAGTATTGTTGTCGTTTTATTCGTTCTCTGATTAGCTGTGGCATCATCAAGCTGAAGTTTGTGTTCGATGAACAAGTTCATGCTTACCCTCTTGTGTACGATCTGTCACATAATAAATATTGACAGCTGCGATACGCGGATATACATAATCCATTTTCTCCTCATTTTCTACTTTAATTCAAAACATATTAAGTATGACTGATACGGTGTTCAAGATGTGAGTGCGTAATAATTGCGATATCAATAATTTCTTTTCATTATCGATAAAAGTTCATGGTGTTTTATATACATTATGTAGGATCAATTAATCTCCATGTTCATTGGAGCTGATTTGATATTTTGTATGTAAAATATTCTGTAAGTAAACAGCAACAAAAAATTTACTGCGGAATAAAAATCTTTACATATTTAAATACTATATATTGATCAGGATGTGAGTGAAGGAACTTATAGACATACTTATGCATGAATAGTTTGAAGACGTTCGGTAAAAAAATATATGTAAATAAAATCATATTGGTTGAGTATATATGTGTCAACTCAACGGACGTTTCGTCGGTGACCTCTTCAATTTTTTTTATTTCTTAATACGTTATTATGCGGGCAAAAAGAAGTATCTATTTAAATTTTTAGCTCTCTCTATCTTAACCCATACCGAAGTTATTGATCTTTAAAAAAATATTTTTAAAATAATCAGAACTTCTACAATAATAAAAATAGTTTCATTTGTTGAGAGGTCATTTTTTTCAAATGCACTTTTTGAAAAAAATGTCAAAAATTAAAAAAAAAATCGAATTGCTATGTTCTTTTAGCTGTTTTAAGATAAATTAAGCAAAAAAATTGCATTTCCTTTCAATTCAACACCTTCAATTTTTTTCAAAAAAGATTATAAAATTCTACGTGAAAAAATAAAATTTCTGAGATTTTACTGAAGAAGGGATTTCAAATGACTTCTTATAAAAAAAAAAAATTTCGTTTTTTTTTGTAATTTTGATCTTTTTTCTTCTATGTCCACAATAGTTGATTTCAATGTTGTTACAATAAATAATTTACCTTCTCGCTCATATTTCCTTAGTAAATTATAATAATTAACATTAAGAATTACACTTTTTATGTAAAAAAATGAATCAAGAGCAAAACTTGCTTGAATTGTAGTTCATAATGTTATTTATTATTATTCACAAAAGAAATATGTGAGAGAAGTTAAATTATTTATTTTAACATAATTAAAATTAACTATTGTGGTCATAGAAGAGGAAAGATCAAAATTGGGAAAAAAAAATTTTAATATGAATTTATTTGAATCCCTTCTTCAGTAGAATCGCAAAAATTTTGTTTTTTTACGGAGAATCTTTTAATTTTGTTCAGAAAAAATCGGTTTTGCATTTAAGGGAAATCCAATTTTTTAGTTTAATTTAGCTTAAAACAGCTAAAAAACAATTAAAGAACTAGCTGCTATGTACTCGGCGTTGCCCGGATTGAAATATATCGCAAACTGGAACTAACAGACGGTTGTTAACATTGTTGTCAGGTCTGAGGATCCCCAAATTTGAAGAAATTAGTGAGACCGTGAGGAAATTTTGAGGATTTTAAGAAATTACATAAAAATCTGAGAAAATTTTTTAGATTGGAAGAAATTGCATAAAAATCTGAGAAAATTTTAAAGATTTGGGGAATTCAAAATCTGCGAAAATTTCGAAGATTTGAAAAAATTACATAAAAATCTGAGGAAATTTTGACGATGCCTTAGTGGATGAAGTCACCACTGAATCACGGTGATTTTTTACGGTGACAAAGTGCCCACAAAATCACCGAGATCTTGGTGATTTTAAGGTGATTCCACGGTGATTCTCACGGTGATTGTCACCGTCACAAAATCACCGTGACAATCACCGTGGAATCACGTTGGAATCACCTTAAAATCACCAAGATCTCGGTGATTTTGTGGGCACTTTGTCACCGTAAAAAATCACCGTGATTCAGTGGTTTTTCAGGTTGAAAACATCGTCACCCAATCCGCTAGGGTGTGAAGGAATTGCAAAAAAATCTAAGGAAATTCTGAAGATTTGAAGATTACATAAACATCTGAGGAAATTTTGAAGATTTGAAAAAATTCCATAAAAACCTGCGGAAATTTTGAAGACATGAAGAAATTACACAAAAACCTGAGGAATTTCTGAAGATTCGAAAAAAAAACATAAAAATCTGAGGAAATTCTCAAGATTTAAAGAAAATACATGAAAATCTGAATAAATTTTGGAGATTTGAAGAAATTGCATAAAAATCTGAGGAAATTTTGAAGATTTGAGAAATTACATAAAAATCTGCGGAAATTTCGAAGATTTGAAGAAATTACATAAACATCTGAGGAAATTTTGACGATGTGAAGGAATTGCATAAAAATCTGAGGAAATTTCGGGTTTGAAGATTACATGAACATCTGAGAAAAATTTGAAGATTTGAAGAAATTCCATAAAAATCTGCGGAAATTTGGAAAGCTTGAAGAAATTACACAAAAATCTGAGGAATTACTGAAGGTTCGGAAAAAAAACATAAAAATCTGAGGAAATTCTAAAGATTTGAAGAAAATACATAAAAATCTGAAGAAAATTTGAAGATTTAGAGAAATTACATAAAAATCTGGGGAAATTTTGAAGATTTAAAGACTGCATACAAATGTGACGAAATTTTGAAGATTTCAAGAAATTACATAAAAATCTGGGGAAATTTTGAAGATATGAAGAAATTGCATAAAAATCTGAGAAAATTTTGAAGATTTGGAGAATTACACAAAAATCTGCGGAAATTTCGAAAATTTGAAGAAATTATTAGGTGTACAAATAAGTTTCCGCGGTTTTTTATAAAAAATTAGGAATTTATTGTGAAGGAACAGTACATTACGTTTTATTCAAAGTATTTTCCATCATTTGCCACTACTTTTCCCCATCTTTCTAGCAACATTCGGATACCCCGTCGAAAAAACTCTTCATCTTTTGACGCTATCCACAAATCTACCCAATTTTTGGTGTCTTCATATGATGTGAAGCGCTGCTCAGACAAACCATGTGCCATCGACCGGAACAGGTGATAATCGGAAGGGGCTAAGTCTGGTGAATACGGCGGGTGGGGTAAAACTTCCCAGTTGAGTGTTTCCAAGTATGTTTTTACCGGCGCCGCAACATGTGGACGAGCATTATCGTGTGAAAGAATAATTTTGTCGTGTCTGGAGTGGTAATGGGCGCGTTTTTCCTTAAGTGCCTGACTTAATCTCATCAATTGTGTTCGGTAGAGAGCTCCAGTAATGGTTTCGCAGGTTCTTTGTCCATTCCGTTCCGTTGTCCGTTCTTTGTCCTTCACGTCAAACTCACCGTTCTTAAACTTTTGAAACCATTCCTGACAACTTCTCTCACTTAAAGCAGCTTCACCATATGCTTCTAGAAGCAATCGATGTGCCTTAGCTGCAGATTTTTTCAAATTAAAGAAGTAAATCAAAAGTTCCCGCAAATGATGCTTATTCGGCACAAAACTTGACATTTTTGCACGAAAAAAATTACGTGATGCTGATACGGAATCACTAGTACTTTAAGGTTATGGTGTTGCCGGATGACGAAACTTGGGATATTACGTTTTACATCTGACAATTTCTCCATAACCTTCTGGTGGGGCCATCTTTTGACAAACCGCGGAAACTTATTTGTACACCTAATACATAAAAATCTGAGGAAATTTTGACGATGTGAAGGAATTGCATAAAAATCAGAGGAAATTTTGAAGATTTGAAGATTACATGAATATCTGAGAAAATTTTGAAGAAATTCTATAAAAATCTGCGGAAATTTTGAAAGCTCGAAGAAATTACATAAAAATCTAAGGAAATTCTGAAAATTTCAAGAAATTACATAAAATCTGAGAAAATATTGAAGATTTGAAGAAATTACTTCAAAATCTGTAGAAGTTTTGAAGATTTTTGGAGAAATCACATAAACATCTGAGCAAATTCTGGAGACTTTTTGAAATTGCATAGAAATCTGAAGATATTTTGAATATTTGAATAAATTACATAAAAATCTGAGGATATTTAGAAGATTTAAATAAATCACATAAAAATCTGAGGAAATATTGAAAATTTGAAGAAATTACATAAAAATTTGAGAAAATTCTGAAGATCATCATTTTTTTTACACGTATCTTTCCTTATCTTATAAACACACTTTTTTGGGCGATACATTTTTTTTCTACTTCTTCTACAAGTCGTAGAAGAACATCACCAACGATTCCCAGATTGTAACAAAAAAAACCTTGAAATAGTCATCAGTTTATTCTATAACAACTTTTACACTTCGTATGAGCAATAAATTTTCAAAAGTAATGTTGAAGGAAATTTATATGTAAGATCCAATTTTTCTACCTTCGTGAATATTAAACAGTACTTCTTTTAGAATTGGCATCTTTTCATTAACTTGTTATTTTATTGTAAGAAAATAGTTTTTTTTACAAGGGAGAGCAGTGGCCAAGTGGCTAGAGGGCGGGTCTCGTAATCCACGGGACCCAGGTTCAAACCCCAGTGACACCGCTGAAAAATATTCTAATTTTTCAAGTGTTGTTTATCAGCTGCAATTCCGGTGGATTGGGGACCCCACCTTAAATAATGGAATCCCAAAGACCTCATTGCGATGAGTGGGCGATTAATTGTACGGTTTCGGTGAGGCCTGCCGACGCGGTTCCTATCGCTCGGATGGTGGTTCACCTAACTGATCACAATGGAGGAGGAAACTACCCAACCGACCGACGATAGTCGTGCTGGAGCGTGCTCGCACTGCTACTTACGGTTTCTTAGGTAGTTTATTGTCTGTATCGGTGGAGGTTTTCCTGCAGTTTTCCCTTCACTCTCGGGAGAATTGCGATACAGAATGGAAAAAGTGTAGAGTGCGAGCTGCAGCCCCGGCCTTACCAGAAAAGGTAGGGGGTTTAGTATAAAGCAAGGCTGTACACTGGTAATGAACAAAAAATAAGTTTTTTTTTTTTACAAAAAATGGGGATGTAGAACGTGGAACTGTTGAGCTTTACGAAACGAAAATTGTTAACTGACCCCTGTCCTCATGGAAAATCACGAATTATAGAATTTTCAAGAAAGATTTTAATATATTCAGCAATAAGTTGTAACATTTTATCGGAAACCGACGAAAAAAAAGTTAAATTTACTGTAAATTCAACTTTAACCTTCAATAGCTTCTGAAATAGTAAGTTTATCAAAAATCATAGAAAACCTCTTTTGTAATGGGTTCTATTCCGTACAAGAATTCCGTATTGCACATTTTGGTACATTTGACGACTAACAAAATCATAAGGGTGGTTAACGCGATCTATTATAGCGAGTTATTACTAAAGCAAAAACCATAAAATTAATGTGGAAATTTCTCTCTATAATATTATATTATGTATTATATGCATTCATATACACATAGGGGTCAGAATTCCTCTCGGCTAATCATTAAGACATATTTTGCTCTCGTTGTATTTTTTTGCACGAGTATCCTGAAAGCTTGTCGCGCGCGTAGCGTGCTCGTGAGCTAGTATTGATGAATTATTCTATAATAAGTTATTCTTTTTGAAAAATTATATCATCAACAACTACGCAGCGGTCGACCTGGACACCGACAACTACGAAGTTGTCGACCTGGACACCGAAAACTACGTAGCAGTCGACCTGGACACCAAAAACTACGTAGCGGTCGACCTGGACGTCGACAACTACGCCGCGGTCGACCTGGACGTCGAAAACTACGCAGCGGTCGACCTGGACACCGAAAACTACGCAGCGGTCGACCTCGACACCGACAACTACGAAGCGGTCGAACTGAACACCGAAAACTACGTAGCGGTCGACCTGGACGGAGACAACTACGCAGCAGTCGACCTGGACACCAAAAACTACGAAGCTGTCGACCTGGACACCGACGACTACGAAGCTGTCAAAATGGACACCGAAAACTACGTAGCGGTCTACCTGGACGTCGACAACTACGCAGCGGTCGACCTAAACGTCGACAACTACGCCGCGGTCGACCTGGACACCGACGACTACGAATCTTTGACCTGGACACCGAAAACTACGTAGCGGTCGACCTGGACGTCGACAACTACGCAGCGGTCGACCTGGATGCCGACAACTACGAAGCCGTTGACCTAGACACCAAAAACTACGAAGCTGTCGACCTGGACACCGAAAACTAGGTGGCGGTCGACCTGGACGTCGACAACTACGCAGCGGTCGACCTGGACACCGAAAACTACGCAGCGGTCGACCTGGATACCGACAACTACGAAGCGGTCGACCTGGACACCAAAAACTACGTAGCGGTCGACCTGAAAGAAGACAACCACGCAGCGGTCGACCTGGACACCGAAAACTACGAAGCTGTCGACCTCGACACCAACAACTACGAAGCTGTCGACCTGGACACGGACAACTACGTAGCGGTCGACCTGGACGTCAACAACTACGCAGCGGTCGACCCGGACACCGACAACTACGGAGCTGTCGACCTGGACACCGAAAACCACGAAGCTGTCGACCTGGACACCAAAAACTACGGGGCGCTCGACCTGTACACCGACAACTACGAAGCTGTCGACCTGGACACCGAAAACTACGTAGCGGTCGACCTGGACGTCGACAACTACGCAGCGGTCGACCTGGACACCGAAAACTACGTAGCGGTCGACCTGGACGTCGACAACTACGCAGCGATCGACCTGGACGTCGACAACTACGCAGCGGTCGACGTGGACACCGAAAACTACGTAGCGGTCGACCTGGACGTTGACAACTACGCTGCGGTCGACCTGGTCACCGAAAACTACGTAACGGTCGACCTGGACGCCGACATCTACGAAGCTCTCAAACTGGACTCCGAAAAATACGCAGCTGTCGACCTGGACACCGAAAACTACGTAGCGGTCGACCTGGACGTCGACAACTACGCCGCGGTCGACCTGGACACCGACGACTACGAAGCTTTGACCTGGACACCGAAAACTACGTAGCAGTCGACCTGGACGTCGACAACTACGCAGCGGTCGACCTGGATACCGACAACTACGAAGCCGTCGACCCGGACACCGAAAACTACGAAGCTGTCGACGTGGACACCGACAACTACAAAGCTGTCGACCTGGACGGCGAAAACTACGGAGCTGTTGACCTGGACACCAAAAACTACGTAGCGGTCTACCTGGACGTCGACAACTACGCAGCGGTTGACCTGGACACCGACAACTACGAAGCTGTCGACCTGGACACCACAAACTACGTAGCGGTCGACCTCGACACCGACAACTACGAAGCTGTCGACCTGGACACCGAAAACTACGTAGCGGTCGACCTGGACGTCGACAACTACGCAGCGGTCGACCCGGACACCGAAAACTACGTAGCGGTCTACCTGGACGTCGACAACTACGCAGCGGTCGATCTGGACACCGACAACTACGAAGCTGTTGACCTGGACACCGAAAACTCCGGAGCGGTCGACCTGGACGTCGACAACGACGCAGCGGTCGACCTGGACACCGACAACTACGAAGCTGTCGACCTGGACACCGAAAACTACGTAGCGATCGACCTGGACGTCGACAACTACGCAGCGGTCGACCTGGACACCGACAACTACGAAGCTGTCGACCGGGACACCGAAAACTACGAAGCTGTCGACCTGGACACCGAAAACTACGTAGCGGTCGTTCTGGACGTCGACAACTACGCAGCGGTCGACCTTGACACCGAAAACTACGTAGCGGTCAACCTGGACGTCGACAACTACGCAGCGGTCGACCTGGACACCGACAACTACGAAGCTGTCGACCTGGACACCGAAAACTACGTAGTGGTCGACAACTACGCAGCGGTCGACCTGGACACCGAAAACTACAAAGCTGTCAACCTGGACACCGAAACTACGTAGCGGTCTACCTCGACACCGACAACTACGAAGCTGTCGACCTGGACACCGACAACTACGTAGCGGTCGACCTGGACGTCGACAATTACGCAGCGGTCGACCCGGACACCGACAACTACGAAGCTGTCAACCTGGACACCGAAAACTACGAAGCTGTCGACCTGGACACCAAAAACTACGGGGCGGTCGACCTGGACACCGACAACTACGAAGCTGTCGACCTCGACACCAAAAACTACGTAGCGGTCGACCTGGACGTCGACAACTACGCAGCGGTCAACCTATACACCGAAAACTACGTAGCGGTCTACCTGGACGTCGACAACTACGCAGCGGTCGATCTGGACACCGAAAACTACGAAGCTGTCGACCTGGACACCGAAAACTATGTAGCGGTCGACCTATACGTCGACAACTACGCAGCGGTCGACCTGGACACCGACAACTACGAAGCTGTCGACCTGGACACCGAAAACTACGAAGCTGTCCACCTAGACACCGAAAACTACGTAGTGGTCGACCTGGACGTCGACTACTACGCAGCGGTCGACCTGGACACCGAAAACTACGTAGCGGTCGACCTAGACGTTGACAACTACGCTGCGGTCGACCTGGTCACCGAAAACTACGTAGCGGTCGACCTAGACGTTGACAACTACGCCACGGTCGACCTGGACACCGACGACTACGAAGCTTCGACCTGGACACCAGAAACGACGTAGCGGTCGACCTGGACGTCGACAACTACGCAGCAGTCGACCTAAATACCGACAACTACGAAGTCGTCGACCCAGACACCGAAAACTACGAAGCTGTCGACGTGGACACCGACAACTACGAAGCTGTCGACCTGGACACCGACAACTACGTAGCGGTCAACCTGGACGTCGACGACTACGCAGCGGTCGACCCGGACGACGACAACTACGAAAATGTCGACCTGGACACCGAAAACTACGGAGCTGTCGACCTGGACACCAAAAACTACGCAGCGGTCTACCTGGACGTCGACAACTACACAGCGGTCGACCTGGACACCGACAACTACGAAGCTGTCGACCTGGACACCGAGAACTACGTAGCGGTAGACCTGGACGTCGACAACTCCGCAGCGGTCGACCTGGACACCGACAACTACGAAGCTGTCGACCTGGACACCGAAAACTACGAAGTTGTCGACCTGGACACCGAAAACTACGTAGCGGTCGACCTGGACGTCGATAACTACGCAGCGGTCGACCTGGACACCGACAGCCACGAAGCTGTCGACCTGGACACCAAAAACTACGTAGTGGTCGACCTGGACGTCGACAACTACGCAGCGGTCGACCTGGACACCGACAACTACGAAGCTGTCGACCGGGACACCGAAAACTACGCAGCGGTCGACCTGGACACCGAAAACTACGGAGCTGTCGACCTGGACACCAAAACTACGTAGCGGTCGACCTCGACACCGACAACTACGAAGCTGTCGACCTGGACACCGACAACTACGGAGCGGTCGACCTGGACGTCGACAACTACGCAGCGGTCGACCCGGACACCGACAACTACGAAGCTGTCGACCTGGACATCGAAAACTACGAAGCTGTCGACCTGGACACCAGAAACTACGTAGCAATCTACCTGGACGTCGACAACTACGCAGCGGTCGACCTGGACACCGACAACCACGAAGCTGTCGACCTGGACAGCGAAAACTATGTAGCGGTCGACCTGGACGTCGACAACTACGCAGCGGTCGACCTGGACACCGACAACTACGAAGCTGTCGACCTGGACACCGAAAACTACGCTGCGGTCGACCTGGTCACCGAAAACTACGTAGCGGTCGACCTAGACGTTGACAACTACGCCACGGTCGACCCGGACACCGACAACTACGAAGCTGTCGACCTGGACATCGAAAACTACGAAGCTGTCGACCTGGACACCAGAAACTACGTAGCAATCTACCTGGACGTCGACAACTACGCAGCGGTCGACCTGGACACCGACAACCACGAAGCTGTCGACCTGGACAGCGAAAACTATGTAGCGGTCGACCTGGACGTCGACAACTACGCAGCGGTCGACCTGGACACCGACAACTACGAAGCTGTCGACCTGGACACCGAAAACTACGAAGCTGTCGACCTGGACACCGAAAACTACGTAGCGGTCGACCTGGACGTCGACAACTACGCAGCGGTCGACCTGGACACCGAAAACTACGTAGCGGTCTACCTGGACGTCGACGACTACGCAGCGGTCGATCTGGACACCGACAATTACGAAGCCGTTGACCTGGACACCGAAAACTTCGGAGCGGTCGACCTGGACGTCGACAACGACGCAGCGGTCGACCTGGACACCGACAACTACGAAGCTGTCGACCTGGACACCGAAAACTACGTAGCGGTCGACCTGGACGTCGACAACTACGCAGCGGTCGACCTGGACACCGACAACTACGAAGCTGTCGACCGGGACACCGGAAACTACGAAGCTGTCGACCTGGACACCGAAAACAACGTAGCGGTCGTTCTGGACGTCGACAACTACGCAGCGGTCAACCTGGACACCGACAACTACGAAGCTGTCGACCTGCACACCAAAAACTACGTAGTGGTCGACAACTACGCAGCGGTCGACCTGGACACCGAAAACTACGAAGCTGTCGACCTGGACACCGAAACTACGTAGCGGTCTACCTCGACACCGACAACTACGAAGCTGTCGACCTGGACACCGACAACTACGTAGCGGTCGACCTGGACGTCGACAACTACGCAGCGGTCAACCCGGACACCGACAACTACAAAGCTGTCGACCTGGACACCGAAAACTACGAAGCTGTCGACCTGGACACCAAAAACTACGGGGCGGTCGACCTGGACACCGACAACTACGAAGCTGTCGACCTGGACACCGAAAACTACGTAGCGGTCGACCTGGACGTCGACAACTACGCAGCGGTCGACCTGGACACCGACAGCTACGAAGCTGTCGACCTGGACACCGAAAACTACGTAGTGGTCGACCTGGACGTCGACAACTACGCAGCGGTCGACCTGGACACCGACAACTACGAAGCTGTCGACCGGGACACCGAAAACTACGAAGCTGTCGACCTGGACACCGAAAACTACGTAGCAGTCGTTCTGGACGTCGACAACTACGCAGCGGTCGACCTGGACACCGAAAACTACGTAGCAGTCAACCTGGACGTCGACAACTACGCAGCGGTCGATCTGGACACCGACAACTACGAAGCTGTTAAACTGGACACCGAAAACTACGGAGTAGTCGACCTGGACGTCGACAACTACGCAGCGGTCGACCTGGACACCGACAACTATGAAGCTGTCGACCTGGACACCGAAAACTACGTAGCGGTCGACCTGGATGTCGACAACTACGCAGCGGTCGACCTGGACACCGACAACTACGAAGCTGTCGACCGAGACACCAAAAACTACGAAGCTGTCGACCTGGACACCGAAAACTACGTAGCGGTCGTTCTGGACGTCAACAACTACGCAGCGGTCGACCTTAACACCGAAAACTACGTAGCGGTCAACCTGGACGTCGACAACTACGCAGCGGTCGACCTGGACACCGACAACTACGAAGCTGTCGACCTGGACACCGAAAACTACGAAGCGGTCGACAACTACGCAGCGGTCGACCTGGACACCGGAAACTACGGAGCTGTCGACCTGGACACCGAAAACTACGTAGCGGTCGACCTCGACACCGACAACTACGAAGCTGTCGACCTGGACACCGAAAACTACGTAGCGGTCGTTCTGGACGTCGACAACTACGCAGCGGTCGACCCGGACACCGACAACTACGAAGCTGTCGACCTGGACACCGAAAACTAC
Organism: Alloplasta piceator; assembly: GCA_946863875.1. Lineage (NCBI taxonomy): Eukaryota > Metazoa > Arthropoda > Insecta > Hymenoptera > Ichneumonidae > Alloplasta > Alloplasta piceator. The sequence goes on from OX333074.1 coordinate 34,132,645, forward strand.
GAAGCTGTCGACCTGGACACCGACAACTACGAAGCTGTCGACCTGCACACCAAAAACTACGTAGTGGTAGACAACTACGCAGCGGTCGACCTGGACACCGAAAACTACGAAGCTGTCGACCTGGACACCGAAACTACGTAGCGGTCTACCTCGACACCGACAACTACGAAGCTGTCGACCTGGACACCGACAACTACGTAGCGGTCGACCTGGACGTCGACAACTACGCCGCGGTCGACCTGGACACCGACGACTACGAAGCTTTGACCTGGACACCGAAAACTACGTAGCAGTCGACCTGGACGTCGACAACTACGCAGCGGTCGACCTGGATACCGACAACTACGAAGCCGTCGACCCGGACACCGAAAACTACGAAGCTGTCGACGTGGACACCGACAACTACAAAGCTGTCGACCTGGACGGCGAAAACTACGGAGCTGTCGACCTGGACACCAAAAACTACGTAGCGGTCTACCTGGACGTCGACAACTACGCAGCGGTTGACCTGAACACTGACAACTACGAAGCTGTCGACCTGGACACCACAAACTACGTAGCGGTCGACCTCGACACCGACAACTACGAAGCTGTCGACCTGGACACCGACAACTACGTAGCGGTCGACCTGGACGTCGACAACTACGCAGCGGTCGACCCGGACACCGAAAACTACGTAGCGGTCTACCTGGACGTCGACAACTACGCAGCGGTCGATCTGGACACCGACAACTACGAAGCTGTTGACCTGGACACCGAAAACTCCGGAGCGGTCGACCTGGACGTCGACAACGACGCAGCGGTCGACCTGGACACCGACAACTACGAAGCTGTCGACCTGGACACCGAAAACTACGTAGCGATCGACCTGGACGTCGACAACTACGCAGCGGTCGACCTGGACACCGACAACTACGAAGCTGTCGACCGGGACACCGAAAACTACGAAGCTGTCGACCTGGACACCGAAAACTACGTAGCGGTCGTTCTGGACGTCGACCACTACGCAGCGGTCGACCTTGACACCGAAAACTACGTAGCGGTCAACCTGGACGTCGACAACTACGCAGCGGTCGACCTGGACACCGACAACTACGAAGCTGTCGACCTGGACACCGAAAACTACGTAGTGGTCGACAACTACGCAGCGGTCGACCTGGACACCGAAAACTACAAAGCTGTCAACCTGGACACCGAAACTACGTAGCGGTCTACCTCGACACCGACAACTACGAAGCTGTCGACCTGGACACCGACAACTACGTAGCGGTCGACCTGGACGTCGACAATTACGCAGCGGTCGACCCGGACACCGACAACTACGAAGCTGTCAACCTGGACACCGAAAACTACGAAGCTGTCGACCTGGACACCAAAAACTACGGGGCGGTCGACCTGGACACCGACAACTACGAAGCTGTCGACCTGGACACCAAAAACTACGTAGCGGTCGACCTGGACGTCGACAACTACGCAGCGGTCAACCTATACACCGAAAACTACGTAGCGGTCTACCTGGACGTCGACAACTACGCAGCGGTCGATCTGGACACCGAAAACTACGAAGCTGTCGACCTGGACACCGAAAACTATGTAGCGGTCGACCTATACGTCGACAACTACGCAGCGGTCGACCTGGACACCGACAACTACGAAGCTGTCGACCTGGACACCGAAAACTACGAAGCTGTCCACCTAGACACCGAAAACTACGTAGTGGTCGACCTGGACGTCGACTACTACGCAGCGGTCGACCTGGACACCGGAAACTACGTAGCGGTCGACCTAGACGTTGACAACTACGCTGCGGTCGACCTGGTCACCGAAAACTACGTAGCGGTCGACCTAGACGTTGACAACTACGCCACGGTCGACCTGGACACCGACGACTACGAAGCTTTGACCTGGACACCAGAAACGACGTAGCGGTCGACCTGGACGTCGACAACTACGCAGCAGTCGACCTAAATACCGACAACTACGAAGTCGTCGACCCAGACACCGAAAACTACGAAGCTGTCGACGTGGACACCGACAACTACGAAGCTGTCGACCTGGACACCGACAACTACGTAGCGGTCAACCTGGACGTCGACGACTACGCAGCGGTCGACCCGGACGACGACAACTACGAAGCTGTCGACCTGGACACCGAAAACTACGGAGCTGTCGACCTGGACACCAAAAACTACGCAGCGGTCTACCTGGACGTCGACAACTACACAGCGGTCGACCTGGACACCGACAACTACGAAGCTGTCGACCTGGACACCGAGAACTACGTAGCGGTAGACCTGGACGTCGACAACTCCGCAGCGGTCGACCTGGACACCGACAACTACGAAGCTGTCGACCTGGACACCGAAAACTACGAAGTTGTCGACCTGGACACCGAAAACTACGTAGCGGTCGACCTGGACGTCGATAACTACGCAGCGGTCGACCTGGACACCGACAGCCACGAAGCTGTCGACCTGGACACCAAAAACTACGTAGTGGTCGACCTGGACGTCGACAACTACGCAGCGGTCGACCTGGACACCGACAACTACGAAGCTGTCGACCGGGACACCGAAAACTACGCAGCGGTCGACCTGGACACCGAAAACTACGGAGCTGTCGACCTGGACACCAAAACTACGTAGCGGTCGACCTCGACACCGACAACTACGAAGCTGTCGACCTGGACACCGACAACTACGGAGCGGTCGACCTGGACGTCGACAACTACGCAGCGGTCGACCCGGACACCGACAACTACGAAGCTGTCGACCTGGACATCGAAAACTACGAAGCTGTCGACCTGGACACCAGAAACTACGTAGCAATCTACCTGGACGTCGACAACTACGCAGCGGTCGACCTGGACACCGACAACCACGAAGCTGTCGACCTGGACAGCGAAAACTATGTAGCGGTCGACCTGGACGTCGACAACTACGCAGCGGTCGACCTGGACACCGACAACTACGAAGCTGTCGACCTGGACACCGAAAACTACGAAGCTGTCGACCTGGACACCGAAAACTACGTAGCGGTCGACCTGGACGTCGACAACTACGCAGCGGTCGACCTGGACACCGAAAACTACGTAGCGGTCTACCTGGACGTCGACGACTACGCAGCGGTCGATCTGGACACCGACAATTACGAAGCCGTTGACCTGGACACCGAAAACTTCGGAGCGGTCGACCTGGACGTCGACAACGACGCAGCGGTCGACCTGGACACCGACAACTACGAAGCTGTCGACCTGGACACCGAAAACTACGTAGCGGTCGACCTGGACGTCGACAACTACGCAGCGGTCGACCTGGACACCGACAACTACGAAGCTGTCGACCGGGACACCGGAAACTACGAAGCTGTCGACCTGGACACCGAAAACAACGTAGCGGTCGTTCTGGACGTCAACAACTACGCAGCGGTCGACCTTAACACCGAAAACTACGTAGCGGTCAACCTGGACGTCGACAACTACGCAGCGGTCGACCTGGACACCGACAACTACGAAGCTGTCGACCTGGACACCGAAAACTACGAAGCGGTCGACAACTACGCAGCGGTCGACCTGGACACCGGAAACTACGGAGCTGTCGACCTGGACACCGAAAACTACGTAGCGGTCGACCTCGACACCGACAACTACGAAGCTGTCGACCTGGACACCGAAAACTACGTAGCGGTCGTTCTGGACGTCGACAACTACGCAGCGGTCGACCCGGACACCAAAAACTACGAAGCTGTCGACCTGGACACCGAAAACTACGAAGCTGTCGACCTGGACACCGACAACTACGAAGCTGTCGACCTGCACACCAAAAACTACGTAGTGGTAGACAACTACGCAGCGGTCGACCTGGACACCGAAAACTACGAAGCTGTCGACCTGGACACCGAAACTACGTAGCGGTCTACCTCGACACCGACAACTACGAAGCTGTCGACCTGGACACCGACAACTACGTAGCGGTCGACCTGGACGTCGACAACTACGCAGCGGTCAACCCGGACACCGACAACTACAAAGCTGTCGACCTGGACACCGAAAACTACGTAGCGGTCAACCTCGACACCGACAACTACGAAGCTGTCGACCTGGACACCGAAAACTACGCAGCGGTCGACTTGGACACCGAAAACTACGGAGCTGTCGACCTGGACACCAAAACTACGTAGCGGTCGACCTCGACACCGACAACTACGAAGCTGTCGACCTGGACACCGACAACTACGGAGCGGTCGACTTGGACGTCGACAACTACGCAGCGGTCGACCCGGACACCGACAACTACGAAGCTGTCGACCTGGACATCGAAAACTACGAAGCTGTCGACCTGGACACCAGAAACTACGTAGCAATCTACCTGGACGTCGACAACTACGCAGCGGTCGACCTGGACACCGACAACCACGAAGCTGTCGACCTGGACAGCGAAAACTATGTAGCGGTCGACCTGGACGTCGACAACTACGCAGCGGTCGACCTGGACACCGACAACTACGAAGCTGTCGACCTGGACACCGAAAACTACGAAGCTGTCGACCTGGACACCGAAAACTACGTAGCGGTCGACCTGGACGTCGACAACTACGCAGCGGTCGACCTGGACACCGAAAACTACGTAGCGGTCTACCTGGACGTCGACGACTACGCAGCGGTCGATCTGGACACCGACAATTACGAAGCCGTTGACCTGGACACCGAAAACTTCGGAGCGGTCGACCTGGACGTCGACAACGACGCAGCGGTCGACCTGGACACCGACAACTACGAAGCTGTCGACCTGGACACCGAAAACTACGTAGCGGTCGACCTGGACGTCGACAACTACGCAGCGGTCGACCTGGACACCGACAACTACGACGCTGTCGACCGACACCGGAAACTACGAAGCTGTCGACCTGGACACCGAAAACAACGTAGCGGTCGTTCTGGACGTCGACAACTACGCAGCGGTCAACCTGGACACCGACAACTACGAAGCTGTCGACCTGCACACCAAAAACTACGTAGTGGTCGACAACTACGCAGCGGTCGGTCTGGACACCGAAAACTACGAAGCTGTCGACCTGGACACCGAAACTACGTAGCGGTCTACCTCGACACCGACAACTACGAAGCTGTCGACCTGGACACCGACAACTACGTAGCGGTCGACCTGGACGTCGACAACTACGCAGCGGTCAACCCGGACACCGACAACTACAAAGCTGTCGACCTGGACACCGAAAACTACGAAGCTGTCGACCTGGACACCAAAAACTACGGGGCGGTCGACCTGGACACCGACAACTACGAAGCTGTCGACCTGGACACCGAAAACTACGTAGCGGTCGACCTGGACGTCGACAACTACGCAGCGGTCGACCTGGACACCGACAGCTACGAAGCTGTCGACCTGGACACCGAAAACTACGTAGTGGTCGACCTGGACGTCGACAACTACGCAGCGGTCGACCTGGACACCGACAACTACGAAGCTGTCGACCGGGACACCGAAAACTACGAAGCTGTCGACCTGGACACCGAAAACTACGTAGCAGTCGTTCTGGACGTCGACAACTACGCAGCGGTCGACCTGGACACCGAAAACTACGTAGCGGTCAACCTGGACGTCGACAACTACGCAGCGGTCGATCTGGACACCGACAACTACGAAGCTGTTAAACTGGACACCGAAAACTACGGAGTAGTCGACCTGGACGTCGACAACTACGCAGCGGTCGACCTGGACACCGACAACTATGAAGCTGTCGACCTGGACACCGAAAACTACGTAGCGGTCGACCTGGATGTCGACAACTACGCAGCGGTCGACCTGGACACCGACAACTACGAAGCTGTCGACCGAGACACCAAAAACTACGAAGCTGTCGACCTGGACACCGAAAACTACGTAGCGGTCGTTCTGGACGTCAACAACTACGCAGCGGTCGACCTTAACACCGAAAACTACGTAGCGGTCAACCTGGACGTCGACAACTACGCAGCGGTCGACCTGGACACCGACAACTACGAAGCTGTCGACCTGGACACCGAAAACTACGAAGCGGTCGACAACTACGCAGCGGTCGACCTGGACACCGGAAACTACGGAGCTGTCGACCTGGACACCGAAAACTACGTAGCGGTCGACCTCGACACCGACAACTACGAAGCTGTCGACCTGAACACCGAAAACTACGTAGCGGTCGTTCTGGACGTCGACAACTACGCAGCGGTCGACCCGGACACCGACAACTACGAAGCTGTCGCCCTGGACACCGAAAACTACGAAGCTGTCGACCTGGACACCGACAACTACGAAGCTGTCGACCTGCACACCAAAAACTACGTAGTGGTAGACAACTACGCAGCGGTCGACCTGGACACCGAAAACTACGAAGCTGTCGACCTGGACACCGAAACTACGTAGCGGTCTACCTCGACACCGACAACTACGAAGCTGTCGACCTGGACACCGACAACTACGTAGCGGTCGACCTGGACGTCGACAACTACGCAGCGGTCAACCCGGACACCGACAACTACAAAGCTGTCGACCTGGACACCGAAAACTACGTAGCGGTCAACCTCGACACCGACGACTACGAAGCTGTCGACCTGGACACCGAAAACTACGAAGCTGTCGACCTGGACACCGACAACTACGAAGCTGTCGACCTGCACACCAAAAACTACGTAGTGGTCGACAACTACGCAGCGGTCGAACTGGACACCGAAAACTACGAAGCTGTCGACCTGGACACCGAAACTACGTAGCGGTCTACCTCGACACCGACAACTACGAAGCTGTCGACCTGGACACCGACAACTACGTAGCGGTCGACCTGGACGTCGACAACTACGCAGCGGTCAACCCGGACACCGACAACTACAAAGCTGTCGACCTGGACACCGAAAACTACGAAGCTGTCGACCTGGACACCAAAAACTACGGGGCGGTCGACCTGGACACCGACAACTACGAAGCTGTCGGACTGGACACCGAAAACTACGTAGCGGTCGACCTGGACGTCGACAACTACGCAGCGGTCGACCTGGACACCGACAACTACGAAGCTGTCGACCTGGACACCGAAAACTACGTAGCGGTAGACCTGGACGTCGACAACTCCGCAGCGGTCGACCTGGACACTGACAACTAGGAAGCTGTCGACCTGGACACCGAAAACTACGAAGCTGTCGACCTGGACACCGAAAACTACGTAGCGGTCGACCTGGACGTCGACAACTACGCAGCGGTCGACCTGGACACCGACAGCTACGAAGCTGTCGACCTGGACACCGAAAACTACGTAGTGGTCGACCTGGACGTCGACAACTACGCAGCGGTCGACCTGGACACCGACAACTACGAAGCTGTCGACCGGGACACCGAAAACTACGAAGCTGTTGACCTGGACACCGAAAACTACGTAGCAGTCGTTCTGGACGTCGACAACTACGCAGCAGTTGACCTCGACACCGAAAACTACGTAGCGGTCAACCTGGACGTCGACAACTACGCAGCGGTCGACCTGGACACCGACAACTACGAAGCTGTCGACCTGGACACCGAAAACTACGAAGCTGTCGACCTGGACTCCGAAAACTACGTAGCGGTCGTTCTGGACGTCGACAACTACGCAGCGGTCGACCTGGACACCGAAAACTACGTAGCGGTCAACCTGGACGTCGACAACTACGCAGCGGTCGATCTGGACACCGACAACTACGAAGCTGTTAAACTGGACACCGAAAACTACGGAGTAGTCGACCTGGACGTCGACAACTACGCAGCGGTCGACCTGGACACCGACAACTACGAAGCTGTCGACCTGGACACCGAAAACTACGTAGCGGTCGACCTGGATGTCGACAACTACGCAGCGGTCGACCTGGACACCGACAACTACGAAGCTGTCGACCGAGACACCAAAAACTACGAAGCTGACGACCTGGACACCGAAAACTACGTAGCGGTCGTTCTGGACGTCAACAACTACGCAGCGGTCGACCTTAACACCGAAAACTACGTAGCGGTCAACCTGGACGTCGACAACTACGCAGCGGTCGACCTGGACACCGACAACTACGAAGCTGTCGACCTGGACACCGAAAACTACGAAGCGGTCGACAACTACGCAGCGGTCGACCTGGACACCGGAAACTACGAAGCTGTCGACCTGGACACCGAAAACTACGTAGCGGTCGACCTCGACACCGACAACTACGAAGCTGTCGACCTGGACACCGAAAACTACGTAGCGGTCGTTCTGGACGTCGACAACTACGCAGCGGTCGACCCGGACACCGACAACTACGAAGCTGTCGACCTGGACACCGAAAACTACGAAGCTGTCGACCTGGACACCGACAACTACGAAGCTGTCGACCTGCACACCAAAAACTACGTAGTGGTCGACAACTACGCAGCGGTCGACCTGGACACCGAAAACTACGAAGCTGTCGACCTGGACACCGAAACTACGTAGCGGTCTACCTCGACACCGACAACTACGAAGCTGTCGACCTGGACACCGACAACTACGTAGCGGTCGACCTGGACGTCGACAACTACGCAGCGGTCAACCCGGACACCGACAACTACAAAGCTGTCGACCTGGACACCGAAAACTACGAAGCTGTCGACCTAGACACCAAAAACTACGGGGCGGTCGACCTGGACACCGAGAACTACGAAGCTGTCGACCTGGACACCGAAAACTACGTAGCGGTCGACCTGGACGTCGACAACTACGCAGCGGTCGACCTGGACACCGACAACTACGAAGCTGTCGACCTGGACACCGAAAACTACGAAGCTGTCCACCTAGACACCGAAAACTACGTAGTGGTCGACCTGGACGTCGACAACTACGCAGCGGTCGACCTGGACACCGAAAACTACGTAGCGGTCGACCTAGACGTTGACAACTACGCTGCGGTCGACCTGGTCACCGAAAACTACGTAGCGGTCGACCGGGACGTTGACAACTACGCCACGGTCGACCTGGACACCGACGACTACGAAGCTTTGACCTGGACACCGAAAACGACGTAGCGTTCGACCTGGACGTCGACAACTACGCAGCGGTCGACCTAAATACCGACAACTACGAAGTCGTCGACCCAGACACCGAAAACTACGAAGCTGTCGACGTGGACACCGACAACTACGAAGCTGTCGACCTGGACACCGACAACTACGTAGCGGTCAACCTGGACGTCGACGACTACGCAGCGGTCAACCCGGACGACGACAACTACGAAGCTGTCGACCTGGACACCGAAAACTACGGAGCTGTCGACCTGGACACCAAAAACTACGCAGCGGTCTACCTGGACGTCGACAACTACACAGCGGTCGACCTGGACACCGACAACTACGAAGCTGTCGACCTGGACACCGAGAACTACGTAGCGGTAGACCTGGACGTCGACAACTCCGCAGCGGTCGACCTGGACACCGACAACTACGAAGCTGTCGACCTGGACACCGAAAACTACGAAGTTGTCGACCTGGACACCGAAAACTACGTAGCGGTCGACCTGGACGTCGATAACTACGCAGCGGTCGACCTGGACACCGACAGCTACGAAGCTGTCGACCTGGACACCGAAAACTACGTAGTGGTCGACCTGGACGTCGACAACTACGCAGCGGTCGACCTGGACACCGACAACTACGAAGCTGGCGACCGGGACACCGAAAACTACGCAGCGGTCGACCTGGACACCGAAAACTACGAAGCTGTCGACCTGGACACCGAAACTACGTAGCGGTCGACCTCGACACCGACAACTACAAAGCTGTCGACCTGGACACCGACAACTACGTAGCGGTCGACCTGAACGTCGACAACTACGCAGCGGTTGACCCGGACACCGACAACTACGAAGCTGTCGACCTGGACATCGAAAACTACGAAGCTGTCGACCTGGACACCAGAAACTACGTAGCAATCTACCTGGACGTCGACAACTACGCAGCGGTCGACCTTGACACCGACAACCACGAAGCTGTCGACCTGGACAGCGAAAACTATGTAGCGGTCGACCTGGACGTCGACAACTACGCAGCGGTCGACCTGGACACCGACAACTACGAAGCTGTCGACCTGGACACCGAAAACTACGAAGCTGTCGACCTGGACACCGAAAACTACGTAGCGGTCGACCTGGACGTCGACAACTACGCAGCGGTCGACCTGGACACCGAAAACTACGTAGCGGTCTACCTGGACGTCGACGACTACGCAGCGGTCGATCTGGACACCGACAACTACGAAGCCGTTGACCTGGACACCGAAAACTTCGGAGCGGTCGACCTGGACGTCGACAACGACGCAGCGGTCGACCTGGACACCGACAACTACGAAGCTGTCGACCTGGACACCGAAAACTACGTAGCGGTCGACCTGGACGTCGACAACTACGCAGCGGTCGACCTGGACACCGACAACTACGAAGCTGTCGACCGGGACACCGGAAACTACGAAGCTGTCGACCTGGACACCGAAAACTACGTAGCGGTCGACCTCGACACCGACAACTACGAAGCTGTCGATCTGGACACCGACAACTACGTAGCGGTCGACTTGGACGTCGACAACTACGCAGCGGTCGACCCGGACACCGACAACTACGAAGCTGTCGACCTGGACACCGAAAACTACGAAGCTGTCGACCTGGACACCAAAAACTACGGGGCGGTCGACCTCGACACCGACAACTACGAAGCTGTCGACCTGGACACCGAAATCTACGTAGCGGTCGACCTGGATGTCGACAACTACGCAGCGGTCGACCTGGACACCGAAAACTACGTAGCGGTCTACCTGGACGTCGACAACTACGCAGCGGTCGACCTGGACACCGACAACTACGAAGCTGTCGACCTGGACACCGAAAACTACGTAGCGGTCGGCCTGGACGTCGACAACTACGCAGCGGTCGACCTGGACACCGACAACTACGAAGCTGTCGACCTGGACACCGAAAACTACGAAGCTGTCCACCTAGACACCGAAAACTACGTAGTGGTCGACCTGGACGTCGACAACTACGCAGCGGTCGACCTGGACACCGAAAACTACGTAGCGGTCGACCTAGACGTTGACAACTACGCTGCGGTCGACCTGGTCACCGAAAACTACGTAGCGGTCGACCTGGACGTCGACAACTACGCCGCGGTCGACCTAGACACCGACGACTACGAAGCTTTGACCTGGACACCAAAAACTACGTAGCGGTCGACCTGGACGTCGACAACTACGCAGCGGTAGACCTGGATACCGACAACTACGAAGCCGTCGACCCGGACACTCAAAACTACGAAGCTGTCGACGTGGACACCGACAATTACGGAGCTGTCGACCTTGACACCGACAACTACGTAGCGGTCGACCTGGACGTCGACAACTACGCAGCGGTCAACCCGGACACCGACAACTACGAAGCTGTCGACCTGGACATCGAAAACTACGAAGCTGTCGACCTGGACACCAGAAACTACGTAGCAATCTACCTGGACGTAGACAACTACGCAGCGGTCGAGCTGGACACCGACAACCACGAAGCTGTCGACCTGGACAGCGAAAACTATGTAGCGGTCGACCTGGACGTCGACAACTACGCAGCGGTCGACCTGGACACCGACAACTACGAAGCTGTCGACCTGGACACCGAAAACTACGCAGCGGTCGACCTGGACACCGACAACTACGAAGCTGTCGACCTGGACACCGAAAACTACGAAGCTGTCCACCTAGACACCGAAAACTACGTAGTGGTCGACCAAGACGTCGACAACTACGCAGCGGTCGACCTGGACACCGAAAACTACGTAGCGGTCGACCTAGACGTTGACAACTACGCTGCGGTCGACCTGGTCACCGAAAACTACGTAGCGGTAGACCTGGACGTTAACAACTACGCCGCGGTCGACCTGGACACCGACGACTACGAAGCTTTGACCTGGACACCGAAAACGACGTAGCGGTCGACCTGGACGTCGACAACTACGCAGCGGTCGACCTAAATACCGACAACTACGAAGCCGTCGACCCAGACACCAAAAACTACGAAGCTGTCGATGTGGACACCGACAACTACGAAGCTGTCGACCTGGACACCGACAACTACGTAGTGGTCAACCTGGACGTCGACGACTACGCAGAGGTCGACCCGGACACCGACAACTACGAAGCCGTCGACCTGGACACCGAAAACTACGAAGCTGTCGACCTGGACACCAAAAACTACGCAGCGGTCTACCTGGACGTCTACAACGACGCAGCGGTCGACCTGGACACCGACAACTACGAAGCTGTCGACCTAGACACCGAAAACTACGTAGCGGTCGACCTGGACGTCGACAACTACGCAGCGGTCGACCTGGACACCGAAAACTACGTAGCGGTCTACCTGGACGTCGACAACTACGCAGCGGTCGACCTGGACACCGACAACTACGAAGCTGTCGACCTGGACACCGAAAACTATGTAGCGGTCGACCTGGACGTCGACAACTACGCAGCGGTCGACCTGAACACCGACAACTACGAAGCTGTCGACCTGGACACCGAAAACTACGAAGCTGTCCACCTAGACACCGAAAACTACGTAGTGGTCGACCTGGACGTCGACTACTACGCAGCGGTCGACCTGGACACCGAAAACTACGTAGCGGTCGACCTAGACGTTGACAACTACGCTGCGGTCGACCTGGTCACCGAAAACTACGTAGCGGTCGACCGGGACGTTGACAACTACGCCACGGTCGACCTGGACACCGACGACTACGAAGCTTTGACCTGGACACCGAAAACGACGTAGCGGTCGACCTGGACGTCGACAACTACGCAGCGGTCGACTTAAATACCGACAACTACGAAGTCGTCGACCCGAACACCGAAAACTACGAAGCTGTCGACGTGGACACCGACAACTACGAAGCTGTCGACCTGGACACCGAAAACTACGAAGCTGTCGACCTGGACACCAAAAACTACGGGGCGGTCGACCTCGACACCGACAACTACGAAGCTGTCGACCTGGACACCGAAAACTACGTAGCGGTCGACCTGGATGTCGACAACTACGCAGCGGTCGACCTGGACACCGAAAACTACGTAGCGGTCTACCTGGACGTCGACAACTACGCAGCAGTCGACCTGGACACCGACAACTACGAAGCTGTCGACCTGGACACCGAAAACTACGAAGCTGTCCACCTAGACACCGAAAACTACGTAGTGGTCGACCTGGACGTCGACAACTACGCAGCGGTCGACCTGGACACCGAAAACTACGTAGCGGTCGACCTAGACGTTGACAACTACGCTGCGGTCGACCTGGTCACCGAAAACTACGTAGCGGTCGACCTGGACGTCGACAACTACGCCGCGGTCGACCTAGACACCGACGACTACGAAGCTTTGACCTGGACACCAAAAACTACGTAGCGGTCGACCTGGACGTCGACAACTACGCAGCGGTAGACCTGGATACCGACAACTACGAAGCCGTCGACCCGGACACTCAAAACTACGAAGCTGTCGACGTGGACACCGACAATTACGGAGCTGTCGACCTTGACACCGACAACTACGTAGCGGTCGACCTGGACGTCGACAACTACGCAGCGGTCGACCCGGACACCGACAACTACGAAGCTGTCGACCTGGACATCGAAAACTACGAAGCTGTCGACCTGGACACCAGAAACTACGTAGCAATCTACCTGGACGTCGACAACTACGCAGCGGTCGAGCTGGACACCGACAACCACGAAGCTGTCGACCTGGACAGCGAAAACTATGTAGCGGTCGACCTGGACGTCGACAACTACGCAGCGGTCGACCTGGACACCGACAACTACGAAGCTGTCGACCTGGACACCGAAAACTACGAAGCTGTCGACCTGGACACCGAAAACTACGTAGCGGTCGACCTGGCCGTCGACAACTACGCAGCGGTCGACCTGGACACCGAAAACTACGTAGCGGTCTACCTGGACGTCGACGACTACGCAGCGGTCGATCTGGACACCGACAACAACGAAGCCGTTGACCTGGACACCGAAAACTTCGGAGCGGTCGACCTGGACGTCGACAACGACGCAGCGGTCGACCTGGACACCGACAACTACGAAGCTGTCGACCTGGACACCGAAAACTACGTAGCGGTCGACCTGGACGTCGACAACTACGCAGCGGTCAACCTGGACACCGAAAACTACGTAGCGGTCTACCTGGACGTCGACAACTACGCAGCGGTCGACCTGGACACCGACAACTACGAAGCTGTCGACCTGGACACCGAAAACTTTGTAGCGGTCGACCTGGACGTCGACAACTACGCAGCGGTCGACCTGAACACCGACAACTACGAAGCTGTCGACCTGGACACCGAAAACTACGAAGCTGTCCACCTAGACACCGAAAACTACGTAGTGGTCGACCTGGACGTCGACTACTACGCAGCGGTCGACCTGGACACCGAAAACTACGTAGCGGTCGACCTAGACGTTGACAACTACGCTGCGGTCGACCTGGTCACCGAAAACTACGTAGCGGTCGACCGGGACGTTGACAACTACGCCACGGTCGACCTGGACACCGACGACTACGAAGCTTTGACCTGGACACCGAAAACGACGTAGCGGTCGACCTGGACGTCGACAACTACGCAGCGGTCGACCTAAATACCGACAACTACGAAGTCGTCGACCCAGACACCGAAAACTACGAAGCTGTCGACGTGGACACCGACAACTACGAAGCTGTCGACCTGGACACCGACAACTACGTAGCGGTCAACCTGGACGTCGACGACTACGCAGCGGTCAACCCGGACGACGACAACTACGAAGCTGTCGACCTGGACACCGAAAACTACGGAGCTGTCGACCTGGACACCAAAAACTACGCAGCGGTCTACCTGGACGTCGACAACTACACAGCGGTCGACCTGGACACCGACAACTACGAAGCTGTCGACCTGGACACCGAGAACTACGTAGCGGTAGACCTGGACGTCGACAACTCCGCAGCGGTCGACCTGGACACCGACAACTACGAAGCTGTCGACCTGGACACCGAAAACTACGAAGTTGTCGACCTGGACACCAAAAACTACGTAGCGGTCGACCTGGACGTCGATAACTACGCAGCGGTCGACCTGGACACCGACAGCTACGAAGCTGTCGACCTGGACACCGAAAACTACGTAGTGGTCGACCTGGACGTCGACAACTACGCAGCGGTCGACCTGGACACCGGCAACTACGAAGCTGGCGACCGGGACACCGAAAACTACGCAGCGGTCGACCTGGACACCGAAAACTACGAAGCTGTCGACCTGGACACCGAAACTACGTAGCGGTCGACCTCGACACCGACAACTACAAAGCTGTCGACCTGGACACCGACAACTACGTAGCGGTCGACCTGAACGTCGACAACTACGCAGCGGTTGACCCGGACACCGACAACTACGAAGCTGTCGACCTGGACATCGAAAACTACGAAGCTGTCGACCTGGACACCAGAAACTACGTAGCAATCTACCTGGACGTCGACAACTACGCAGCTGTCGACCTGGACACCGACAACCACGAAGCTGTCGACTTGGACAGCGAAAACTATGTAGCGGTCGACCTGGACGTCGACAACTACGCAGCGGTCGACCTGGACACCGACAACTACGAAGCTGTCGACCTGGACACCGAAAACTACGAAGCTGTCGACCTGGACACCGAAAACTACGTAGCGGTCGACCTGGACGTCGACAACTACGCAGCGGTCGACCTGGACACCGAAAACTACGTAGCGGTCTACCTGGACGTCGACGACTACGCATCGGTCGATCTGGAAACCGACAACTACGAAGCCGTTGACCTGGACACCGAAAACTTCGGAGCGGTCGACCTGGACGTCGACAACGACGCAGCGGTCGACCTGGACACCGACAACTACGAAGCTGTCGACCTGGACACCGAAAACTACGTAGCGGTCGACCTGGACGTCGACAACTACGCAGCGGTCGACCTGGACACCGACAACTACGAAGCTGTCGACCGGGACACCGGAAACTACGAAGCTGTCGACCTGGACACCGAAAACTACGTAGCGGTCGTTCTGGACGTCGACAACTACGCAGCGGTCGACCTTGACACCGAAAACAACGTAGCGGTCAACCTGGACGTCGACAACTACGCAGCGGTCAACCTGGACACCGACAACTACGAAGCTGTCGACCTGCACACCGAAAACTACGTAGTGGTCGACAACTACGAAGCTGTCGACCTGGACACCGAAAACTACGAAGCTGTCGACCTGGACACCGAAACTACGTAGCGGTCTACCTCGACACCGACAACTACGAAGCTGTCGACCTGGACACCGACAACTACGTAGCGGTCAACCTGGACGTCGACAACTACGCAGCGGTCAACCCGGACACCGACAACTACAAAGCTGTCGACCTGGACACCGAAAACTACGAAGCTGTCGACCTGGACACCAAAAACTACGGGGCGGTCGACCTGGACACCGACAACTACGAAGCTGTCGACCTGGACACCGAAAACTACGTAACGGTCGACCTGGACGTCGACAACTACGCAGCGGTCGACCTGGACACCGACAACTACGAAGCTGTCGACCTGGACACCGAAAACTACGAAGCTGTCCACCTAGACACCGAAAACTACGTAGTGGTCGACCTGGACGTCGACAGCTACGCAGCGGTCGACCTGGACACCGAAAACTACGTAGCGGTCGACCTAGACGTCGACAACTACGCAGCGGTCGACCCAAATACCGACAACTACGAAGCCGTCGACCCAGACACCAAAAACTACGAAGCTGTCGACGTGGACACCGACAACTACGAAGCTGTCGACCTGGACACCGACAACTACGTAGCGGTCAACCTGGACGTCGACGACTACGCAGGGGTCGACCCGGACACCGACAACTACGAAGCTGTCGACCTGGACACCGAAAACTACGAAGCTGTCGACCTGGACACCAAAAACTACGCAGCGGTCTACCTGGACGTCGACAACTACACAGCAGTCGACCTGGACACCGACAACTACGAAGCTGTCGACCTGGACACCGAAAACTACGTAGCGGTAGACCTGGACGTCGACAACTCCGCAGCGGTCGACCTGGACACCGACAACTAGGAAGCTGTCGACCTGGACACCGAAAACTACGAAGCTGTCGACCTGGACACCGAAAACTACGTAGCGGTCGACCTGGACGTCGACAACTACGCAGCGGTCGACCTGGACACCGACAGCTACGAAGCTGTCAACCTGGACGTCGACAACTACGCAGCGGTTGACCTGGACACCGACAACTACGAAGCTGTCGACCTGGACACCACAAACTACGAAGCTGTCGACCGGGACACCGAAAACTACGAAGCTGTCGACCTGGACACCGAAAACTACGTAGCAGTCGTTCTGGACGTCGACAACTACGCAGCAGTTGACCTCGACACCGAAAACTACGTAGCGGTCAACGTGGACGTCGACAACTACGCAGCGGTCGACCTGGACACCGACAACTACGAAGCTGTCGACCTGGACACCGAAAACTACGAAGCTGTCGACCTGGACTCCGAAAACTACGTAGCAGTCGTTCTGGACGTCGACAACTACGCAGCGGTCGACCTGGACACCGAAAACTACGTAGCGGTCAACCTGGACGTCGACAACTACGCAGCGGTCGATCTGGACACCGACAACTACGAAGCTGTTAAACTGGACACCGAAAACTACGGAGTAGTCGACCTGGACGTCGACAACTACGCAGCGGTCGACCTGGACACCGACAACTACGAAGCTGTCGACCTGGACACCGAAAACTACGTAGCGGTCGACCTGGACGTCGACAACTACGCAGCGGTCGACCTCGACACCGACAACTACGAAGCTGTCGACCTGGACACCAAAAACTACGAAGCTGTCCACCTAGACACCGAAAACTACGTAGTGGTCGACCTGGACGTCGACAACTACGCAGCGGTCGACCTGGACACCGAAAACTACGTAGCGGTCGACCTAGACGTTGACAACTACGCTGCGGTCGACCTGGTCACCGAAAACTACGTAGCGGTCGACCTGGACGTCGACAACTACGCCGCGGTCGACCTAGACACCGACGACTACGAAGCTTTGACCTGGACACCAAAAACTACGTAGCGGTCGACCTGGACGTCGACAACTACGCAGCGGTAGACCTGGATACCGACAACTACGAAGCCGTCGACCCGGACACTCAAAACTACGAAGCTGTCGACGTGGACACCGACAATTACGGAGCTGTCGACCTTGACACCGACAACTACGTAGCGGTCGACCTGGACGTCGACAACTACGCAGCGGTCGACTCGGACACCGACAACTACGAAGCTGTCGACCTGGACATCGAAAACTACGAAGCTGTCGACCTGGACACCAGAAACTACGTAGCAATCTACCTTGACGTCGACAACTACGCAGCGGTCGAGCTGGACACCGACAACCACGAAGCTGTCGACCTGGACAGCGAAAACTATGTAGCGGTCGACCTGGACGTCGACAACTACGCAGCGGTCGACCTGGACACCGACAACTACGAAGCTGTCGACCTGGACACCGAAAACTACGCAGCGGTCGACCTGGACACCAACAACTACGAAGCTGTCGACCTGGACACCGAAAACTACGGAGCTGTCCACCTAGACACCGAAAACTACGTAGTGTTCGACCTGGACGTCGACAACTACGCGGCGGTCGACCTGGACACCGAAAACTACGTAGCGGTCGACCTAGACGTTGACAACTACGCTGCGGTCGACCTGGTCACCGAAAACTACGTAGCGGTAGACATGGACGTTGACAACTACGCCGCGGTCGACCTGGACACCGACGACTACGAAGCTTTGACCTGGACACCGAAAACGACGTAGCGGTCGACCTGGACGTCGACAACTACGCAGCGTTCGACCTAAATATCGACAACTACGAAGCCGTCGACCCAGACACCAAAAACTACGAAGCTGTCGATGTGGACACCGACAACTACGAAGCTGTCGACCTGGACACCGACAACTACGTAGTGGTCAACCTGGACGTCGACGACTACGCAGAGGTCGACCCGGACACCGACAACTACGAAGCCGTCGACCTGGACACCAAAAACTACGAAGCTGTCGACCTGGACACCAAAAACTACGCAGCGGTCTACCTGGACGTCGTTAACTACACAGCGGTCGACCTGGACACCGACAACTACGAAGCTGTCGACCTGGACACCGAAAACTACGTAGCGGTAGACCTGGACGTCGACAACTCCGCAGCGGTCGACCTGGACACCGACAACTAGGAAGCTGTCGACCTGGACACCGAAAACTGCAAAGCTGTCGACCTGGACACCGAAAACTACGTAGCGGTCGACCTGGACGTCGACAACTACGCAGCGGTCGACCTGGACACCGAAAACTACGTAGCGGTCGACCTAGACGTTGACAACTACGCTGCGGTCGACCTGGTCACCGAAAACTACGTAGCGGTCGACCTGGACGTCGACAACTACGCCGCGGTCGACCTAGACACCGACGACTACGAAGCTTTGACCTGAACACCAAAAACTACGTAGCGGTCGACCTGGACGTCGACAACTACGCAGCGGTAGACCTGGATACCGACAACTACGAAGCCGTCGACCCGGACACTCAAAACTACGAAGCTGTCGACGTGGACACCGACAATTACGGAGCTGTCGACCTTGACACCGACAACTACGTAGCGGTCGACCTGGACGTCGACAACTACGCAGCGGTCGACCCGGACACCGACAACTACGAAGCTGTCGACCTGGACATCGAAAACTACGAAGCTGTCGACCTGGACACCAGAAACTACGTAGCAATCTACCTGGACGTCGACAACTACGCAGCGGTCGAGCTGGACACCGACAACCACGAAGCTGTCGACCTGGACAGCGAAAACTATGTAGCGGTCGACCTGGACGTCGACAACTACGCAGCGGTCGACCTGGACACCGACAACTACGAAGCTGTCGACCTGGACACCGAAAACTACGAAGCTGTCGACCTGGACACCGAAAACTACGTAGCGGTCGACCTGGACGTCGACAACTACGCAGCGGTCGACCTGGACACCAAAAACTACGTAGCGGTCTACCTGGACGTCGACGACTACGCAGCGGTCGATCTGGACACCGACAACAACGAAGCCGTTGACCTGGACACCGAAAACTTCGGAGCGGTCGACCTGGACGTCGACAACGACGCAGCGGTCGACCCGGACACCGACAACTACGAAGCTGTCGACCTGGACATCGAAAACTACGAAGCTGTCGACCTGGACACCAGAAACTACGTAGCAATCTACCTGGACGTCGACAACTACGCAGCGGTCGACCTGGACACCGACAACTACGAAGCTGTCGACCTGGACACCGAAAACTACGAAGCTGTCGACCTGGACACCGAAAACTACGTAGCGGTCGACCTGGCCGTCGACAACTACGCAGCGGTCGACCTGGACACCGAAAACTACGTAGCGGTCTACCTGGACGTCGACGACTACGCAGCGGTCGATCTGGACACCGACAACAACGAAGCCGTTGACCTGGACACCGAAAACTTCGGAGCGGTCGACCTGGACGTCGACAACGACGCAGCGGTCGACCTGGACACCGACAACTACGAAGCTGTCGACCTGGACACCGAAAACTACGTAGCGGTCGACCTGGACGTCGACAACTACGCAGCGGTCAACCTGGACACCGAAAACTACGTAGCGGTCTACCTGGACGTCGACAACTACGCAGCGGTCGACCTGGACACCGACAACTACGAAGCTGTCGACCTGGACACCGAAAACTTTGTAGCGGTCGACCTGGACGTCGACAACTACGCAGCGGTCGACCTGAACACCGACAACTACGAAGCTGTCGACCTGGACACCGAAAACTACGAAGCTGTCCACCTAGACACCGAAAACTACGTAGTGGTCGACCTGGACGTCGACTACTACGCAGCGGTCGACCTGGACACCGAAAACTACGTAGCGGTCGACCTAGACGTTGACAACTACGCTGCGGTCGACCTGGTCACCGAAAACTACGTAGCGGTCGACCGGGACGTTGACAACTACGCCACGGTCGACCTGGACACCGACGACTACGAAGCTTTGACCTGGACACCGAAAACGACGTAGCGGTCGACCTGGACGTCGACAACTACGCAGCGGTCGACCTAAATACCGACAACTACGAAGTCGTCGACCCAGACACCGAAAACTACGAAGCTGTCGACGTGGACACCGACAACTACGAAGCTGTCGACCTGGACACCGACAACTACGTAGCGGTCAACCTGGACGTCGACGACTACGCAGCGGTCAACCCGGACGACGACAACTACGAAGCTGTCGACCTGGACACCGAAAACTACGGAGCTGTCGACCTGGACACCAAAAACTACGCAGCGGTCTACCTGGACGTCGACAACTACACAGCGGTCGACCTGGACACCGACAACTACGAAGCTGTCGACCTGGACACCGAGAACTACGTAGCGGTAGACCTGGACGTCGACAACTCCGCAGCGGTCGACCTGGACACCGACAACTACGAAGCTGTCGACCTGGACACCGAAAACTACGAAGTTGTCGACCTGGACACCAAAAACTACGTAGCGGTCGACCTGGACGTCGATAACTACGCAGCGGTCGACCTGGACACCGACAGCTACGAAGCTGTCGACCTGGACACCGAAAACTACGCAGCGGTCGACCTGGACACCGAAAACTACGAAGCTGTCGACCTGGACACCGAAACTACGTAGCGGTCGACCTCGACACCGACAACTACAAAGCTGTCGACCTGGACACCGACAACTACGTAGCGGTCGACCTGAACGTCGACAACTACGCAGCGGTTGACCCGGACACCGACAACTACGAAGCTGTCGACCTGGACATCGAAAACTACGAAGCTGTCGACCTGGACACCAGAAACTACGTAGCAATCTACCTGGACGTCGACAACTACGCAGCTGTCGACCTGGACACCGACAACCACGAAGCTGTCGACTTGGACAGCGAAAACTATGTAGCGGTCGACCTGGACGTCGACAACTACGCAGCGGTCGACCTGGACACCGACAACTACGAAGCTGTCGACCTGGACACCGAAAACTACGAAGCTGTCGACCTGGACACCGAAAACTACGTAGCGGTCGACCTGGACGTCGACAACTACGCAGCGGTCGACCTGGACACCGAAAACTACGTAGCGGTCTACCTGGACGTCGACGACTACGCATCGGTCGATCTGGAAACCGACAACTACGAAGCCGTTGACCTGGACACCGAAAACTTCGGAGCGGTCGACCTGGACGTCGACAACGACGCAGCGGTCGACCTGGACACCGACAACTACGAAGCTGTCGACCTGGACACCGAAAACTACGTAGCGGTCGACCTGGACGTCGACAACTACGCAGCGGTCGACCTGGACACCGACAACTACGAAGCTGTCGACCGGGACACCGGAAACTACGAAGCTGTCGACCTGGACACCGAAAACTACGTAGCGGTCGTTCTGGACGTCGACAACTACGCAGCGGTCGACCTTGACACCGAAAACAACGTAGCGGTCAACCTGGACGTCGACAACTACGCAGCGGTCAACCTGGACACCGACAACTACGAAGCTGTCGACCTGCACACCGAAAACTACGTAGTGGTCGACAACTACGAAGCTGTCGACCTGGACACCGAAAACTACGAAGCTGTCGACCTGGACACCGAAACTACGTAGCGGTCTACCTCGACACCGACAACTACGAAGCTGTCGACCTGGACACCGACAACTACGTAGCGGTCAACCTGGACGTCGACAACTACGCAGCGGTCAACCCGGACACCGACAACTACAAAGCTGTCGACCTGGACACCGAAAACTACGAAGCTGTCGACCTGGACACCAAAAACTACGGGGCGGTCGACCTGGACACCGACAACTACGAAGCTGTCGACCTGGACACCGAAAACTACGTAACGGTCGACCTGGACGTCGACAACTACGCAGCGGTCGACCTGGACACCGACAACTACGAAGCTGTCGACCTGGACACCGAAAACTACGAAGCTGTCCACCTAGACACCGAAAACTACGTAGTGGTCGACCTGGACGTCGACAGCTACGCAGCGGTCGACCTGGACACCGAAAACTACGTAGCGGTCGACCTAGACGTCGACAACTACGCAGCGGTCGACCCAAATACCGACAACTACGAAGCCGTCGACCCAGACACCAAAAACTACGAAGCTGTCGACGTGGACACCGACAACTACGAAGCTGTCGACCTGGACACCGACAACTACGTAGCGGTCAACCTGGACGTCGACGACTACGCAGGGGTCGACCCGGACACCGACAACTACGAAGCTGTCGACCTGGACACCGAAAACTACGAAGCTGTCGACCTGGACACCAAAAACTACGCAGCGGTCTACCTGGACGTCGACAACTACACAGCAGTCGACCTGGACACCGACAACTACGAAGCTGTCGACCTGGACACCGAAAACTACGTAGCGGTAGACCTGGACGTCGACAACTCCGCAGCGGTCGACCTGGACACCGACAACTAGGAAGCTGTCGACCTGGACACCGAAAACTACGAAGCTGTCGACCTGGACACCGAAAACTACGTAGCGGTCGACCTGGACGTCGACAACTACGCAGCGGTCGACCTGGACACCGACAGCTACGAAGCTGTCAACCTGGACGTCGACAACTACGCAGCGGTTGACCTGGACACCGACAACTACGAAGCTGTCGACCTGGACACCACAAACTACGAAGCTGTCGACCGGGACACCGAAAACTACGAAGCTGTCGACCTGGACACCGAAAACTACGTAGCAGTCGTTCTGGACGTCGACAACTACGCAGCAGTTGACCTCGACACCGAAAACTACGTAGCGGTCAACGTGGACGTCGACAACTACGCAGCGGTCGACCTGGACACCGACAACTACGAAGCTGTCGACCTGGACACCGAAAACTACGAAGCTGTCGACCTGGACTCCGAAAACTACGTAGCAGTCGTTCTGGACGTCGACAACTACGCAGCGGTCGACCTGGACACCGAAAACTACGTAGCGGTCAACCTGGACGTCGACAACTACGCAGCGGTCGATCTGGACACCGACAACTACGAAGCTGTTAAACTGGACACCGAAAACTACGGAGTAGTCGACCTGGACGTCGACAACTACGCAGCGGTCGACCTGGACACCGACAACTACGAAGCTGTCGACCTGGACACCGAAAACTACGTAGCGGTCGACCTGGACGTCGACAACTACGCAGCGGTCGACCTCGACACCGACAACTACGAAGCTGTCGACCTGGACACCAAAAACTACGAAGCTGTCCACCTAGACACCGAAAACTACGTAGTGGTCGACCTGGACGTCGACAACTACGCAGCGGTCGACCTGGACACCGAAAACTACGTAGCGGTCGACCTAGACGTTGACAACTACGCTGCGGTCGACCTGGTCACCGAAAACTACGTAGCGGTCGACCTGGACGTCGACAACTACGCCGCGGTCGACCTAGACACCGACGACTACGAAGCTTTGACCTGGACACCAAAAACTACGTAGCGGTCGACCTGGACGTCGACAACTACGCAGCGGTAGACCTGGATACCGACAACTACGAAGCCGTCGACCCGGACACTCAAAACTACGAAGCTGTCGACGTGGACACCGACAATTACGGAGCTGTCGACCTTGACACCGACAACTACGTAGCGGTCGACCTGGACGTCGACAACTACGCAGCGGTCGACTCGGACACCGACAACTACGAAGCTGTCGACCTGGACATCGAAAACTACGAAGCTGTCGACCTGGACA
The DNA here is from genome assembly GCA_946863875.1 of Alloplasta piceator. Classification (NCBI taxonomy): domain Eukaryota; kingdom Metazoa; phylum Arthropoda; class Insecta; order Hymenoptera; family Ichneumonidae; genus Alloplasta; species Alloplasta piceator. The sequence goes on from OX333074.1 coordinate 34,157,601, forward strand.
CCAGAAACTACGTAGCAATCTACCTGGACGTCGACAACTACGCAGCGGTCGAGCTGGACACCGACAACCACGAAGCTGTCGACCTGGACAGCGAAAACTATGTAGCGGTCGACCTGGACGTCGACAACTACGCAGCGGTCGACCTGGACACCGACAACTACGAAGCTGTCGACCTGGACACCGAAAACTACGCAGCGGTCGACCTGGACACCAACAACTACGAAGCTGTCGACCTGGACACCGAAAACTACGGAGCTGTCCACCTAGACACCGAAAACTACGTAGTGTTCGACCTGGACGTCGACAACTACGCGGCGGTCGACCTGGACACCGAAAACTACGTAGCGGTCGACCTAGACGTTGACAACTACGCTGCGGTCGACCTGGTCACCGAAAACTACGTAGCGGTAGACATGGACGTTGACAACTACGCCGCGGTCGACCTGGACACCGACGACTACGAAGCTTTGACCTGGACACCGAAAACGACGTAGCGGTCGACCTGGACGTCGACAACTACGCAGCGTTCGACCTAAATATCGACAACTACGAAGCCGTCGACCCAGACACCAAAAACTACGAAGCTGTCGATGTGGACACCGACAACTACGAAGCTGTCGACCTGGACACCGACAACTACGTAGTGGTCAACCTGGACGTCGACGACTACGCAGAGGTCGACCCGGACACCGACAACTACGAAGCCGTCGACCTGGACACCAAAAACTACGAAGCTGTCGACCTGGACACCAAAAACTACGCAGCGGTCTACCTGGACGTCGTTAACTACACAGCGGTCGACCTGGACACCGACAACTACGAAGCTGTCGACCTGGACACCGAAAACTACGTAGCGGTAGACCTGGACGTCGACAACTCCGCAGCGGTCGACCTGGACACCGACAACTAGGAAGCTGTCGACCTGGACACCGAAAACTGCAAAGCTGTCGACCTGGACACCGAAAACTACGTAGCGGTCGACCTGGACGTCGACAACTACGCAGCGGTCGACCTGGACACCGAAAACTACGTAGCGGTCGACCTAGACGTTGACAACTACGCTGCGGTCGACCTGGTCACCGAAAACTACGTAGCGGTCGACCTGGACGTCGACAACTACGCCGCGGTCGACCTAGACACCGACGACTACGAAGCTTTGACCTGAACACCAAAAACTACGTAGCGGTCTACCTGGACGTCGACAACTACGCAGCGGTCGACCTGGACACCGAAAACTACGAAGCTGTCGACCTGGACACCGAAACTACGTAGCGGTCTACCTCGACACCGACAACTACGAAGCTGTCGACCTGGACACCGACAACTACGTAGCGGTCGACCTGGACGTCGACAACTACGCAGCGGTCAACCCGGACACCGACAACTACAAAGCTGTCGACCTGGACACCGAAAACTACGAAGCTGTCGACCTGGACACCAAAAACTACGAGGCGGTCGACCTGGACACCGACAACTACGAAGCTGTCGACCTGGACACCGAAAACTACGTAGCGGTCGACCTGGACGTCGACAACTACGCAGCGGTCGACCTGGACACCGACAACTACGAAGCTGTCGACCTGGACACCGAAAACTACGAAGCTGTCCACCTAGACACCGAAAACTACGTAGTGGTCGACCTGGACGTCGACAACTACGCAGCGGTCGACCTGGACACCGAAAACTACGTAGCGGTCGACCTAGACGTTGACAACTACGCTGCGGTCAACCTGGTCACCGAAAACTACGTAGCGGTAGACCTGGACGTTGACAACTACGCCGCGGTCGACCTGGACACCGACGACTACGAAGCTTTGACTTGGACACCGAAAACGACGTAGCGGTCGACCTGGACGTCGACAACTACGCAGCGGTCGACCTAAATACCGACAACTACGAAGCCCTCGACCCAGACACCAAAAACTACGAAGCTGTCGATGTGGACACCGACAACTACGAAGCTGTCGACCTGGACACCGACAACTACGTAGTGGTCAACCTGGACGTCGACGACTACGCAGAGGTCGACCCGGACACCGACAACTACGAAGCCGTCGACCTGGACACCGAAAACTACGAAGCTGTCGACCTGGACACCAAAAACTACGCAGCGGTCTACCTGGACGTCGTTAACTACACAGCGGTCGACCTGGACACCGACAACTACGAAGCTGTCGACCTGGACACCGAAAACTACGTAGCGGTAGACCTGGACGTCAACAACTCCGCAGCGGTCGACCTGGACACCGACAACTAGGAAGCTGTCGACCTGGACACCGAAAACTACGAAGCTGTCGACCGGGACACCGAAAACTACGAAGCTGTCGACCTGGACACCGAAAACTACGTAGCGGTCGTTCTGGACGTCGACAACTACGCAGCAGTTGACCTTGACACCGAAAACTACGTAGCGGTCAACCTGGACGTCGACAACTACGCAGCGGTCGACCTGGACACCGACAACTACGAAGCTGTCGACCTGGACACCGAAAACTACGAAGCTGTCGACCTGGACTCCGAAAACTACGTAGCGGTCGTTCTGGACGTCGACAACTACGCAGCGGTCGACCTGGACACCGAAAACTACGTAGCGGTCAACCTGGACGTCGACAACTACGCAGCGGTCGATCTGGACACCGACAACTACGAAGCTGTTAAACTGGACACCGAAAACTACGGAGTAGTCGACCTGGACGTCGACAACTACGCAGCGGTCGACCTGGACACCGACAACTACGAAGCTGTCGACCTGGACACCGAAAACTACGTAGCGGTCGACCTGGACGTCGACAACTACGCAGCGGTCGACCTGGACACCGACAACTACGAAGCTGTCGACCGAGACACTGAAAACTACGAAGCTGTCGACCTGGACACCGAAAACTACGTAGCGGTCGTTCTGGACGTCAACAACTACGCAGCGGTCGACCTTAACACCGAAAACTACGTAGCGGTCAACCTGGACGTCGACAACTACGCAGCGGTCGACCTGGTCACCGACAACTACGAAGCTGTCGACCTGGACACCGAAAACTACGTAGTGGTCGACAACTACGCAGCGGTCGACCTGGACACCGGAAACTACGAAGCTGTCGACCTGGACACCGAAAACTACGTAGCGGTCGACCTCGACACCGACAACTACGAAGCTGTCGACCTGGACACCGACAACTACGTAGCGGTCGACCTGGACGTCGACAACTACGCAGCGGTCGACCCGGACACCGACAACTACGAAGCTGTCGACCTGGACACCGAAAACTACGAAGCTGTCGACCTGGACGCCAAAAACTACGTAGCGGTCTATCTGGACGTCGACAACTACGCAGCGGTCGACCTGGACACCGACAACTAGGAAGCTGTCGACCTGGACACCGAAAACTACGTAGCGGTCGACCTGGACGTCGACAACTACGCAGCGGTCGACCTGGACACCGACAACTACGGAGCTGTCGACCTGGACACCAAAAACTACGAAGCTGTCGACCTGGACACCGAAAACTACGTAGCGGTCGACCTGGACGTCGACAACTACGCAGCGGTCGACCTGGACACCGAAAACTACGTAGCGGTCTACCTGGACGTCGACAACTACGCAGCGGTCGATCTGGACACCGACAACTACGAACCTGTCGACCTGGACACCGAAAACTACGGAGCGGTCGACCTGGACGTCGACAACTACGCAGCGGTCGACCTGGACACCGACAACTACGAAGCTGTCGACCTGGACACCGAAAACTACGTAGCGGTCGACCTGGACGTCGACAACTACGCAGCGGTCGACTTGGACACCGACAACTACGAAGCTGTCGACCGGGACACCGAAAACTACGAAGCTGTCGACCTGGACACCGAAAACTACGTAGCGGTCGTTCTGGACGTCGACAAATACGCAGCGGTTGACCTTGACACCGAAAACTACGTAGCGGTCAACCTGGACGTCGACAACTACGCAGCGGTCGACCTGGACACCGACAACTACGAAGCTGTCGACCTGGACACCGAAAACTACGTAGCGGTCAACAACTACGCAACGGTCGACCTGGACACCGAAAACTACGTAGCGGTCTACCTGGACGTCGACAACTACGCAGCGGTCGACCTGGACACCGACAACTACGAAGCTGTTGACCTGGACACCGAAAACTACGTAGCGGTCGACCTGGACGTCGACAACTACGCAGCGGTCGACCTGGACACCGACAACTACGAAGCTGTCGACCTGGACACCGAAAACTACGTAGCGGTCGTTCTGGACGTCGACAACTACGCAGCGGTCGACCTTGACACCGAAAACTACGTAGCGGTCAACCTGGACGTCGACAACTACGCAGCGGTCGACCTGGACACCGAAAACTACGAAGCTGTCGACCTGGACACCGAAAACTACGTAGCGGTCGTTCTCGACGTCGACAACTACGCAGAGGTCTACCTTGACACCGAAAACTACGTAGCGGTCAACCTGGACGTCGACAACTACGTAGCGGTCGACCTCGACGTCGACAACTACGCCGCGGTCGACCTGGACACCGAAAACTACGTAGCGGTGGACCTGGACGTCGACAACTACGCAGCGGTCGACCTGGATACCGCCAACTACGAAGCCGTCGACCTGGACACCGAAAACTACGCAGTGGTCGACCTGGACACCGACAACTACGAAGTTGTCGACCTGGACACCGGAAACTACGTAGCGGTCGACCTGGACGTCGACAACTACGCAGCGGTCGACCTGGACACCGACAACTACGAAGCTGTCGACCTGGACACCGAAAACTACGTAGCGGTCGACCTGGACGTTGACAACTACGCAGCGGTCGACCTGGACACCGAAAACTACGAAGCTGTCGACCTGGACACCGAAAACTACGAAGCTGTCAACCTGGACGTCGACAACTACGCAGCGGTCGACCTGGACACCGAGAACTACGTAGCGGTCTACCTAGACGTCGACAACTACGCAGCGGTCGATCTGGACACCGACAACTACGAAGCTGTTGACCTGGACACCGAAAACTACGGAGCGGTCGACCCGGACGTCGACAACTACGCAGCGGTCGACCTGGACACCGACAACTACGAAGCTGTCGACCTGGACACCGAAAACTACGTAGCGGTCGACCTGGACGTCGACAACTACCTAGCGGTCGACCTGGACACCGACAACCACGAAGCTGTCGACCTGGACACCGAAAACTACGAAGCTGTCGACCTGGACACCGAAAACTACGTAGTGGTCGACCTGGACGTCGACAACTACGCAGCGGTCGACCTGGACACCGAAAACTACGTAGCGGTCGACCTGGACACCGAAAACTACGCAGCGGTCGACCTGGACACCGACAACTACGAAGCGGTCGACCTGGACACCGAAAACTACGTAGCGGTCGACCTGGACGAAGACAACTACGCAGCGTTCGACCTGGACACCGAAAACTACGAAGCTGTCGACCTGGACACCGAAAACTACGTAGCGATCGACCTCGACACCGACAACTACGAAGCTGTCGACCTGGACATCGACAACTACGTAGCGGTCGACCTGGACGTCGACAACTACGCAGCGGTCGACCCGGACACCGACAACTACGAAGCTGTCGACCTGGACATCGAAAACTACGAAGCTGTTGACCTGGACGTCGACAACTACGCAGCGGTCGACCTGGACACCGACAACTACGAAGCTGTCGACAGGGACACCGAAAACTACGAAGCTGTCGACCTGGACACCGAAAACTACGTAGCGGTCGTTCTGAACGTCGACAACTACGCAGCGGTCGACCTTGACACCGAAAACTACGTAGCGGTCAACCTGGACGTCGACAACTACGCAGCGGTTGACCTGGACACCGACAACTACGAAGCTGTCGACCTGGACACCGAAAACCACGTAGCGGTCGACAACTACGCAGCGGTCGACCTGGACACTGAAAACTACGAAGCTGTCGACCTGGACACCGAAACTACGTAGCGGTCAACCTCGACACCGACAACTACGAAGCTGTCGACCTGGACACCGACAACTACGTAGCGGTCAACCTGGACGTCGACAACTACGCAGCGGTCGACCTGGACACCGACAACTACGAAGCTGTCGACCGGGACACCGAAAACTACGAAGCTGTCGACCTGGACACCGAAAACTACGTAGCGGTCGTTCTGGACGTCGACAACTACGTAGCGGTCGACCTGGACGTCGACAACTACGCAGCGGTCGACCTGGACACCGGAAACTACGTAGCGGTCGACCTGGACGTCGACAACTACGCAGCGATCGACCTAGACACCGACAACTACGAAGCTGTCGACCTTGACACCGAAAACTACGAAGCTGTCGACCTGGCTACCGAAATCTACGTAGCGGTCGACCTGGACGTCGACAACTACGCAGCGGTCGACCTGGACACCGAAAACTACGTAGCGGTCTACCTGGACGTCGACAACTACGCAGCGGTCGATCTGGACACTGACAACTACGAAGCTGTCGACCTGGACACCGGAAACTTCGGAGCGGTCGACCTGGACGTCGACAACTACGCAGCGGTCGACCTGGACACCGACAACTACGAAGCTGTCGACCTGGACACCGAAAACTACGTAGCGGTCGACCTGGACGTCGACAACTATGCAGCGGTCGACCTGGACACCGACAACTACGAAGCTGTCGACCGGGACACCGAAAACTACGAAGCTGTCGACCTGGACACCGAAAACTACGTAGCGGTCGTTCTGGACGTCGACAACTACGCAGCGGTCGACCTGGACACCGAAAACTACGTAGCGGTCAACCTGGACGTCGACAACTACGCAGCGGTCGACCTGGACACCGACAACTACGAAGCTGTCGACCTGGACACCGAAAACTACGAAGCTGTCGACCTGGACACCGAAAACTACGTAGCGGTCGTTCTGGACGTCAACAACTACGCAGCGGTCGACCTTGACACCGAAAACTACGTAGCGGTCAACCTAGACGTCGACAACTACGCAGCGGTCGACCTGGACACCGACAACTACGAAGCTGTCGACCTGAACACCAAAAACTACGTAGCGGTCGACAACTACGCAGCGGTCGACCTGGACACCGGAAACTACGAGACTGTCGACCTGGACACCGAAAACTACGTAGCAGTCGACCTCGACACCGACAACTACGAAGCTGTCGACCTGGACACCGACAACTACGTAGCGTCCGACCTGGACGTCGACGACTACGCAGCGGTCGACCCGGACACCGACAACTACGAAGCTGTCGACCTGGACACCGAAAACTACGAAGCTGTCGACCTGGACACCAAAAACTACGGGGCGGTCGACCTGGACACCGACAACTACGAAGCTGTCGACCTGGACACCGAAAACTACGTAGCGGTCGACCTGGACGTCGACAACTACGCAGCGGTCGACCTGGACACCGGAAACTACGTAGCGGTCTACCTGGATGTCGACAACTACGCAGCGGTCGATCTGGACACCGACAACTACGAAGCTGTTGACCTGGACACTGAAAAGTTCGGAGCGGTCGACCTGGACGTCGACAACGACGCAGCGGTCGACCTGGACACCGACAACTACGAAGCTGTCGACCTGGACACCGAAAACTACGTAGCGGTCGACCTGGACGTCGACAACTACGCAGCGGTCGACCTGGACACCGACAACTACGAAGCTGTCGACCGGGACACCGAAAACTACGAAGCTGTCGATCTGGACACCGAAAACTACGTAGCGGTCGTTCTGGACGTCGACAACTACGCAGCGGTTGACCTTGACACCGAAAACTACGTAGCGGTCAACCTGGACGTCGACAACTACGCAGCGGTCGACCTGGACACCGACAACTACGAAGCTGTCGACCTGCACACCGAAAACTACGTAGTGGTCGACAACTACGCAGCGGTCGACCTGGATACCGAAAACTACGAAGCTGTCGACCTGGACACCGAAACTACGTAGCGGTCTACCTCGACACCGACAACTACGAAGCTGTCGACCTGGACACCGACAACTACGTAGCGGTCGACCTGGACGTCGACAACTACGCAGCGGTCGACACGGACACCGACAACTACGAAGCTGTCGACCTGAACACCGAAAACTACGAAGCTGTCGACCTGGACACCAAAAACTACGGGGCGGTCGACCTGGACACCGACAATTACGAAGCTGTTAACCTGGACACCGAAAACTACGTAGCGGTCGACCTGGACGTCGACAACTACGCAGCGGTCGACCTGGACACCGACAACTACGAAGCTGTTGACCTGGACACCGAAAACTACGAAGCTGTCCACCTAGACACCGAAAACTACGTAGTGCTCGACCTGGACGTCGACAACTACGCAGCGGTCGACCTGGACACCGAAAACTACGTAGCGGTCGACCTAGACGTTGACAACTACGCTGCGGTCGACCTGGTCACCGAAAACTACGTAGCGGTCGACCTGGACGTTGACAACTACGCCGCGGTCGACCTGGACACCGACGACTACGAAGCTTTGACCTGGACACCGAAAACGACGTAGCGGTCGACCTGGACGTCGACAACTACGCAGCGGTCGACCTAAATACCGACAACTACGAAGCCGTCGACCCAGACACCGAAAACTACGAAGCTGTCGACGTGGACACCGACAACTACGAAGCTGTTGACCTGGACACCGACAACTACGTAGCGGTCAACCTGGACGTCGACGACTACGCAGCGGTCGACCCGGACACCGACAACTACGAAGCTGTCGACCTGGACACCGAAAACTACGAAGCTGTCGACCTGGACACCAAAAACTACGCAGCAGTTGACCTGGACGTCGACAACTACGCAGCGGTCGACCTGGACACCGACAACTACGAAGCTGTCGACCTGGACACCGAAAACTACGAAGCTGTCGACCTGGACACCGAAAACTACGTAGCGGTCGTTCTGGACGTCAACAACTACGCAGCGGTCGACCTTGACACCGAAAACTACGTAGCGGTCAACCTAGACGTCGACAACTACGCAGCGGTCGACCTGGACACCGACACCTACGAAGCTGTCGACCTGGACACCGAAAACCACGTAGCGGTCGACAACTACGCAGCGGTCGACCTGGACACCGGAAACTACGAAGCTGTCGACCTGGACACCGAAAACTACGTAGCGGTCGACCTCGACACCGACAACTACGAAGCTGTCGACCTGGACACCGACAACTACGTAGCGTCCGACCTGGACGTCGACAACTAAGCAGCGGTCGACCCGGACACCGACAACTACGAAGCTGTCGACCTGGACACCGAAAACTACGAAGCTGTCGACCTGGACACCAAAAACTACGCAGCGGTCTACCTGGACGTCGACAACTACACAGCGGTCGACCTGGACACCGACAACTACGAAGCTGTCGACCTGGACACCGAAAACTACGTAGCGATAGACCTGGACGTCGACAACTCCGCAGCGGTCGACCTGGACACCGACAACTACGAAGCTGTCGACCTGGACACCGAAAACTACGAAGCTGTCGACCTGGACACCGAAAACTACGTAGCGGTCGACCTGGAAGTCGACAACTACGCAGCGGTCGACCTGGACACCGACGGCTACGAAGCTGTCGACCTGGACACCGAAAACTACGTAGTGGTCGACCTGGACGTCGACAACTACGCAGCGGTCGACCTGGACACCGACAACTACGAAGCTGTCGACCGGGACACCGAAAACTACGAAGCTGTCGACCTGGACACCGAAAACTACGTAGCGGTCGTTCTGGACGTCGACAACTAAGCAGCAGTTGACTTTGACACCGAAAACTACGTAGTGGTCAACCTGGACGTCGACAACTACGCAGCGGTCGACCTGGACACCGACAACTACGAAGCTGTCGACCTGGACACCGAAAACTACGAAGCTGTCGACCTGTACACCGAAAACTACGTAGCGGTCGTTCTGGACGTCAACAACTACGCAGCGGTCGACCTTGACATTGAAAACTACGTAGCGGTCAACCTAGACGTCGACAACTACGCAGCGGTCGACCTGGACACCGACAACTACGAAGCTGTCGACCTGGACACCGAAAACTACGTAGCGGTCGACAACTACGCAGCGGTCGACTTGGACACCGGAAACTACGAAGCTGTCGACCTGCACACCGAAAACTACGTAGCGGTCGACCTCGACACCGACAACTACGAAGCTGTCGACCTGGACACCGACAACTACGTAGCGTCCGACCTGGACGTCGACAACTACGCAGCGGTCGACTCGGACACCGACAACTACGAAGCTGTCGACCTGGACACCGAAAACTACGAAGCTGTCGACCTGGACACCAAAAACTACGGGGCGGTCGACCTGGACACCGACAACTACGAAGCTGTCGACCTGGACACCGAAAACTACGTAGCGGTCGACCTGGATGTAGACAACTACGCAGCGGTCGACCTGGACCCCGAAAACTACGAAGCTGTCGACCTGGACACCAGAAACTACGTAGCAATCTACCTGGACGTCGACAACTACGCAGCGGTCGACCTAGACACCGACAACCACGAAGCTGTCGACCTGGACAGCGAAAACTACGTAGCGGTCGACCTGGACGTCGACAACTACGCAGCGGTCGACCTGGACACCGACAACTACGAAGCTGTCGACCTGGACACCGAAAACTACGAAGCTGTCGACCTGGACACCGAAAACTACGTAGCGGTCGACCTGGACTTCGACAACTACGCAGCGGTCGACCTGGACACCGAAAACTACGTAGCGGTCTACCTGGACGTCGACAACTACGCAGCGGTCGATCTGGACACCGACAACTACGAAGCTGTTGACCTGGACACCGAAAAGTTCGGAGCGGTCGACCTGGACGTCGACAACGACGCAGCGGTCGACCTGGACACCGACAACTACGAAGCTGTCGACCTGGACACCGAAAACTACGTAGCGGTCGACCTGGACGTCGACAACTACGCAGCGGTCGACCTGGACACCGACAACTACGAAGCTGTCGACCGGGACACCGAAAACTACGAAGCTGTCGACCTGGACACCGAAAACTACGTAGCGGTCTCTCTGGACGTCGACAACTACGCAGCGGTCGACCTTGACACCGAAAACTACGTAGCGGTCAACCTGGACGTCGACAACTACGCAGCGGTCGACCTGGACACCGACAACTACGAAGCTGTTGACCTGCACACCGAAAACTACGTAGTGGTCGACAACTACGCAGCGGTCGACCTGGACACCGAAAACTACGAAGCTGTCGACCTGGACACCGAAACTACGTAGCGGTCCACCTCGACACCGACAACTACGAAGCTGTCGACCTGGACACCGACAACTACGCAGCGGTCGACCTGGACACCGAAAACTACGTAGCGGTTGACCTAGACGTTGACAACTACGCTGCGGTCGACCTGGTCACCGAAAACCGCGTAGCAGTCGACCTGGACGTTGACAACTACGCCGCGGTCGACCTGGACACCGACGACTACGAAGCTTTGACCTGGACACCGAAAACGACGTAGCGGTCGACCTGGACGTCGACAACTACGCAGCGGTCGACCTAAATACCGACAACTACGAAGCCGTCGACCCAGAAACCGAAAACTACGAAGCTGTCGACGTGGACACCGACAACTACGAAGCTGTCGACCTGGACACCGACAACTACGTAGCGGTCAACCTGGACGTCGACGGCTACGCAGCGGTCGACCCGGACACCGACAACTACGAAGCTGTCGACCTGGACACCGAAAACTACGAAGCTGTCGACCTGGACACCAAAAACTACGCAGCGGTCTACCTGGACGTCGACAACTACACAGCGGTCGACTTGGACACCGACAACCACGAAGCTGTCGACCTGGACACCGAAAACTACGTAGCGGTAGACCTGGACGTCGACAACTCCGCAGCGGTCGACCTGGACACCGACAACTACGAAGCTGTCAACCTGGACACCGAAAACTACGAAGCTGTCGACCTGGACACCGAAAACTACGTAGCGGTCGACCTGGACGTCGACAACTACGCAGCGGTCGACCTGGACACCGACAGCTACGAAGCTGTCGACTTGGACACCGAAAACTACGTAGTGGTCGACCTGGACGTCGACAACTACGCAGCGGTCGACCTGGACACCGACAACTACGAAGCTGTCGACCGGGACACCGAAAACTACGAAGCTGTCGACCTGGACACCGAAAACTACGTAGCGGTCGTTCTGGACGTCAACAACTACGCAGCGGTCGACCTTGACACCGAAAACTACGTAGCGGTCAACCTAGACGTCGACAACTACGCAGCGGTCGACCTGGACACCGACAACTACGAAGCTGTCGACCTGGACACCGAAAACTACGTAGCGGTCGACAACTACGCAGCGGTCGACCTGGACCCCGGAAACTACGAAGCTGTCGACCTGGACACCAGAAACTACGTAGCAATCTACCTGGACGTCAACAACTACGCAGCGGTCGACCTGGACACCGACAACCACGAAGCTGTCGACCTGGACAGCGAAAACTACGTAGCGGTCGACCTGGACGTCGACAACTACGCAGTGGTCGACCTGGACACCGACAACTACGAAGCTGTCGACCTGGACACCGAAAACTACGAAGCTGTCGACCTGGACACCGAAAACTACGTAGCGATCGACCTGGACGTCGACAACTACGCAGCGGTCGACCTGTACACCGAAAACTACGTAGCGGTCTACCTGGACGTCGACAACTACGCAGCGGTCGATCTGGACACCGACAACTACGAAGCTGTTGACCTGGACACCGAAAAGTTCGGAGCGGTCGACCTGGACGTCGACAACGACGCAGCGGTCGACCTGGACACCGACAACTACGAAGCTGTCGACCTGGACACCGAAAACTACGTAGCGGTCGACCTGGACGTCGACAACTACGCAGCGGTCGACCTGGACACCGACAACTACGAAGCTGTCGACCGGGACACCGAAAACTACGAAGCTGTCGACCTGGACACTGAAAACTACGTAGCGGTCGTTCTGGACGTCGACAACTACGCAGCGGTCGACCTTGACACCGAAAACTACGTAGCGGTCAACCTCGACGTCGACAACTACGAAGCTGTCGACCTGCAGACCGAAAACTACGTAGTGGTCGACAACTACGCAGCGGTCGACCTGGACACCGGAAACTACGAAGCTGTCGACCTGGACACCGAAACTACGTAGCGGTCTACCTCGACACCGACAACTACGAAGCTGTCGACCTGGACACCGACAACTACGTAGCGGTCGACCTGGACGTCGACAACGACGCAGCGGTCGACCCAGACACCGACAACTACGAAGCTGTCGACCTGGACACCGAAAACTACGAAGCTGTCGACCTGGACACCAAAAACTACGGGGCGGTCGACCTGGACACCGACAATTACGAAGCTGTCGACCTGGACACCGAAAACTACGTAGCGGTCGACCTGGACGTCGACAACTACGCAGCGGTCGACCTGGACACCGACAACTACGAAGCTGTCGACCTGGACACCGAAAACTACGAAGCTGTCCACCTAGACACCGAAAACTACGTAGTGGTCGACCTGGACGTTGACAACTACGCAGCGGTCGACCTGGACACCGAAAACTACGTAGCGGTCGACCTAGACGTTGACAACTACGCTGCGGTCGACCTGGTCACCGAAAACTACGTAGCGGTCGACCTGGACGTTGACAACTACGCCGCGGTCGACCTGGACACCGACGACTCCGAAGCTTTGACCTGGACACCGAAAACGACGTAGCGGTCGACCTGGACGTCGACAACTACGCAGCGGTCGACCTAAATACCGACAACTACGAAGCCGTCGACCCAGACACCGAAAACTACGAAGCTGTCGACGTGGACACCGACAACTACGAAGCTGTCGACCTGGACACCGACAACTACGTAGCGGTCAACCTGGACGTCGACGACTACGCAGCGGTCGACCCGGACACCGACAACTACGAAGCTGTCGACCTGGACACCGAAAACTACGAAGCTGTCGACCTGGACACCAAAAACTACGCAGCGGTCTACCTGGACGTCGACAACTACACAGCGGTCGACCTGGACACCGACAACTACGAAGCTGTTGACCTGGACACCGAAAACTACGTAGCGGTAGACTTGGACGTCGACAACTCCGCAGCGGTCGACCTGGACACCGACAACTACGAAGCTGTCGACCTGGACACCAAAAACTACGAAGCTGTCGACCTGGACACCGAAAACTACGTAGCGGTCGACCTGGACGTCGACAACTACGCAGCGGTCAACCTGGACACCGACAGCTACGAAGCTGTCGACCTGGACACCGAAAACTACGTAGTGGTCGACCTGGACGTCGACAACTACGCAGCGGTCGACCTGGACACCGACAACTACGAAGCTGTCGACCGGGACACCGGAAACTACGAAGCTGTCGACCTGGACACCGAAAACTACGTAGCGGTCGTTCTGGACGTCGACAACTACGCAGCAGTTGACCTTGACACCGAAAACTACGTAGCAGTCAACCTGGACGTCGACAACTACGCAGCGGTCGACCTGGACACCGACAATTACGAAGCTGTCGACCTGGACACCGAAAACTACGAAGCTGTCGACCTGGACACCGAAAACTACGTAGCGGTCGTTCTGGACGTCAACAACTACGCAGCGGTCGACCTTGACACCGAAAACTACGTAGCGGTCAACCTAGACGTCGACAACTACGCAGCGGTCGACCTGGACACCGACAACTACGAAGCTGTCGACCTGGACACCGAAAACTACGTAGCGGTCGACAACTACGCAGCGGTCGACCTGGACACCGGAAACTACGAAGCTGTCGACCTGGACACCGAAAACTACGTAGCGGTCGACCTCGACACCGACAACTACGAAGCTGTCGACCTGGACACCGACAACTACGTAGCGTCGGACCTGGAGGTCGACATCTACGCAGCGGTCGACCCGGACACCGACAACTACGAAGCTGTCGACCTGGACACCGAAAACTACGAAGCTGTCGACCTGGACACCAAAAACTACGGGGCGGTCGACCTGGACACCGATAACTACGAAGCTGTCGACCTGGACACCGAAAACTACGTAGCGGTCGACCTGGATGTCGACAACTACGCAGCGGTTGACCTGGACACCGAAAACTACGTAGCGGTCTACCTGGACGTCGACAACTACGCAGCGGTAGATCTGGATACCGACAACTACGAAGCCGTCGACCCGGACACTCAAAACTACGAAGCTGTCGACGTGGACACCGACAATTACGAAGCTGTCGACCTTGACACCGACAACTACGTAGCGGTCGACCTGGACGTCGACAACTACGCAGCGGTCGACCCAGACACCGACAACTACGAAGCTGTCGACCTGGACACCGAAAACTACGAAGCTGTCGACCTGGACGCCAAAAACTACGTAGCGGTCTACCTGGACGTCGACAACTACGCAGCGGTCGACCTGGACACCGACAACTACGAAGCTGTCGACCTGGACACCGAAAACTACGTAGCGGTCGACCTGGACGTCGACAACTACGCAGCGGTCGACCTGGACACCGACAACTACGGAGCTGTCGACCTGGACACCGAAAACTACGAAGCTGTCGACCTGGACACCGAAAACTACGTAGCGGTCGACCTGGACATCGACAACTACGCAGCGGTCGACCTGGACACCGAAAACTACGTAGCGGTCTACCTGGACGTCGACAACTACGCAGCGGTCGATCTGGACACCGACAACTACGAACCTGTTGACCTGGACACCGAAAACTACGGAGCGGTCGACCTGGACGTCGACAACTACGCAGCAGTCGACCTGGACACCAACAACTACGAAGCTGTCGACCTGGACACCGAAAACTACGTAGCGGTCGACCTGGACGTCGACAACTACGCAGCGGTCGACCTGGACACCGACAACTACGAAGCTGTCGACCGGGACACCGAAAACTACGAAGCTGTCGACCTGGACACCGAAAACTACGTAGCGGTCGTTCTGGACGTCGACAAATACGCAGCGGTTGACCTTGACACCGAAAACTACGTAGCGGTCAACCTGGACGTCGACAACTATGCAGCGGTCGACCTGGACACCGACAACTACGAAGCTGTCGACCTGGACACCGAAAACTACGTAGCGGTCGTTCTGGACGTCGACAAATACGCAGCGGTTGACCTTGACACCAAAAACTACGTAGCGGTCAACCTGGACGTCGACAACTACGCAGCGGTCGACCTGGACACCGACAACTACGAAGCTGTCGACCTGGACACCGAAAACTACGGAGCGGTCGACAACTACGCAGCGGTCGACCTGGACACCGAAAACTACGTAGCGGTCTACCTGGACGTCGACAACTACGCAGCGGTCGACCTGGACACCGACAACTACGAAGCTGTTGACCTGGACACCGAAAACTACGTAGCGGTCGACCTGGACGTCGACAACTACGCAGCGGTCGACCTGGACACCGACAACTACGAAGCTGTCGACCTAGACACCGAAAACTACGTAGCCGTCGACCTGGACGTCGACAACTACGCAGCGGTCGACCTGGACACTGACAACTACGAAGCTGTCGACCTGGACACCGAAGACTACGAAGCTGTCGACCTGGACACTGAAAACTACGTAGTGGTCGACCTGGACGTCGACAACTACGCAGCGGTCGACCTGGACACCGAAAACTACGTAGCGATCGACCTGGACATCGACAACTACGCTGCGGTCGACTTGGTCACCGAAAACTACGTGGCGGTCGACCTCGACGCCGACATCTACGTAGCTCTCAACCTGGACTCCGAAAAATACGCAGCTGTCGACCTGGACACCGAAAACTACGTAGCGGTCGACCTCGACGTCGACAACTACGCCGCGGTCGACCCGGACACCGACGACTACGAAGCTTTGACCTGGACACCGAAAACTACGTAGCGGTCCACCTGGACGTCGACAACTACGCAGCGGTCGACCTGGATACCGACAACTACGAAGCCGTCGACCTGGACACCGAAAACTACGAAGCTGTCGACCTGGACACCGAAAACTAGGTAGCGGTCGACCTGGACGTCGACAACTACGCAGCGGTCGACCTGGACACCGGCAACTACGTAGCGGTCTACCTGGACGTCGACAACTACGCAGCGGTTGATCTGGACACCAACAACTACGAAGCTGTTGACCTGGACACCGAAAACTACGGAGCGGTCGACCTGGACGTCGACAACTACGCAGCGGTCGACCTGGATACCGACAACTTCGAAGCCGTCGACCTGGACACCGAAAACTACGTAGCGGTGGACCTGGACGTCGACAACTACGCAGCGGTCGACCTGGATACCGACAACTTCGAAGCCGTCGACCTGGACACCAAAAACTACGAAGCTGTCCACCTGGACACCGAAAACTAGGTAGCGGTCGACCTGGACGTCGACAACTACGCAGCGGTCGACCTGGACACCGACAACTACGTAGCGGTCGACCTGGACACCAAAAACTACGGGGCGTCGACCTGGACACCGACAACTACGAAGCTGTCGACCTTGACACCGAAAACTACGCAGCGGTCGACCTGGACACCGACAACTACGAAGTTGTCGACCCGGACACCGAAAACTACGTAGCGGTCGACCTGGACGTCGACAACTACGCAGCGGTCGACCTGGACACCGACAACTACGAAGCTGTCGACCTGGACACCGAAAACTACGTAGCGGTCGACCTGGACGTCGACAACTACGCAGCGGTCGACCTGGACACCGACAACTACGAAGCTGTCGACCTTGACACCAAAAACTACGAAGCTGTCAACCTGGACGTCGACAACTACGCAGCGGTCGACCTGGACACCGAAAACTACGTAGCGGTCTACCTGGACGTCGACAACTACGCAGCGGTCGATCTGGACACCGACAACTACGAAGCTGTTGACCTGGACACCGAAAACTACGGAGCGGTCGACCTGGACGTCGACAACTACGCAGCGGTCGACCTGGACACCGACAACTACGAAGCTGTCGACCTGGACACCGAAAACCACGTAGCGGTCGACCTGGACGTCGACAACTACCTAGCGGTCGATCTGGACACCGACAACAACGAAGCTTGCGACCTGGACACCGAAAACTACGAAGCTGTCGACCTGGACACCGAAAACTACGTAGCGGTCGTTCTGGACGTAGACAACTACGCAGCGGTCGACCTGGACACCGAAAACTACGTAGCGGTCAACCTGGTCGTCGACAACTACGCAGCGGCCGATCTGGACACCGACAACTACGAAGCTGTTGACCTGGACACCGAAAACTACGGAGTGGTCGACCTGGACGTCGACAACTACGCAGCGGTCGACCTGGACACCGACAACTACGAAGCTGTCGACCTGGACACCGAAAACTACGTACCGGTCGACCTGGACGTCGACAACTACGCAGCGGTCGACCTGGACACCGACAACTACAAAGCTGTTGACCTGGACACCGAAAACTACGTAGCGGTCGACCTGGACGTCGACAACTACGCAGCGGTCGACCTGTACACCGACAACTACGAAGCTGTCGACCTGGACACCGAAAACTACGTAGCGGTCGACCTGGACGTCGACAACTACGCAGCGGTCGACCTGGACACCGACAACTACGAAGCTGTCGACCTGGACACCGAAAACTACGAAGCTGTCGACCTGGACACCGAAAACTACGTAGTGGTCGACCTGGACGTCGACAACTACGCAGCGGTCGACCTGGACACCGAAAACTACGTAGCGGTCGACCTGGACACCGAAAACTACGCAGCGGTCGACCTGGACACCGACAACTACGAAGCGGTCGACCTGGACACCGAAAACTACGTAGCGGTCGACCTGGACGAAGACAACTACGCAGCGTTCGACCTGGACACCGAAAACTACGAAGCTGTCGACCTGGACACCGAAAACTACGTAGCGATCGACCTCGACACCGACAACTACGAAGCTGTCGACCTGGACATCGACAACTACGTAGCGGTCGACCTGGACGTCGACAACTACGCAGCGGTCGACCCGGACACCGACAACTACGAAGCTGTTGACCTGGACACCGAAAACTACGAAGCTGTCGACCTGGACACCAAAAACTACGGGGCGGTCGACCTGGACACCGACAACTACGAAGCTGTCGACCTGGACACCGAAAACTACGTAGCGGTCGACCTGGACGTCGACAACTACGCATCGGTCGACCTGGACACCGAAAACTACGTAGCGGTCTACCTGGACATCGACAACTACGCAGCGGTCGACCTGGACACCGACAACTACGAAGCTGTCGACCTGGACACCGAAAACTACGTAGCGGTCGACCTGGACGTCGACAACTACGCAGCGGTCGACCTGGACACCGACAACTACGAAGCTGTCGACCTGGACACCGACAACTACGGAGCTGTCGACCTGGACACCGAAAACTACGAAGCTGTCGACCTGGACACCGAAAACTACGTAGCGGTCGACCTGGACATCGACAACTACGCAGCGGTCGACCTGGACACCGAAAACTACGTAGCGGTCTACCTGGACGTCGACAACTACGCAGCGGTCGATCTGGACACCGACAACTACGAACCTGTTGACCTGGACACCGAAAACTACGGAGCGGTCGACCTGGACGTCGACAACTACGCAGCAGTCGACCTGGACACCAACAACTACGAAGCTGTCGACCTGGACACCGAAAACTACGTAGCGGTCGACCTGGACGTCGACAACTACGCAGCGGTCGACCTGGACACCGACAACTACGAAGCTGTCGACCGGGACACCGAAAACTACGAAGCTGTCGACCTGGACACCGAAAACTACGTAGCGGTCGTTCTGGACGTCGACAAATACGCAGCGGTTGACCTTGACACCGAAAACTACGTAGCGGTCAACCTGGACGTCGACAACTATGCAGCGGTCGACCTGGACACCGACAACTACGAAGCTGTCGACCTGGACACCGAAAACTACGTAGCGGTCGTTCTGGACGTCGACAAATACGCAGCGGTTGACCTTGACACCAAAAACTACGTAGCGGTCAACCTGGACGTCGACAACTACGCAGCGGTCGACCTGGACACCGACAACTACGAAGCTGTCGACCTGGACACCGAAAACTACGGAGCGGTCGACAACTACGCAGCGGTCGACCTGGACACCGAAAACTACGTAGCGGTCTACCTGGACGTCGACAACTACGCAGCGGTCGACCTGGACACCGACAACTACGAAGCTGTTGACCTGGACACCGAAAACTACGTAGCGGTCGACCTGGACGTCGACAACTACGCAGCGGTCGACCTGGACACCGACAACTACGAAGCTGTCGACCTAGACACCGAAAACTACGTAGCCGTCGACCTGGACGTCGACAACTACGCAGCGGTCGACCTGGACACTGACAACTACGAAGCTGTCGACCTGGACACCGAAGACTACGAAGCTGTCGACCTGGACACTGAAAACTACGTAGTGGTCGACCTGGACGTCGACAACTACGCAGCGGTCGACCTGGACACCGAAAACTACGTAGCGATCGACCTGGACATCGACAACTACGCTGCGGTCGACTTGGTCACCGAAAACTACGTGGCGGTCGACCTCGACGCCGACATCTACGTAGCTCTCAACCTGGACTCCGAAAAATACGCAGCTGTCGACCTGGACACCGAAAACTACGTAGCGGTCGACCTCGACGTCGACAACTACGCCGCGGTCGACCCGGACACCGACGACTACGAAGCTTTGACCTGGACACCGAAAACTACGTAGCGGTCCACCTGGACGTCGACAACTACGCAGCGGTCGACCTGGATACCGACAACTACGAAGCCGTCGACCTGGACACCGAAAACTACGAAGCTGTCGACCTGGACACCGAAAACTAGGTAGCGGTCGACCTGGACGTCGACAACTACGCAGCGGTCGACCTGGACACCGGCAACTACGTAGCGGTCTACCTGGACGTCGACAACTACGCAGCGGTTGATCTGGACACCAACAACTACGAAGCTGTTGACCTGGACACCGAAAACTACGGAGCGGTCGACCTGGACGTCGACAACTACGCAGCGGTCGACCTGGATACCGACAACTTCGAAGCCGTCGACCTGGACACCGAAAACTACGTAGCGGTGGACCTGGACGTCGACAACTACGCAGCGGTCGACCTGGATACCGACAACTTCGAAGCCGTCGACCTGGACACCAAAAACTACGAAGCTGTCCACCTGGACACCGAAAACTAGGTAGCGGTCGACCTGGACGTCGACAACTACGCAGCGGTCGACCTGGACACCGACAACTACGTAGCGGTCGACCTGGACACCAAAAACTACGGGGCGTCGACCTGGACACCGACAACTACGAAGCTGTCGACCTTGACACCGAAAACTACGCAGCGGTCGACCTGGACACCGACAACTACGAAGTTGTCGACCCGGACACCGAAAACTACGTAGCGGTCGACCTGGACGTCGACAACTACGCAGCGGTCGACCTGGACACCGACAACTACGAAGCTGTCGACCTGGACACCGAAAACTACGTAGCGGTCGACCTGGACGTCGACAACTACGCAGCGGTCGACCTGGCCACCGACAACTACGAAGCTGTCGACCTTGACACCAAAAACTACGAAGCTGTCAACCTGGACGTCGACAACTACGCAGCGGTCGACCTGGACACCGAAAACTACGTAGCGGTCTACCTGGACGTCGACAACTACGCAGCGGTCGATCTGGACACCGACAACTACGAAGCTGTTGACCTGGACACCGAAAACTACGGAGCGGTCGACCTGGACGTCGACAACTACGCAGCGGTTGATCTGGACACCAACAACTACGAAGCTGTTGACCTGGACACCGAAAACTACGGAGCGGTCGACCTGGACGTCGACAACTACGCAGCGGTCGACCTGGATACCGACAACTTCGAAGCCGTCGACCTGGACACCGAAAACTACGTAGCGGTGGACCTGGACGTCGACAACTACGCAGCGGTCGACCTGGATACCGACAACTTCGAAGCCGTCGACCTGGACACCAAAAACTACGAAGCTGTCCACCTGGACACCGAAAACTAGGTAGCGGTCGACCTGGACGTCGACAACTACGCAGCGGTCGACCTGGACACCGACAACTACGTAGCGGTCGACCTGGACACCAAAAACTACGGGGCGTCGACCTGGACACCGACAACTACGAAGCTGTCGACCTTGACACCGAAAACTACGCAGCGGTCGACCTGGACACCGACAACTACGAAGTTGTCGACCCGGACACCGAAAACTACGTAGCGGTCGACCTGGACGTCGACAACTACGCAGCGGTCGACCTGGACACCGACAACTACGAAGCTGTCGACCTGGACACCGAAAACTACGTAGCGGTCGACCTGGACGTCGACAACTACGCAGCGGTCGACCTGGACACCGACAACTACGAAGCTGTCGACCTTGACACCAAAAACTACGAAGCTGTCAACCTGGACGTCGACAACTACGCAGCGGTCGACCTGGACACCGAAAACTACGTAGCGGTCTACCTGGACGTCGACAACTACGCAGCGGTCGATCTGGACACCGACAACTACGAAGCTGTTGACCTGGACACCGAAAACTACGGAGCGGTCGACCTGGACGTCGACAACTACGCAGCGGTCGACCTGGACACCGACAACTACGAAGCTGTCGACCTGGACACCGAAAACCACGTAGCGGTCGACCTGGACGTCGACAACTACCTAGCGGTCGATCTGGACACCGACAACAACGAAGCTTGCGACCTGGACACCGAAAACTACGAAGCTGTCGACCTGGACACCGAAAACTACGTAGCGGTCGTTCTGGACGTAGACAACTACGCAGCGGTCGACCTGGACACCGAAAACTACGTAGCGGTCAACCTGGTCGTCGACAACTACGCAGCGGCCGATCTGGACACCGACAACTACGAAGCTGTTGACCTGGACACCGAAAACTACGGAGTGGTCGACCTGGACGTCGACAACTACGCAGCGGTCGACCTGGACACCGACAACTACGAAGCTGTCGACCTGGACACCGAAAACTACGTACCGGTCGACCTGGACGTCGACAACTACGCAGCGGTCGACCTGGACACCGACAACTACAAAGCTGTTGACCTGGACACCGAAAACTACGTAGCGGTCGACCTGGACGTCGACAACTACGCAGCGGTCGACCTGTACACCGACAACTACGAAGCTGTCGACCTGGACACCGAAAACTACGTAGCGGTCGACCTGGACGTCGACAACTACGCAGCGGTCGACCTGGACACCGACAACTACGAAGCTGTCGACCTGGACACCGAAAACTACGAAGCTGTCGACCTGGACACCGAAAACTACGTAGTGGTCGACCTGGACGTCGACAACTACGCAGCGGTCGACCTGGACACCGAAAACTACGTAGCGGTCGACCTGGACACCGAAAACTACGCAGCGGTCGACCTGGACACCGACAACTACGAAGCGGTCGACCTGGACACCGAAAACTACGTAGCGGTCGACCTGGACGAAGACAACTACGCAGCGTTCGACCTGGACACCGAAAACTACGAAGCTGTCGACCTGGACACCGAAAACTACGTAGCGATCGACCTCGACACCGACAACTACGAAGCTGTCGACCTGGACATCGACAACTACGTAGCGGTCGACCTGGACGTCGACAACTACGCAGCGGTCGACCCGGACACCGACAACTACGAAGCTGTTGACCTGGACACCGAAAACTACGAAGCTGTCGACCTGGACACCAAAAACTACGGGGCGGTCGACCTGGACACCGACAACTACGAAGCTGTCGACCTGGACACCGAAAACTACGTAGCGGTCGACCTGGACGTCGACAACTACGCATCGGTCGACCTGGACACCGAAAACTACGTAGCGGTCTACCTGGACATCGACAACTACGCAGCGGTCGACCTGGACACCGACAACTACGAAGCTGTCGACCTGGACACCGAAAACTACGTAGCGGTCGACCTGGACGTCGACAACTACGCAGCGGTCGACCTGGACACCGACAACTACGAAGCTGTCGACCTGGACACCGAAAACTACGAAGCTGTCGACCTGGACACCGAAAACTACGTAGCGCTCGACCTGGACGTCGACAACTACGCAGCGGTCGACCTGGACACCGAAAACTACGAAGCTGTCGCCCTGGACACTGAAAACTACGTAGCGGTCGACCTGGACGTCGACAACTACGCAGCGGTCGACCTGGACACCGAAAACTACGTAGCGGTCTACCTGGACGTCGACAACTACGCAGCGGTCGACCTGGACACCGACAACTACGAAGCTGTTGACCTGGACACCGAAAACTACGTAGCGGTCGACCTGGACGTCGACAACTACGCAGCGGTCGACCTGGACACCGACAACTACGAAGCTGTCGACCTGGACACCGAAAACTACGTAGCGGTCGACCTGGACGTCGACAACTACGCAGCGGTCGACCTGGACACCGACAACTACGAAGCTGTCGACCTGGACACCGAAAACTACGAAGCTGTCGACCTGGACACCGAAAACTACGTAGTGGTCGATCTGGACGTCGACAACTACGCAGCGGTCGACCTGGACACCGAAAACTACGTAGCGGTCGACCTGGACGTCGACAACTACGCTGCGGTCGACCTGGTCACCGAAAACTACGTGGCGGTCGACCTGGACGCCGACATCTACGAAGCTCTCAACCTGGACTCCGAAAAATACGCAGCGGTCAACCTGGACATCTCAGAAAGCGAGAAGTTAATTACTTGCCGTTTCATTATTTTCGATCAATTGACGATTATTCGGGTAATTGAGAATATTTTCAAACCAATTACCCATTTTTCTGAAAAATTGACATTATTTTTCGATCAATTGACGATTATTTGGGTAATTTAGAATATTTCCAAACCAATTACCCATTTTTCTGAAAAATCGACATTATTTTTCGATCAATTGACGATTATTCGGGTAATTGAGAATATTTTCAAACCAATTACCCATTTTTCTGAAAAATCGACATTATTTTTCGATCAATTGACGATTATTTGGGTAATTGAGAATATTTTCAAACCAATTAATAATTTTTCTGAAAATTCATATTATTTTCCGACCAATTAGTGATTATTCAGATAATTGAGAATATTTTCCAACCAATTACATATTTCCTGATTAATTGATATTTTCATTTTACCAATTGCCGATTATTCGGATAATTGGAAATATTTTCAAATCAATTACACATTTTCTGATTAATTGATATTATTTTTTGACCAATTACCGATTACTGAGATAATTGGGAATTTATTTTTTCCCATTAATCATTGGTGAATAATTGATATTATTTTTCGACCAATTATCGATTTTTTGGATAATTGAAAATACAATTTCGTATAATTTCAATTTTTCAACAATTGGTATTTCATCTTTTCAAATTAGCGATTTTTCGTCAATTGAAAAATGGAAAATGGTAATTTTTTTTTTGCTGATCCCTGGTTGAAAGTACACTAAAGTATGTTGCAATCGATATATTTGTTTTGTAATACATTTTTATGAAGGCAAATGTTAAACGTCAGATCAATATTCAAAAAATGTATAAAATTACGGACTTGATATGTATTTTGAACATCCACTAGACGATTCACTGAACGTCGTCTCGTAACCATCTCTTCGACGTTGAGTGGACGTCATTGTGTTCGAAAATACTCTACTCATGGAACATAAAATGGCGACATATTCGCACTATGGATGGGTCATTTACCGTTATTGGACATTGAATTTGTTCACATAATACAACGTTTGTTGTAAAAATTGAGTGAAACGTAAAATTCTATTCCCGAAATACCCATAATCGAGGTATATTATTCGTTTTTATTCATTCCTATCATCATCCCTGCTAAATAAATATTTTCCAGAAGCACACTTTTGGCGCTGCTGGACGTGTGTAAAACCTTAATAAAATTTTGGATATAATTACACTGAGTCAAATGCTCCAATTTCCGAAGAAGATTATTTTGTTTCCAATCCGCCTATTTTGCCGAATTCTTGCTCCTCATACTATATATACCCCTTGAACGGCGAAGGGACGAGGAAGAGAAGGGAAGAGAATTTTACCTCGGTATGTGAATGTTTCGATTTGCCTTGACGTGTCTCTGCAAAGTCGTGTGAGGAGGCAAGCCCTTTTGCTGTGTCTTGTCGCTCGAATAAGTCTGAAATCATAAGCACATATATATATATATATATATATATATATATATTATTCAGTACATGTATACAACTCGTATATACATATGAATGAGTAAATGATTTAACCAGTAATGATCACTCTTTACCAGAATATCATAATAGTCACACCGGGTCAGTTTGTCCTAAGTTAACTTTGAAACTTCACTGAAAAAAATTCCTGAAAAGAAGTGTCTAGAAAGATACGATTTTTTACTTTAAAATTTACAACTCTTTCAATTTCCAATCTTTTTTCGTGAAAATTTAGCACGATATTCTCGAGTTATAGTACCTCCATAAATAAAATAGTTTATAAAAAAATATGGCTGTTTATGTACCGTAAACTAGACATTTCACCGCACACCTAGGCGGCAGTGTGAGTCCGGTTTAATATTAGATTTAAAAAAAAATAGTTCGGGTCAATTTGACCCACGGTGATTATTACAAGTTAACCATGCATAAGAATGTGTATTAATTCAATAATATGATGATTGATAGATTAATAAAATGTGTATTAAAACAGCCTTGGATCGTAATTTGAATACGCTGAAAATAATAACAAAAAAAAATGAAATTTGATGGAAAAGGAAATTTAACAGTAAATCGTTCGTAAGATCGTTAGATCGACATAATCGGTAAGACGGGCCACAAATCTCTTTTAAATTCAATGTCGAAAACATAATGTTATTTGTTCCACTAAAGTTGATTTTAATTATAATATTTTCGATTCTGCAATTTCTCAAAAGAAACTTTGTTCCTGAATTTTTGGTTGTGTGATTTTCATGCTAGCGTGTTTGAAATATGCTAAAACGTCGATAAAAAAAATTTCTTTAATTGTCGGGGTATGTGTGCATGTCGTGTGTAGCCTCGTCGAAACATTCAATGAACTATATTTCAAGAATGCGCGAAACAAACGGGCTGATATTACGCAAACAAGCTTAGTACGAGGACTTCTATAACTGTTAAACGAATTTATTTATGAGTGCAGATTCTATGCGACTTTGAACTTTTTGACAAAGACCACTTTAGCTTTAACAAATGTCGAGATTTCGAGCCCAACATTTTTATAGAGATTTTGAACCCTTAAAATAATAGCACTGTTTTGTATTCAATTTTGCAAAAACCACTCGAGAAGTTTCCGCCTTACATTTAAAACATTTAAAAGTTTTCCAGGAACAACACGGCAATGGTAACTTCTAAAAGTTTCGAAATATTGGATTTGAATTTCCTATGCAAGTGAATTAGTGCAAAGACGGCATTAGTGAAGAGGTGGTCGGTGCTGCGATCAGTACTTGTAGGACGGGAGACACGGAAGCAAAGTCTACCTCCTTCGAGTCAAAATCTAGAACAATTTTAATAATTCTATATCAGCTCTCAACTTAAAGCGACAGATTACCAGGTAAAAGCCAGATAGATCTTTGATAAACAATAAAAAGTTGACGTGCATTTTCAGAGGAATTTGTGCCCTATCGAATTGAAGATGCTTATCTGCAACAATAGATTATTTTATGCTGATTAAGAATATAATGGGTTCTCAATAAGCAGTTGATACGTCAGGATGGTCATCGTTTTTGAATAATGGCTTCTGGAAAAAATCTGCTTCTATAGGTTGATATATGAATAAAAATTGAAAGAAAGGTATTTGCAATTTACTAAATTTGCGGTTCACTAAAATAACTCTAATTTATATAGATAGATTCAATTGCTTTCCGTATATCCTTTTCGGATTTTTACGATTTCTTCAATTCCTCCATTTCCTCTCCCGTGTGTATATCCAGCTGCAGCCGTCAACACCTATCTTTTCTTTCCTTCCCGTATCGCAATTCTGCCGACGACGAAGGGAAACTACTGAAAACTTTCGTCGATACAGTCGGTAATTACCTAAGCCCCCCCCCCCCCCCGTAGCAATGCAAGTACACTCTAGCATGACTACCAGTGGTCGATTAGGCAGTTTCTTCCTCTCTTGCGATGCAGTGAGCCAACTGCTACACGGTTAAGTAGGCCACCATCTGGACGATGAGAACCGTGCGGGAGGATCCGCCGAAACCGTGCAACGGCCGCCCACTCATCACAATGAGGTGTTCCGAGATTACAGCCGAAAAACACTTGAAAAAATCCAACATATTTTTTCAGTGGTGTCGCCTAGGTTCAATCCCGAGTGCGCGACTTGCAAGACCCGCGTTCCAGCCACAGGACCACTGCTGTCCCAACTGTAATTTATTTTCTAAATGAAATTTCGTTTTTGGTTTAGGCCCATTCTCTTCGTGATCGTTAAAGCTTCAAAACCTCGTTTGGTTCATTGAATTCGGGTTATTTTTCAATTTTTAGTAGGTTTAAAAATTTCGACCCACGATTTTTGCAATTTTTTTAAGGCATTTTTTTCAGCGATACCCTTTGCCACTTTTTTCAGCGATTTTCAAAGTGCTTTCCTTTCCACAAAGATTTAGTTATCGGTATGAACTAAATGTCATACCGATATCTCCAAGTTTAGTGAGGACGTTTGCGTACGAAAAACAAATTTCCGAGTCGTACAAATGATAGTAAGGTTATGAGCCCTTGAAATTTTGCTATTTTGAGGTTTCCGAAAAGTCGCCCAAAAATGAAAAAAAAAATTTCATTTTTATCGTTTTCAAACCTTATTTTAATGGAAAATTCATCGCTCATTGCAAATCAAGCAGAGCTTTTGTTGAAAAAAATGTATTTATGAGAAAAAGCAAGGGGAATCTTTAAAAATTATCTTTCTTTATGAAAAGCCATCAAAATGTTGAGTTTTCGGAGAAATCGTTGGTAATTTCGTATTCAACGGAAAAATACATTCATATGAGACTTGAAAATAAAAATTGGAATATTTTTGGCAAATATTTTAAGATTTTCAATCTTAAGGTCTAAATTTTGCAAATTCATCATGCAGTAATCGGATGTTTTAAAATTAAGACGATCTAAGTTTTTCACTAAAATTTTATATTTTTTTTAAACAAGAAATTTCATGAAAATTTATTAAAAATTTTAATGCAAAAATACAAATAAATCATAAAGAATACCTTGAAAAGCAAAGAAAAAAAAACGGAAAAACGGCAAGTTTCTTCATGATAAAAATTTTAATGGAATTTTTGTGTGAGTTAAAAAATCCATGAGTTTAAAAAAAAATGCATTTCTTTTCACGATTTCAAAATCTTCGCGTGGCTACAAAAGATTAGTTATCAGAATGAACCAAACGGCATTCTTCAAGTTTAGTCACGACGTTTACGGGGAAAATAAATAAAAAATCGGGCATAAGGAAGCGGAGTTATGAGCACTTGACACTGAGAAAAAAATGTTTAAATGCCGAGCACTCTTATCACTCTGCACACAGCGATTTCAGATTTCTACCAAAGTGAAGCAACAGTTTTAGATGGACGTGGCAAGATTTTAGCTCAAAAATTCATAATGCAATTGTGTGAGTAGAGTATGTAATATTAAATTTTTAAAATGTGACCTTTACCATTTTCATTTAAAATTTATTTATAACTATTTTCTTTTCGATTTTTCTATTTTATTGTGTCCAATCTAAACTTTTCTCATAAATAAAGAAACTCTTCTCGTTTGTTACATCTAAATAACATTTGGAAGAAAAACTCTGGGTTTACCGACATAATGAAAGCTTTATAAACTCATAGTTTTTATGGTCGGTATTATCGCGTTGAACTGGGCAAATTGCAATGCGGACTCCCAAGATCAACCGAAGACGCTCGACGATGTTCCAAATAAGAAAATCAGTGCCGGATTACAACAAACACTGGAAGGGCTCGAGAAAATGACATATGAGGAAAAATTAAATGCCCTTACAGAGCTCACGTACTCTGCCAACAACTTTTCCCTCAATTCGTACAAGGTAGGATTGTGGTAATTATTAAGATATGGAAATATGAATCAATGGAAGTGTGTACTTTTGTTTTGTATTTTTTTTTACGAAGACCGTTGTGAGCTCCAGACGAGGCAATATCGTTCTTTCAGTTCATGCAATTTTCCAAACTATGGGCTTAATTTCTTGGGGTTCCGATGAAGATACAAAACAGCAGATTCATGAGGTTCTGAAACTTCCGCGAAACGAACGTCGCATTTTCGCAGGGTTTGAAAAAATTCATCGCAGATTCAAGGTGTGAAATCGTATGAAAAATTTCTAATAAGAGGACAATCGGGGAAGAAAAAGAGGAATCAAACGACAATTAATAATGATAATTTGAGCGGTATCGATTGCCCTGATTGCAGACGAATCGTGACATGTGGTATTCGGTAAACTCTCTCTTCATCCACAAGGATTCATCTATTACATCGGACTTCAAAAATATCAGTGAAAGAATATATTCTGCAAAAAATTCATCAACATCCGATGGTACGTCACTGGGACGAAAGAACATCTCAAGTTTGTTTTCATCGTCCCTCGAAATAAAAGAGGCCCCGATTGCCAAGTTTTCGTTGATGTTAAACCTCAAAATGTCTTTACTCTCTAATGTTGTTATTCAACGACATTTTTCTGTTTGCGAAATAGTGGCCCTCGAAACCATGGTTATTCTTACAGTAGGGAGATTCATTTGCCGCATAATATAAGATCACAAGAAAATATGTATGTTGCGACGTTTTCAAATGAGGGAGGTACGAAAACAGAATACAAAAACTATGTGAGACTGACAGGAAAATACCGGCACGGTCAACTGCTGGAGATTCAAGCAACGTTTGTGGAGATTCCGTGCGAAGTACTTTTATTCTTATTGCAAATCATAATCTCGCGAAATCAAAATTAATTGGAACGAAAATTGCAGCAGAACGATACCCCGAGGACCGACGAATAAAAAGTCGGATCAACTAGGATGTTCATTCTACTTCCAAATCGCCCGAATGGTTTTAACGAGTTAGAGAAGAATATCGGGAAATTGAGCGTAAATAAATTTTCCACCGGCAACTTGCATAATTTGAATATCACGTTTCCGGTGAAATACGTATATAGCGGCTATGATGTCACCAATAACTTGATCAGAGTGCTACTTTTAACGTGATGAAGTTTAATCATTAAAATATAAACTGCAAATGGTCATTCCTTCATTACATCGATAAATCGTATCCGATATTTTCGCAGATGGGATTTACGAAAATATTCAGCAAAAAAGACGACATTTTCCTAATAGCGCCTCAATTGAAGATTCAATGGTTGCATTATCACGGTTCCTTCACAATCGACAAAAATCCTGGTGCGTTCTTGGAGCTTTTTTATTATCCCGAGTTTATCACGTTACTTCAATCCATATTCACGCGATTTCAATCAATATTCTGAGATTTCTCGTCAATAACAATAAAAATACTTTCTTTCCCTCTTTTTTTTAGGTGTCCTTATTCCTCCGGAAGTTATTAACGAAAAAATCCCTAAAGTGATAGTAGGTGGCCCATTTATCAGTTTCATCACTACCACCGATGAGAATCCGTTGATTCTTCACATGGCTCGTGTTACTTCCCTATAGGATTAGTAAAATAAATATAATTCAGGCCCTCACAAAGTGAGATAATTCATACAATTATGGTGACTGTACGAGAATATCAGGAAAAGCGATAATTGGTTATAAGGAGAAAAAGTTTCTTCTTGCTCTCGTTTTTGACAAGAACATGATTTACTCGACAATTTCTATGTCCTTCATAGATTACGGGAAAAATAAATTGAATTTTGAAATATCCAAAAGTATCGTTTCTCCTAATTTTAATATTGATGCGGGAGTAGCAAAAAAACCGTGCAAGCTGGGGGTGGAGGGGGCGAATCCCCTCGCCGTGGGGTTGGGGAGGCGGAGCCCCCCCAAAGAACACAAAATTAGTTTTTAAATGTAATGAAATTATCGAAATTATATGATAGTTACATGACACGTTTTTTAAATTTTATTATTCACTTCTAATGTACCATGACAGTACAAAACGTCAAAAGATTCTGAAACAAACGAGTCATATGATGACTTGATCGTTCAAGCTCACTTCACTCGGTGAGCAAAGTATTTTGCCCACCGGTGAAAACATTTTGCGCACCGGTGAAGTACTTTTGCGTACCGGTGAAACTATTTTGCGCATCGCCTGCGCGCACGGTGCGGGAATCAGCCGTTTTGCATGTCAGTAAACGGTGGGCAAATGAGCATTTTGCATGCATCAGTAAAGAAAAGTATATTTTCCAAAGTATCAGTTTAGCCTTCTTACAAAAAATTGTGAAATAAATAGATATGGAACTCACAACATGCATTGCTAAGCACACGTAGGTTCCCAATGTAAAGCTAACTTTGCAATTATGATTTTTAAGGTCGTAGTTAAAATAAAAAAAATCGAAAAATCTTAACGGTAAAAATTAAAAAAACAGTGAAATCAAGTGAAAATTGCCAACAAAGAGAAATTATCAGTGAAAAAAATAATGAAACAATAAAAAAGTACTTGGCAAATTCGTTTCTAACAGATGATAAGTCAAAACGGTTCTTTAGTGAACAGGTGAACACCAAAATGTCACTATGGGCTCAGTGGAAAAACTCGCCAAGTGATTTTTATTTTTTTCATTGATAATTTCTCTTGATTGACAATTTTCACTTTATTTCACTGTTTTTTTTTCATTTTTGTTGTTAAGATTTTTTCGAATTATTTTTATTTCGACTTCAGCCCTAAAAATTACGATTGCAAAGTTAACGTCACATCGGGAAACTATATGTGCTTGGTAATGCATGTTGTGAGTTTCATGTCTATTTATTTCATAACTTTTTGTAGGAAGGCGTAACTAGAGATATTTTCGTAAATGTACTTGTCTCCAATTTTTGTACACCATTTTTGGTACTTTTGGGGGTTCTAGATGAGCGTGAGTATATTCGACACCGAAAGGAGTCAGGCCTTGAAAGAAGTCAGGCCTCGAGAAAAACCATACCCGCAAGATCTCTGTATAGAATCCTCTGCTTCATATCATTTTTTACGTAAAAATTCTCATAGAGTATATCCAACTTATCACTGTCGTAATTCTCCTCGGGAATACAGTGATTTAAAGAATCTCCCTATATTGGCAGCGTTCTTCTTTTCCATCCTGAAAAGTTCCGCTTCCACTCATGTCCAATTGTTCATATTTGATAGTGTTACGTCCTGACGTAACGTTCATCAAATCTTTGCTCAATATAAATGATAGGTAAAAACTTGAAGATCTGGGAGAGGAGAGCTCGTCGTTTTAAACTTCATTTCGCTCAATTTTATGATGAAAAATAGAAACTCAGATTACCGACAGAAAATCTCAAGAAAATGGCCATGGGTAAAATCGGGTAGTATGGAAGGAAAAGCCAGGGACAGAGATCCCTACAAAAAGCCATAAATCTGTAATAACAACCTGAGGATCAGGCACCTAACGTTGTCTTCCTAACTGACATACCCTCCACCGGCCTATCGATCCAAGGGATAGATCCCTGGATCTGAAAATGCTCTTACTATTAGAAAAGAAGAAAAGGAACAAAGTATTTCACTCTGCCGTAGAAACAACGCAAGGCACTGGTTTCGCCCTCTCGAAAAATAAACTCATACAAGGGAACGCATCTTTCTCTTTTCTCAGAAATATATACATATATACATACATACGTATGTATACATTTACAATAGCTCAAGGCATAAACGAACGGAATGGCTCTAAAAAGCGCGAATTTTCCAATCCGCGCCAGTATGAATTTTAAAATAAATGATCAAAATTTGAAATAAATAACCAACTTTCAGGATAAATTCGCAATAAGATTAAGGAACGAAATAGACAAATAAAATTAAATAATAGTTAAATAATCCATGAAATAGATTAATTAATAAATAAACAAACGAAAGCAAATAATGATTTAACTACGAAACAAATTTAATAATAGTTGGATAAACAAATGAAATAGTCTATCTATTCTATTAAGAAAATAATTAATAAGGATTAGAATTAAGCACGAGATCCAAAATAAATAACAAGTTAGACGAACTTAAATGCAATAAGCATTTGCGAGGGAGAGACCCATGATGGAACGGGGGAAAGAGACCGCCAATCCTCCCAGGAAAAGGCAGTAGGCCGCACAAGAATGCAGGGAAGTAGGAAAACACTTTGAAGGGACCTTGAGTTGCGTGAAGCCACCGTTTCATGACCCTCTCTCTCTCTCTCTCTTGCATTGCGTATGCCGACAATTCCAGACCATCCTTTTAAACCTCATTGTGTAGTACACGCAGGAAGTAAGAGGTAAGGAGGCGAATCTCCACGAAACAGAAGTGGTCAGACTTTTGGCACAAAGTTACCGGGTACACGATTCCACCGCTTGGGGCGTGGTTGTCGAGACATCGTTCTAATGTTATGATTATTAGCAGTGGCTTATATATTCCGAAGTGACAGATGGCTGACTGAAAGCTGTTTCC
The DNA here is from genome assembly GCA_946863875.1 of Alloplasta piceator. Classification (NCBI taxonomy): domain Eukaryota; kingdom Metazoa; phylum Arthropoda; class Insecta; order Hymenoptera; family Ichneumonidae; genus Alloplasta; species Alloplasta piceator. The sequence goes on from OX333074.1 coordinate 34,192,300, forward strand.
AGTGCAGAAATTTCCGCAAGGATCAAACTGTATTCTGACAACTACGTAGCCTAATCAAATCTTCGAATGTTCAATTCGCAAGATAATTTTTTGATTCACAAAGTCTAAGATTTTTCAACAAAATGTTTAGTATAGATTGGACATTTATATAAATTGAAAACAAGTGCCGCGATGGTGTTTTTGTAAACCCTGATAACTGAGGATGAAAAATTTGTACATTTCTGAAGCTACGTATCCCAGTCCAAGTAGTGTCACTTGGGTTTTTCATTGATATAAAATAGTCTAGACTCTACGCAAAGGTTGTTTTGATAGAAAACTCTTGGGTTTTTCATTGATATTAAACCCAAGTGATACTGCTTAAACTGGGCTACGTAGCTTCAGAAATGTGCAAATTTTCATCCTCAGTTTTCAGTATTTACAAAAATACCAGTGCAGGGCGTATTTTCCTTTGAGTAAGTAGTCTAAATTATTTTATATCAATGAAAAATCCAAGTGGCACTGCTTAGACTGGGCTGGACTGGCCTACGTACCTTCAGAAATGTGCAAATCTTTCATCCTTCGTTTTCAGTATTTACAAAAATGCCAGTGCGGAGCTTATTTCCCTTTAATATAAATGTCCAATCTATTCTGGACATTTTGTTGAAAAAATTCTGTGAATCGAAAAATTATCCTGCGAATTGTATATTTGCCCATTCTGGCAATTACGTAGTCTAATCAAATCGTCAAATATTCAATTCGCAGGATAATTTTTTGATTGGTGTTATTATAGAGTCCTTACATTGCGAGCATAAAAAAAAACTCAAATTTTTACGATCATTTTCTTTATTTTTATCCCGTTCACTTAAATAACCCGTCTTACAGCCTCGTATGAAAGACGACATTTTCAAAACATATATTATTACGGTTGGGTTATGTTATTGTATTTTTTAGGTCAATCTCGTCGACGGTGGACCACGGTCATGTATGCAGGTCTTGCAAGGCAGACCCCTTTCAATGCTATGACTTTCGACGTAGTTTTGAAGGCGTTTTTCGATCCCGTCGACGCCGCCGCGTGTCGCTGATATCGTGCGGTGTGGCCTATATCAGGGCGCTCCTTGGAAAGTGTAAATCGTTTGTCGGTGATTGTTGGATCAAAATCAATGTTTGTCGGATATTTGTTAATTAGAAAAATCTAAAACAAAACTCATGTGAAAGTGGCCGTTTTTTTTTAATTTTGAGATATTATGGATTTTCAAAAGCCTAATCGAAGTGCAATCGTTTGTCGGTTATGAATTTTATTATTAGAACGTTTGTCGGATCTCGGTACGGTATAAAAATAATAAATATTAAATCAGGGATCGCTTATTGTGCGCCTGCGCCGTGGTCATATGACCGCATAGTAAATTGACCCGGAAAATGTCTAATGAATCGTCATGAGCTTTATCGGTTCGGAATCGTTTGTAGAACATGACGAATTTATTTAATTAATTATCTAATATTGGTTGATTATCAACGAAAGCTGAATGGGAACTGTTTGGCAATCGTAATTTCTTCGCATCCCTACCAGGACGAACGACAGTAACCAGTCGGTTACTGTCATTCGTCCTGGTAGGGATCCTGTCAATTTCGCGTTACCCCTCAATTGTTTGGTTGCTGATCGCATGGAGCTTATCATTTCGCGAATATACCCGAAACAATTAAATACATCTGCGAAACGGATCAACGATGGATTCACCTCGTGTACTGATAATGAGCACAGCGCCCAGGGAAAAAAATCATATATAATTATATATAATCATATATGATCATATATGAATCATATATTATCCTATATGAATCATATATGATTATGTATGCCTTTATATGACATCATGAATGATCGTATATGCCCATGAGTGATCATGTATGCCGGGAAAAAATGGTCATATATAATCATATTTAATCATATATGCGTTAACATAACATCATGGAAGATCGTCAGTTTGATGACGTCATCAAAAATTCCTTAGAGAAATTTCTTTAAATTTCTTTGAGGAAAAGTCTTCAATCTTAAAATTTAGTGTTGTAATACTGGGGCTACGCCCCCAGACCCCTAGGTAAAAACCTACAATCAAAGCCTAGAAACTCGGTTATTGCCTAAAACTCTCTATATAGAAATCAAGTTTTACGTAATAACCGAGTTTCTAGGCTTTGATTGTAGGTTTTTACCTAGGGGTCTGGGGGCGTAGCCCCCAGTATTACAACACTAAATTTTAAGATTAAAAACTTGAAGAAATTTCTATATAGTCATAAAAGTGTTCAGTATATATATATATATATATATATATATATATATATATATCATTCGAATACTTTGAGGACATTTTTTCGCATTTATTGGATACTTCTGGGACATTTGCATAATTCCAGGTCTGACCCGGAAGTTTTATATGTCAATCGTCTACTTTGAGGTCAGACCCGGAACTATCGACGAATATATATCATGCGTATTATTTGAGGACTGTCCCTGAACTACACAATAAATGATAAATAACTATTTTTGCCGGCATACACAATGCAGACCTGGGAATATATATTAATATACGGCGTGTATATTTATCGAGGTTGGTCCCTGACTGAACTCAATTTTGATTCTACATGAGGTAGACTTTTATTCGAAAAATCATAAAAATATAGATTTTTATTCACAATGCCTTGTAGCAGAGTATTTATATAAACTGCATCTATAATATTCATCTGTCTAGGATCTATACTATTCACACCTAGAATGTCCTAGAACAACACGATTGTTATCTGAAATGTCCCGGGAATATACGATGATCATCCAAAACATCCAGGGAATATATGATTTCGATTCATAGTATTATAAGCGTATGCGGATTTTTAAAAGCCGTCATCATTTGAAAGTTATAGCAATAGCTATAACTTGTGTAAATTTTTTTCCGGAACTTAAGGGCAGGCTCAACATCCCCTCTCCCACCTTTCCGCTCTTGCGAGAGCGAGAGAGATGGCCTATAGGGGTCATGTGCGAGCGAGAGAGAGTCTTTAGCCTGCCCTTAAGATTTGAAACTACGCAGTGTCGATTAAAAATGACCTGGAAGTATGCTTTCAGAACACGAGACCCGATGTATCTAGCAACGGCAATTTTAATTTAGTCAATGAAAAATTAATGTAGATAGGAGTTAAGTGTAAGAAATATGTAGGCTGATGGCATGGCTGTGATCTTCTTACTTATACAAAATTAATCAACGATGTCTTAGAGTTGGAGGAAAATCCGTAAAAATAACTACAACTTCCGTGTTAGATTGAGAAAGCTTATACTTCTATAAAAATACAGCAAATCGAATTTTTAAAATAAAAATAGTAACTGTGACTTCCATTCGATATCTGGTAAATTTTCATTTGGAATATCTTTAAAATGTACAGTTTCTTTAGCAGAGTATTTATCAAAAATGTTCTGGAACTGTACGATTACCATCTGAAATGTCCTGGATTTATACTTTTCATACCCGGAATGTTGCAGGACCACACGATTAATATCTGAAAAATTGCGTGAATAGAGAATGATCAACCAAAGCATCTGGTAAATACACGATTCAGATTGAAATATCTGAACCGCATGAGGTTTTTTAGAATTGGTCATAGTTCGAAATTTATAACAATAACCATTGCTTGATCGTCGCTCCCACATTTCATAGAAATTAAGCGTACGACAAAATGATGCTAAAGAATAATAAACCTGCCTCAAGAAATAAATCTTACAATGCAAAAAATCACTCGTTTAATTATTCTTGGCCTCTATATCTTAGAATAAAAGCACGGAAGATAAGGTGTAAATTGTTTTTTGTAGCTTAAGATTCAGAATGATGCGGTGTCAATTAAAAATAACCTGGAAGCATGCTTTCATTAGATGACACCCGATGAATTAACTGAAGTCAATTTTGATTTGTACAGTGCTGGCCATTAAGGCCTGCAAATCTTTGAAACGATCTTAGAAAGATTCTTTCAAGAATCATATCAAGATCATTAAATAAATGCTAGACAGGGGTTGAGTGTAAGAAGTATGTGGACTGATGGACTGGGCTTGTATTCTTCTTACTTATACTTGAGTAATAAACGATCTCTAAACAATTGACGAACATCCGTAAAAAATTACTACTGAGTCACTTCTATGTCGGGTGAAGTCCTGTTGAAAAGGACTGATATGAACCGATAGAATACTATAAATCCTCATAAATCTTTATTGGAATTTCGTGTCCATTTGTCCCTGTTTCTAACAGATTTTAACAGATTCTAACAGTTCTATCAGTCCTTTTTAACAAGGATAGCTTATAGTTCTATAAAAATCAATCAAATTGAAATTTTGAGATGAAAATCGTAACTGTGACTTCCATTCGTCATTTGGAAAATTTTCATTTGGAATATCTTGAAAATACAGAATTTCATGTACATTTCCTTGCAGCAGAAGCATTCGTCTAAAATGTTCCCAAACTGTACGATTCCTATCGGAAATGTCCCGGAACTGTCCGGTTCTCATCCTGAATGTACCGGAATTATACGTAGAATTATACTATTTATACATAGAATGTTATACGTAGAATTAATGAAACAAGTGATTTTTCGCATTGCAAGATTTAATCATTGAGGCTCTACAATGATAAACTTTTCTCGAAGAATAAATTTTACAATGCAAAAGACACTTGTTTTATAATTCCTGGCTTCATTTATTTTAAACAAATGCACGAAAGTTGCAATACTAATAATATTTTGTAGCTTAAGATTTGGAACCAAGCACTGTCCCCAATGAATCCAGCGAATTAAATCTAGAATTGTTAATTAAATAAATGAAGTAGACGAGAGTTAAGTGTAAGAAGTATGTAGACTGACTTATGTTCTACTTACTCATACGAAATTGATCATCGGTCTCTCAGTGATTGATGAAAATTCGTAAAAAAATAACCACCACTTTCGTGTATGGTAGAAAAAGTCTATACATTTTTAAAAAATCCTACAAAACTATTTTTAAAAAAATCGTATCTGGGACTTCCATGCATCACCTGGTAGATTTTCATTCGGAATGTCTTAAAAATACAGAATTTTGTGTATAATTTCTCGTAGCAGAGTGCTTACCTAAAATTTTCCAGAACTGTACAATTCCTATCTGAAATGTCCCAGAACTGTTCGATTCCCATTCTAAATTTTCCGGATTTATACAATTTATACCAAGAATGTCCTAGAAATACACGATTGTTATCGGTAATGTCCAACAAATATACGATGATCATCCACAACATCTAGGAAATATACGAGTCTGATTGAAAATATCATAAGCGTTGACGGATTTTTAGAACTCTTCATCTTTTTTGGAATTTCTGCATTTTTCTTAAATAAGAGAGGCCAGGATCAATGAAACGAGTGATTTTTCGCATTGTAAGATTTAATCATTGAGGCTGTACGATGCTTAACTTTTCTCAATGAATAGATCTTGCAATGCAAAAAATCACTTGTTACGTTATTTCTGGCTTCGTTTATTTAGAATAAACGCACGATAGTTGTGGTACTAATGGTTTTTGAATAAAAAATGACCTGGAAGTATCCTTTCGACATATGAGACCCGATAAATTTACCGAATAAATGAAGAATTATTTTTTCAATAAATGAAATAGACAGGGGTTAAGTGTAAGAAGAACGGTGACTGATTTGCTGGCTTATGGTCTACTTACTTATACGTAATTAATTAACGATCTGGTAGGGATTGACGGAACTTCGTAAAACAAACTATGACTTCCGTGTCAGGTTGAAGAAGTTTGTACATACTTTCATAAAAATCACACAAATAAAAATTTGAAGACTGCGACTTCCATTCGTCATCTGGTAATCAGAAGTATTTATCTAAAATGTTTCGGAACTGTACGATTCCTATCTGAAATATCCCGGAACTGTACGGTTTCCACCGTAAATGTCTCGGATTTATACTAGTTATACCTAGAATGTCCCAGACCTTCACGATTATTATCTGCAATGTCCCGCGAATTACGATGATCACTTAAAACATCTAGGAAATATAAGACTCCGTTTCAGAATATCATAAGAGTATGCGGATTTTTTAAATTCCGGCATCAGTTTTAATTGAAAGTGGTCAGGAATAATGGAACGAGTGATTTTACGCATAGTAAGATTTAATCATTGAGGCTTTCTCGATGAATAAATCTTACAATGCAAAAACCATTAGTTTTATATTTCTTGGCTTCTTTCATTTGAAACGAATGAACGAAAGTTGCGGTAATAATACTTTTTTGTAGCTTAAGATTTGCAACAAAGCAGTGGCGATCAAAAATGATCTGGAAGTTTGCTTTTGTTATACGAGATCTGATAAATCCACTAAATTCAATTTGGAATTGTTTATTGAATGAAGTAGGCAAGGTTTGATTGTAAAAAGTAGACTGACTTATAGTCTACTTACTCAAACGGAATTAATTGTCGGTCTCTCAACGATTGATGAAAATTCGTAAAAATAACCACCACTTGGGTGTCTGCTAGACAAGCTTATATATTCATAAAAATCCCACAAATATATTTTTTGCGATAAAAATGCTTTGTTGCATTGTAAGATTTATTCATTGAGTAAAGTTTAGCATTATACAGGATTAATGATCAAATCTTACAATGCGAAAAATCACTCGTTCTATTATTCTCGACCTATCTCATTTTCAACTAATGCCTGAATTCTGAAAAACCAAATACGCTTCCGATATTTTGTATCAGACTCGTATATTCCCCAGACGTTTTAGATGATCATCGTATATCCCCGGAACATTGCATATAAAAATCGTGTAGTTCTGGGACATTTTAGGTATAAACAGTATAAGTCTGGGACATTAAAGATGGAAACCGTACAGTTCCGGGACATTTCAGACAGAAATCGTACAGTTCCAGAACACATTTGATAATTACTTCTGCTATCAGAAATTGTACAATTTTGCATTTTCAAGATATTCTGAATGAAAATCTACCAGATGACGAATGGATGTCGCAGTTAGGATTTTTATCTCAAAATTTCGATACGTTCGATACTCATGAAAGTATAAGCTTCTTTAATCCGATACTGAAGTGGTTGTTCGTTTCACGAACTCACGTCAATCACTAGGCGATCGTTAGAAATTTTCGTATATGTAGAACGTAAGCTAGCATATCACCCACTTACTTCATGCACTTAACTCTTGTCTATTCAATTCATTTAAACAAGTGCAATAAATTCAATTTAGATAAAATTTTATTTATTGTAAATTGACTTCGGTCGATGCATCGAGTCTCGAGTATCGAAAGCATACTTCCAGGTCACTTCTGATTGACACTGCATAGTTTCAAATTTGAAGCTACAAAAACCATAAGTACTTCAACTGTCGTGCAATTGTTCTAAATAAAAGATGCTAACAATAATGGAACAAATAAATTTTTGCATTGTGTGATTTATTTATTGAGAAATCTCTCGTTTCATTATTTCTGGCCTTTCTCATTAAAAATAAATGCAAGAATTCTAAAAGGGGTGACGAATTCTATATATTTCTCTACTATTATGATATTTCAAATCGAAGTCATGTATTTCCTACATGACTTGGATGATCATGGTATATCCGCGAGACATTAAACATAATAATTGTGTATCTCGGCGACATTCAAGGTATAAATAGTATGAATCCGGGACGTTTAGGATGGGAATCGAACAGTTCCGGGACATTTCAGATGGGAATCGTCCAGTTCCGGAACATTTAATATAAATACTTTACTACAAAATATGTACATGGAACTCTGTATTTTCGAGATATTCCGAATGAAAATCTACCGGGTTACGCATGGGAGTCCCGCAAACGATTTTCATGTTAATAAATTGATTTGTAGGATATTTATATATGCATAAGCTTGCTCTATCAGACACGAGAGTGGGGGTTATTTCGACGAGTTTTCGTCAAACACTGAGAAATCGTTTGATTAATATCGTATGAGTAAGTAGAACATGAGTCAGTCTACTTACTCCTTACTCTTAACCCTTGTCTCATTTATTCATTCAATAAACAATTCCCAATTGAATTCCGTAGCTTCATCGGATATCGTCAATCAAAAGCATACTTCCAGATCATTCTTAATCGAAACTGCATAGTTCCAAATATTAACCCCCAAAAAACTATTATTACTGCAGCTTCCGTGCATTTGATTCAAATCAAAGAAGCCAGGAATAATAAAACAAGTGCTTTGTTGCATTGTAAGATTTATTCATTGAGTAAAGTTTAGCATTATACAGGATCAATGATTAAATTTTACAATGCGAAAAATCACTCGTTCTATTATTCTCGACCTATCTTATTTTCAACTAATGCCTGAATTCTGAAAAACCAAATACGCATCCGATATTTTGTATCAGACTCGTATATTCCCCAGACGTTTTAGATGATCATCGTATATCCCCGGAACATTGCATATAAAAATCGTGTAGTTCTGGGACATTTTAAGTATAAACAGTATAAGTCTGGGACATTAAAGATGGAAACCGTACAGTTCCGGGACATTTCAGATAGAAATCGTACAGTTCCAGAACACATTTGATAATGACTTCTGCTATCAGAAATTGTACAATTTTGGATTTTCAAGATATTCTCAATGAAAATCTACCAGATGACGAATGGATGTCGCAGTTAGGATTTTTATCTCAAAATTTCGATATGTTCGATACTCATGAAAGTATAAGCTTCTTTAATCCGATACTGAAGTGGTTGTTCGTTTCACGAACTCACGTCAATCACTAGGCGATCGTTAGAAATTTTCGTATATGTAGAACGTGAGCTAGCATATCACCCACTTACTTCATGCACTTAACTCTTGTCTATTCAATTCATTTAAACAAGTGCAATAAATTCAATTTGGATAAAATTTTATTTATTGTAAATTGACTTCGGTCGATGCATCGAGTCTCGAGTATCAAAAGCATACTTCCAGGTCACTTCTGATTGACACTGCATAGTTTCAACTTTGAAGCTACAAAAACCATAAGTACTTCAACTGTCGTGCAATTGTTCTAAATAAAAGATGCTAACAATAATAGAACAAATAAATTTTTGCATTGTGTGATTTATTTATTGAGAAATCTCTCGTTTCATTATTTCTGGCCTTTCTCATTAAAAATAAATGCAAGAATTCTAAAAGGGGTGACGAATTCTATATATTTCTCTACTCTTATGATATTTCAAATCGAAGTCATGTATTTCCCACATGACTTGCATGAACATGGTATATCCGCGAGACATTAAACATAATAATTGTGTATCTCGGCGACATTCTAGGTATAAGTATGAATCCGGGACATTTAGGATGGGAATCGAACAATTCCGGGACATTTCAGATGGGAATCGTCCAGTTCCGGAACATTTAATATAAATACTTTACTACAAAAATATGTACATGGAACTCTGTATTTTCGATATATTCCGAATGAAAATCTACCAGGTTACGCATGGGAGTCCCGCAAACGATTTTCATGTTAATAAATTGATTTGTAGGATATTTATAGATGCATAAGCTTGCTCTATCAGACACGGGAGTGGGGGTTATTTCGACGAGTTTTCGTGAATCACTGAGAAATCGTTTGATTAATATCGTATGAGTAAGTAGAACATGAGTCAGTCTACTTACTCCTTACTCTTAACCCTTGTCTCATTTATTCATTCAATAAACGATTCCCAATTGAATTCCGTAGCTTCATCGGGTATCGTCAATCAAAAGCATACTTCCAGATCATTCTTAATCGAAACTGCATAGTTCCAAATATTAACCCCCAAAAAACTATTATTACTGCAGCTTCCGTGCATTTGATTCAAATCAAAGAAGCCAGGAATAATAAAACAAGTGCATTGTTGCATTGTAAGATTTATTCATTGAGTAAAGTTTAGCATTATACAGGATCAATGATTAAATCTTACAATGCGAAAAATCACTCGTTCTATTATTCTCGACCTGTCTTATTTTCAACTAATGCCTGAATTCTGAAAAACCAAATACGCATCCGACATTTTGTATCAGACTCGTATATTCCCCAGACGTTTTAGATGATCATCGTATATCCCCGGAACATTGCATATAAAAATCGTGTAGTTCTGGGACATTTTAGGTATAAACAGTATAAGTCTGGGACATTAAAGATGGAAACCGTACAGTTCCGGGACATTTCAGATAGAAATCGTACAGTTCCAGAACACATTTGATAATTACTTCTGCTATCAGAAGTTGTACAATTTTGGATTTTCAAGATATTCTGAATGAAAATCTACCAGATGACGAATGGATGTCGCAGTTAGGATTTTTATCTCAAAATTTCGATATGTTCGATACTCATGAAAGTATAAGCTTCTTTAATCCGATACTGAAGTGATTGTTCGTTTCACGAACTCACGTCAATCACTAGGCGATCGTTAGAAATTTTCGTATGTGTAGAACGTAAGCTAGCATATCACCCACTTACTTCATGCACTTAACTCTTGTCTATTCAATTCATTTAAACAAGTGCAATAAATTCAATTTGGATAAAATTTTATTTATTGTAAATTGACTTCGGTCGATGCATCGAGTCTCGAGTATCGAAAGCATACTTCCAGGTCACTTCTGATTGACACTGCATAGTTTCAACTTTGAAGCTACAAAAACCATAAGTACTTCAACTGTCGTGCAATTGTTCTAAATAAAATATGCTAACAATAATAGAACAAATAAATTTTTGCATTGTGTGATTTATTTATTGAGAAATCTCTCGTTTCATTATTTCTGGCCTTTCTCATTAAAAATAAATGCAAGAATTCTAAAAGGGGTGACGAATTCTATATATTTCTCTACTCTTATGATATTTCAAATCGAAGTCATGTATTTCCCACATGACTTGGATGATCATGGTATATCCGCGAGACATTAAACATAATAATTGTGTATCTCGGCGACATTCTAGGTATAAATAGTATGAATCCGGGACATTTAGGATGGGAATCGAACAATTTCCGGGACATTTCAGATGGGAATCGTCCAGTTCCGGAACATTTAATATAAATACTTTACTACAAAAATATGTACATGGAACTCTGTATTTTCGAGATATTCCGAATGAAAATCTACCAGGTTACGCATGGGAGTCCCGCAAACGATTTTCATGTTAATAAATTGATTTGTGGGATATTTATAGATGCATAAGCTTGCTCTATCAGACACGGGAGCAGGGGTTATTTTGACGAGTTTTCGTCAATCACTGAGAATTTGTTTGATTAATATCGTATGCGTAAGTAGAACATAAGTCAGTCTACTTACTCCTTACTCTTAACCCTTGTCTCATTTATTCATTCAATAAACAATTCCCAATTGAATTCCGTAGCTTCATCGGGTATCGTCAATCAAAAGCATACTTCCAGATCATTCTTAATCGAAACTGCATAGTTCCAAATATTAACCCCCAAAAAACTATTATTACCGCAGCTTCCGTGCATTTGATTCAAATCAAAGAAGCCAGGAATAATAAAACAAGTGCTTTGTTGCATTGTAAGATTTATTCATTGAGTAAAGTTTAGCATTATACAAGATCAATGATTAAATCTTACAATGCGAAAAATCACTCGTTCTATTATTCTCGACCTATCTTATTTTCAACTAATGCCTGAATTCTGAAAAACCAAATACGCATCCGACATTTTGTATCAGACTCGTATATTCCCCAGACGTTTTAGATGATCATCGTATATCCCCGGAACATTGCATATAAAAATCGTGTAGTTCTGGGACATTTTAGGTATAAACAGTATAAGTCTGGGACATTAAAGATGGAAACCGTACAGTTCCGGGACATTTCAGATAGAAATCGTACAGTTCCAGAACACATTTGATAATGACTTCTGCTATCAGAAATTGTACAATTTTGGATTTTCAAGATATTCTGAATGAAAATCTACCAGATGACGAATGGATGTCGCAGTTAGGATTTTTATCTCAAAATTTCGATATGTTCGATACTCATGAAAGTATAAGCTTCTTTAATCCGATACTGAAGTGATTGTTCGTTTCACGAACTCACGTCAATCACTAGGCGATCGTTAGAAATTTTCGTATATGTAGAACGTAAGCTAGCATATCAACCACTTACCTCATGCACTTAACTCTTGTCTATTCAATTCATTTAAACAAGTGCAATAAATTCAATTTGGATAAAATTTTATTTATTGTAAATTGACTTCGGTCGATGCATCGAGTCTCGAGTATCGAAAGCATACTTCCAGGTCACTTCTGATTGACACTGCATAGTTTCAACTTTGAAGCTACAAAAACCATAAGTACTTCAACTGTCGTGCAATTGTTCTAAATAAAAGATGCTAACAATAATAGAACAAATAAATTTTTGCATTGTGTGATTTATTTATTGAGAAATCTCTCGTTTCATTATTTCTGGCCTTTCTCATTAAAAATAAATGCAAGAATTCTAAAAGGGGTGACGAATTCTATATATTTCTCTACTCTTATGATATTTCAAATCGAAGTCATGTATTTCCCACATGACTTGGATGATCATGGTATATCCGCGAGACATTAAACATAATAATTGTGTATCTCGGCGACATTCTAGGTATAAATAGTATGAATCCGGGACATTTAGGATGGGAATCGAACAATTCCGGGACATTTTAGATGGGAATCGTCCAGTTCCGGAACATTCAATATAAATACTTTACTACAAAAATATGTACATGGAACTCTGTATTTTCGAGATATTCCGAATGAAAATCTACCAGGTTACGCATGGGAGTCCCGCAAACGATTTTCATGTTAATAAATTGATTTGTGGGATATTTATAGATGCATAAGCTTGCTCTATCAGACACGGGAGTTGGGGTTATTTCGACGAGTTTTCGTCAATCACTGAGAAATCGTTTGATTAATATCGTATGAGTAAGTAGAACATAAGTCAGTCTACTTACTCCTTACTCTTGACCCTTGTCTCATTTATTTATTCAATAAACAATTCCCAATTGAATTCCGTAGCTTCATCTGGTATCGTCAATCAAAAGCATACTTCCAGATCATTCTTAATCGAAACTGCATAGTTCCAAATATTAACCCCCAAAAAACTATTATTACCGCAGCTTCCGTGCATTTGATTCAAATCAAAGAAGCCAGGAATAATAAAACAAGTGCTTTGTTGCATTGTAAGATTTATTCATTGAGTAAAATTTAGCATTATACAGGATTAATGATCAAATCTTACAATGCGAAAAATCACTCGTTCTATTATTCTCGACCTATCTCATTTTCAACTAATGCCTGAATTCTGAAAAACCAAATACGCTTCCGATATTTTGTATCAGACTCGTATATTCCCCAGACGTTTTAGATGATCATCGTATATCCCCGGAACATTGCATATAAAAATCGTGTAGTTCTGGGACATTTTAGGTATAAACAGTATAAGTCTGGGACATTAAAGATGGAAACCGTACAGTTCCGGGACATTTCAGATAGAAATCGTACAGTTCCAGAACACATTTGATAATTACTTCTGCTATCAGAAATTGTACAATTTTGGATTTTCAAGATATTCTGAATGAAAATCTACTAGATGACGAATGGATGTCGCAGTTAGGATTTTTATCTCAAAAATTCGATATGTTCGATACTCATGAAAGTATAAGCTTCTTTAATCCGATACTGAAGTGGTTGTTCGTTTCACGAACTCACGTCAATCACTAGGCGATCGTTAGAATCTTTCGTATATGTAGAACGTAAGCTAGCATATCACCCACTTACTTCATGCACTTAACTCTTGTCTATTCAATTCATTTAAACAAGTGCAATAAATTCAATTTAGATAAAATTTTATTTATTGTAAATTGACTTCGGTCGATGCATCGAGTCTCGAGTATCGAAAGCATACTTCCAGGTCACTTCTGATTGACACTGCATAGTTTCAAATTTGAAGCTACAAAAACCATAAGTACTTCAACTGTCGTGCAATTGTTCTAAATAAAAGATGCTAACAATAATGGAACAAATAAATTTTTGCATTGTGTGATTTATTTATTGAGAAATCTCTCGTTTCATTATTTCTGGCCTTTCTCATTAAAAATAAATGCAAGAATTCTAAAAGGGGTGACGAATTCTATATATTTCTCTACTCTTATGATATTTCAAATCGAAGTCATGTATTTCCTACATGACTTGGATGATCATGGTATATCCGCGAGACATTAAACATAATAATTGTGTATCTCGGCGACATTCAAGGTATAAATAGTATGAATCCGGGACGTTTAGGATGGGAATCGAACAGTTCCGGGACATTTCAGATGGGAATCGTCCAGTTCCAGAACATTTAATATAAATACTTTACTACAAAAATATGTACATGGAACTCTGTATTTTCGAGATATTCCGATTGAAAATCTACCAGGTTACGCATGGGAGTCCCGCAAACGATTTTCATGTTAATAAATTGATTTGTAGGATATTTATGGATGTATAAGCTTGCTCTATCAGACACGGGAGTGGGGGTTATTTCGATGAGTTTTCGTCAATCACTGAGAAATCGTTTGATTAATATCGTATGAGTAAGTAGAACATGAGTCAGTCTACTTACTCCTTACTCTTAACCCTTGTCTCATTTATTCATTCAATAAACAATTCCCAATTGAATTCCGTATCTTCATCGGGTATCGTCAATCAAAAGCATACTTCCAGATCATTCTTAATCGAAACTGCATAGTTCCAAATATTAACCCCCAAAAAACTATCATTACTGCAGCTCCCGTGCATTTGATTCAAATCAAAGAAGCCAGGAATAATAAAACAAGTGCTTTGTTGCATTGTAAGATTTATTCATTGAGTAAAGTTTAGCATTATACAGGATCAATGATTAAATCTTACAATGCGAAAAATCACTCGTTCTATTATTCTCGACCTATCTTATTTTCAACTAATGCCTGAATTCTGAAAAACTAAATACGCATCCGATATTTTGCATCAGACTCGTATATTCCCCAGACGTTTTAGATGATCATCGTATATCCCCGGAACATTGCATATAAAAATCGTGTAGTTCTGGGACATTTTAGGTATAAACAGTATAAGTCTGGGATATTAAAGATGGAAACCGTACAGTTCCGGGACATTTCAGATAGAAATCGTACAGTTCCAGAACACATTTGATAATTACTTCTGCTACCAGAAATTGAACAATTTTGCATTTTCAAGACATTATGAATTAAAATCTACCAAATAATGAATGGATGTCGCAGTTAGGATTTTTATCTCAAAATTTCGATGTGTTCGATACTCATGAAAGTATAAGCTTCTTTGATCCGATACTGAAGTGGTTGTTCGTTTCACGAACTCACGTCAATCACTAGGCGATCGTTAGAAATTTTCGTATATGTAGAACGTAAGCTAGCATATCACCCACTTACTTCATGCACTTAACTCTTGTCTATTCAAATCATTTAAACAAGTGCAATAAATTCAATTTAGATAAAATTTTATTTATTGTAAATTGACTTCGGTCGATGCATCGAGTCTCGAGTATCGAAAGCATACTTCCAGGTCACTTCTGATTGACACTGCATAGTTTCAAATTTGAAGCTACAAAAACCATAAGTACTTCAACTGTCGTGCAATTGTTCTAAATAAAAGATGCTGACAATAATGGAACAAATACATTTTTGCATTGTGTGATTTATTTATTGAGAAATCTCTCGTTTCATTATTTCTGGCCTTTCTCATTAAAAATAAATGCAAGAATTCTAAAAGGGGTGACGAATTCTATATATTTCTCTACTCTTATGATATTTCAAATCGAAGTCATGTATTTCCCACATGACTTGGATGATCATGGTATATCCGCGAGACATTAAACATAATAATTGTGTATCTCGGCGACATTCTAGGTATAAATAGTATGAATCCGGGACATTTTGGATTGGAATCGAACAATTTCCGGGACATTTCAGATGGGAATCGTCCAGTTCCGGAACATTTAATATAAATACTTTACTACAAAAATATGTACATGGAACTCTGTATTTTCGAGATATTCCGAATGAAAATCTACCAGGTTACGCATGGGAGTCCCGCAAACGATTTTCATGTTAATAAATTGATTTGTGGGATATTTATAGATGCATAAGCTTGCTCTATCAGACACGGGAGTGGGGGTTATTTTGACGAGTTTTCGTCAATCACTGAGAATTCGTTTGATTAATATCGTATGAGTAAGTAGAACATAAGTCAGTCTACTTACTCCTTACTCTTAACCCCTGTCTCATTTATTCATTCAATAAACAATTCCCAATTGAATTCCGTAGCTTCATCGGGTATCGTCAATCAAAAGCATACTTCCAGATCATTCTTAATCGAAACTGCATAGTTCCAAATATTAACCCCCAAAAAACTATTATTACCGCAGCTTCCGTGCATTTGATTCAAATCAAAGAAGCCAGGAATAATAAAACAAGTGCTTTGTTGCATTGTAAGATTTATTCATTGAGTAAAGTTTAGCATTATACAGGATTAATGATCAAATCTTACAATGCGAAAATCACTCGTTCTATTATTCTCGACCTATCTCATTTTCAACTAATGCCTGAATTCTGAAAAACCAAATACGCTTCCGATATTTTGTATCAGACTCGTATATTCCCCAGACGTTTACATGATCATCGTATATCCCCGGAACATTGCATATAAAAATCGTGTAGTTCTGGGACATTTTAGGTATAAACAGTATAAGTCAGGGACATTAAAGATGGAAACCGTACAGTTCCGGGACATTTCAGATAGAAATCGTACAGTTCCAGAACACATTTGATAATTACTTCTGCTATCAGAAATTGTACAATTTTGGATTTTCAAGATATTCTGAATGAAAATCTACCAGATGACGATTGGATGTCGCAGTTAGGATTTTTATCTCAAAATTTCGATATGTTCGATACTCATGAAAGTATAAGCTTCTTTAATCCGATACTGAAGTGGTTGTTCGTTTCACGAACTCACGTCAATCAGTAGGCGATCGTTAGAAATTTTCGTATATGTAGAACGTAAGCTAGCATATCACCCACTTACTTCATGCACTTAACTCTTGTCTATTCAATTCATTTAAACAAGTGCAATAAATTCAATTTGGATAAAATTTTATTTATTGTAAATTGACTTCGGTCGATGCATCGAGTCTCGAGTATCGAAAGCCTACTTCCAGGTCACTTCTGATTGACACTGCATAGTTTCAAATTTGAAGCTACAAAAACCATAAGTACTTCAACTGTCGTGCAATTGTTCTAAATAAAAGATGCTAACAATAATAGAACAAATAAATTTTTGCATTGTGTGATTTATTTATTGAGAAATCTCTCGTTTCATTATTTCTGGCCTTTCTCATTAAAAATAAATGCAAGAATTCTAAAAGGGGTGACGAATTCTATATATTTCTCTACTCTTATGATATTTCAAATCGAAGTCATGTATTTCCCACATGACTTGGATGATCATGGTATATCCGCGAGACATTAAACATAATAATTGTGTATCTCGGCGACATTCTAGGTATAAATAGTATGAATCCGGGACATTTAGGATGGGAATCGAACAATTCCGGGACATTTTAGATGGGAATCGTCCAGTTCCGGAACATTCAATATAAATACTTTACTACAAAAATATGTACATGGAACTCTGTATTTTCGAGATATTCCGAATGAAAATCTACCAGGTTACGCATGGGAGTCCCGCAAACGATTTTCATGTTAATAAATTGATTTGTAGGATATTTATGGATGTATAAGCTTGCTCTATCAGACACGGGAGTGGGGGTTATTTCGATGAGTTTTCGTCAATCACTGAGAAATCGTTTGATTAATATCGTATGAGTAAGTAGAACATGAGTCAGTCTACGTACTCCTTACTCTTAACCCTTGTCTCATTTATTCATTCAATAAACAATTCCCAATTGAATTCCGTAGCTTCATTGGGTATCGTCAATCAAAAGCATACTTCCAGATCATTCTTAATCGAAACTGCATAGTTCCAAATATTAACCCCCAAAAAACTATTATTACTGCAGCTTCCGTGCATTTGATTCAAATCAAAGAAGCCAGGAATAATAAAACAAGTGCTTTGTTGCATTGTACGATTTATTCATTGAGTAAAGTTTAGCATTATACAAGATCAATGATTAAATCTTACAATGCGAAAAATCACTCGTTCTATTATTCTCGACCTATCTTATTTTCAACTAATGCCTGAATTCTGAAAAACCAAATACGCATCCGACATTTTGTATCAGACTCGTATATTCCCCAGACATTTTAGATGATCATCGTATATCCCCGGAACATTGCATATAAAAATCGTGTAGTTCTGGGACATTTTAGGTATAAACAGTATAAGTCTGGGACATTAAAGATGGAAACCGTACAGTTCCGGGACATTTCAGATAGAAATCGTACAGTTCCAGAACACATTTGATAATGACTTCTGCTATCAGAAATTGTACAATTTTGGATTTTCAAGATATTCTGAATGAAAATCTACCAGATGACGAATGGATGTCGCAGTTAGGATTTTTATCTCAAAATTTCGATATGTTCGATACTCATGAAAGTATAAGCTTCTTTAATCCGATACTGAAGTGATTGTTCGTTTCACGAACTCACGTCAATCACTAGGCGATCGTCAGAAATTTTCGTATATGTACAACGTAAGCTAGCATATCACCCACTTACTTCATGCACTTAACTCTTGTCTATTCAATTCATTTAAACAAGTGCAATAAATTCAATTTGGATCAAATTTTATTTATTGTAAATTGACTTCGGTCGATGCATCGAGTCTCGAGTATCGAAAGCATACTTCCAGGTCACTTCTGATTGACACTGCATAGTTTCAACTTTGAAGCTACAAAAACCATAAGTACTTCAACTGTCGTGCAATTGTTCTAAATAAAAGATGCCAACAATAATAGAACAAATAAATTTTTGCATTGTGTGATTTATTTATTGAGAAATCTCTCGTTTCATTATTTCTGGCCTTTCTCATTAAAAATAAATGCAAGAATTCTGAAAGTGGTGACGAATTCTATATATTTCTCTACTCTTATGATATTTCAAATCGAAGTCATGTATTTCCCACATGACTTGGATGATCATGGTATATCCGCGAGACATTAAACATAATAATTGTGTATCTCGGCGACATTCTAGGTATAAGTATGAATCCGGGACATTTAGGATGGGAATCGAACAATTCCGGGACATTTCAGAT
The DNA here is from genome assembly GCA_946863875.1 of Alloplasta piceator. Classification (NCBI taxonomy): domain Eukaryota; kingdom Metazoa; phylum Arthropoda; class Insecta; order Hymenoptera; family Ichneumonidae; genus Alloplasta; species Alloplasta piceator. The sequence goes on from OX333074.1 coordinate 34,211,602, forward strand.
GGGAATCGTCCAGTTCCGAAACATTTAATATAAATACTTTACTACAAAAATATGTACATGGAACTCTGTATTTTCGAGATATTCCGAATGAAAATCTACCAGGTTACGCATGGGAGTCCCGCAAACGATTTTCATGTTAATAAATTGATTTGTAGGATATTTATAGATGCATAAGCTTGCTCTATCAGACACGGGAGTGGGGGTTATTTCGACGAGTTTTCGTCAATCACTGAGAAATCGTTTGATTAATATCGTATGAGTAAGTAGAACATGAGTCAGTCTACTTACTCCTTACTCTTAACCCTTGTCTCATTTATTCATTCAATAAACAATTCCCAATTGAATTCCGTATCTTCATCGGGTATCGTCAATCAAAAGCATACTTCCAGATCATTCTTAATCGAAACTGCATAGTTCCAAATATTAACCCCCAAAAAACTATCATTACTGCAGCTCCCGTGCATTTGATTCAAATCAAAGAAGCCAGGAATAATAAAACAAGTGCTTTGTTGCATTGTAAGATTTATTCATTGAGTAAAGTTTAGCATTATACAGGATCAATGATTAAATCTTACAATGCGAAAAATCACTCGTTCTATTATTCTCGACCTATCTTATTTTCAACTAATGCCTGAATTCTGAAAAACTAAATACGCATCCGATATTTTGCATCAGACTCGTATATTCCCCAGACGTTTTAGATGATCATCGTATATCCCCGGAACATTGCATATAAAAATCGTGTAGTTCTGGGACATTTTAGGTATAAACAGTATAAGTCTGGGATATTAAAGATGGAAACCGTACAGTTCCGGGACATTTCAGATAGAAATCGTACAGTTCCAGAACACATTTGATAATTACTTCTGCTACCAGAAATTGAACAATTTTGCATTTTCAAGACATTATGAATTAAAATCTACCAAATAATGAATGGATGTCGCAGTTAGGATTTTTATCTCAAAATTTCGATATGTTCGATACTCATGAAAGTATAAGCTTCTTTGATCCGATACTGAAGTGGTTGTTCGTTTCACGAACTCACGTCAATCACTAGGCGATCGTTAGAAATTTTCGTATATGTAGAACGTAAGCTAGCATATCACCCACTTACTTCATGCACTTAACTCTTGTCTATTCAATTCATTTAAACAAGTGCAATAAATTCAATTTAGATAAAATTTTATTTATTGTAAATTGACTTCGGTCGATGCATCGAGTCTCGAGTATCGAAAGCATACTTCCAGGTCACTTCTGATTGACACTGCATAGTTTCAAATTTGAAGCTACAAAAACCATAAGTACTTCAACTGTCGTGCAATTGTTCTAAATAAAAGATGCTAACAATAATGGAACAAATACATTTTTGCATTGTGTGATTTATTTATTGAGAAATCTCTCGTTTCATTATTTCTGGCCTTTCTCATTAAAAATAAATGCAAGAATTCTAAAAGGGGTGACGAATTCTATATATTTCTCTACTCTTATGATATTTCAAATCGAAGTCATGTATTTCCCACATGACTTGGATGATCATGGTATATCCGCGAGACATTAAACATAATAATTGTGTATCTCGGCGACATTCTAGGTATAAATAGTATGAATCCGGGACATTTAGGATGGGAATCGAACAATTTCCGGGACATTTCAGATGGGAATCGTCCAGTTCCGGAACATTTAATATAAATACTTTACTACAAAAATATGTACATGGAACTCTGTATTTTCGAGATATTCCGAATGAAAATCTACCAGGTTACGCATGGGAGTCCCGCAAACGATTTTCATGTTAATAAATTGATTTGTGGGATATTTATAGATGCATAAGCTTGCTCTATCAGACACGGGAGTGGGGGTTATTTTGACGAGTTTTCGTCAATCACTGAGAATTCGTTTGATTAATATCGTATGAGTAAGTAGAACATAAGTCAGTCTACTTACTCCTTACTCTTAACCCCTGTCTCATTTATTCATTCAATAAACAATTCCCAATTGAATTCCGTAGCTTCATCGGGTATCGTCAATCAAAAGCATACTTCCAGATCATTCTTAATCGAAACTGCATAGTTCCAAATATTAACCCCCAAAAAACTATTATTACCGCAGCTTCCGTGCATTTGATTCAAATCAAAGAAGCCAGGAATAATAAAACAAGTGCTTTGTTGCATTGTAAGATTTATTCATTGAGTAAAGTTTAGCATTATACAGGATTAATGATCAAATCTTACAATGCGAAAATCACTCGTTCTATTATTCTCGACCTATCTCATTTTCAACTAATGCCTGAATTCTGAAAAACCAAATACGCTTCCGATATTTTGTATCAGACTCGTATATTCCCCAGACGTTTACATGATCATCGTATATCCCCGGAACATTGCATATAAAAATCGTGTAGTTCTGGGACATTTTAGGTATAAACAGTATAAGTCAGGGACATTAAAGATGGAAACCGTACAGTTCCGGGACATTTTAGATAGAAATCGTACAGTTCCAGAACACATTTGATAATTACTTCTGCTATCAGAAATTGTACAATTTTGGATTTTCAAGATATTCTGAATGAAAATCTACCAGATGACGAATGGATGTCGCAGTTAGGATTTTTATCTCAAAATTTCGATATGTTCGATACTCATGAAAGTATAAGCTTCTTTAATCCGATACTGAAGTGGTTGTTCGTTTCACGAACTCACGTCAATCAGTAGGCGATCGTTAGAAATTTTCGTATATGTAGAACGTAAGCTAGCATATCACCCACTTACTTCATGCACTTAACTCTTGTCTATTCAATTCATTTAAACAAGTGCAATAAATTCAATTTGGATAAAATTTTATTTATTGTAAATTGACTTCGGTCGATGCATCGAGTCTCGAGTATCGAAAGCCTACTTCCAGGTCACTTCTGATTGACACTGCATAGTTTCAAATTTGAAGCTACAAAAACCATAAGTACTTCAACTGTCGTGCAATTGTTCTAAATAAAAGATGCTAACAATAATAGAACAAATAAATTTTTGCATTGTGTGATTTATTTATTGAGAAATCTCTCGTTTCATTATTTCTGGCCTTTCTCATTAAAAATAAATGCAAGAATTCTAAAAGGGGTGACGAATTCTATATATTTCTCTACTCTTATGATATTTCAAATCGAAGTCATGTATTTCCCACATGACTTGGATGATCATGGTATATCCGCGAGACATTAAACATAATAATTGTGTATCTCGGCGACATTCTAGGTATAAATAGTATGAATCCGGGACATTTAGGATGGGAATCGAACAATTCCGGGACATTTTAGATGGGAATCGTCCAGTTCCGGAACATTCAATATAAATACTTTACTACAAAAATATGTACATGGAACTCTGTATTTTCGAGATATTCCGAATGAAAATCTACCAGGTTACGCATGGGAGTCCCGCAAACGATTTTCATGTTAATAAATTGATTTGTAGGATATTTATGGATGTATAAGCTTGCTCTATCAGACACGGGAGTGGGGGTTATTTCGATGAGTTTTCGTCAATCACTGAGAAATCGTTTGATTAATATCGTATGAGTAAGTAGAACATGAGTCAGTCTACGTACTCCTTACTCTTAACCCTTGTCTCATTTATTCATTCAATAAACAATTCCCAATTGAATTCCGTAGCTTCATTGGGTATCGTCAATCAAAAGCATACTTCCAGATCATTCTTAATCGAAACTGCATAGTTCCAAATATTAACCCCCAAAAAACTATTATTACTGCAGCTTCCGTGCATTTGATTCAAATCAAAGAAGCCAGGAATAATAAAACAAGTGCTTTGTTGCATTGTACGATTTATTCATTGAGTAAAGTTTAGCATTATACAAGATCAATGATTAAATCTTACAATGCGAAAAATCACTCGTTCTATTATTCTCGACCTATCTTATTTTCAACTAATGCCTGAATTCTGAAAAACTAAATACGCATCCGATATTTTGCATCAGACTCGTATATTCCCCGGACGTTTTAGATGATCATCGTATATCCCCGGAACATTGCATATAAAAATCGTGTAGTTCTGGGACATTTTAGGTATAAACAGTATAAGTCTGGGATATTAAAGATGGAAACCGTACAGTTCCGGGACATTTCAGATAGAAATCGTACAGTTCCAGAACACATTTGATAATTACTTCTGCTACCAGAAATTGAACAATTTTGCATTTTCAAGACATTATGAATTAAAATCTACCAAATAATGAATGGATGTCGCAGTTAGGATTTTTATCTCAAAATTTCGATATGTTCGATACTCATGAAAGTATAAGCTTCTTTAATCCGATACTGAAGTGGTTGTTCGTTTCACGAACTCACGTCAATCACTAGGCGATCGTTAGAAATTTTCGTATATGTAGAACGTAAGCTAGCATATCACCCACTTACTTCATGCACTTAACTCTTGTCTATTCAATTCATTTAAACAAGTGCAATAAATTCAATTTAGATAAAATTTTATTTATTGTAAATTGACTTCGGTCGATGCATCGAGTCTCGAGTATCGAAAGCATACTTCCAGGTCACTTCTGATTGACACTGCATAGTTTCAACTTTGAAGCTACAAAAACCATAAGTACTTCAACTGTCGTGCAATTGTTCTAAATAAAAGATGCCAACAATAATAGAACAAATAAATTTTTGCATTGTGTGATTTATTTATTGAGAAATCTCTCGTTTCATTATTTCTGGCCTTTCTCATTAAAATTAAATGCAAGAATTCTGAAAGGGGTGACGAATTCTATATATTTCTCTACTCTTATGATATTTCAAATCGAAGTCATGTATTTCCCACATGACTTGGATGATCATGGTATATCCGCGAGACATTAAACATAATAATTGTGTATCTCGGCGACATTCTAGGTATAAGTATGAATCCGGGACATTTAGGATGGGAATCGAACAATTCCGGGACATTTCAGATGGGAATCGTCCAGTTCCGGAACATTTAATATAAATACTTTACTACAAAAATATGTACATGGAACTCTGTATTTTCGAGATATTCCGAATGAAAATCTACCAGGTTACGCATGGGAGTCCCGCAAACGATTTTCATGTTAATAAATTGATTTGTAGGATATTTATAGATGCATAAGCTTGCTCTATCAGACACGGGAGTGGGGGTTATTTCGACGAGTTTTCGTCAATCACTGAGAAATCGTTTGATTAATATCGTATGAGTAAGTAGAACATGAGTCAGTCTACTTACTCCTTACTCTTAACCCTTGTCTCATTTATTCATTCAATAAACAATTCCCAATTGAATTCCGTATCTTCATCGGGTATCGTCAATCAAAAGCATACTTCCAGATCATTCTTAATCGAAACTGCATAGTTCCAAATATTAACCCCCAAAAAACTATCATTACTGCAGCTCCCGTGCATTTGATTCAAATCAAAGAAGCCAGGAATAATAAAACAAGTGCTTTGTTGCATTGTAAGATTTATTCATTGAGTAAAGTTTAGCATTATACAGGATCAATGATTAAATCTTACAATGCGAAAAATCACTCGTTCTATTATTCTCGACCTATCTTATTTTCAACTAATGCCTGAATTCTGAAAAACTAAATACGCATCCGATATTTTGCATCAGACTCGTATATTCCCCAGACGTTTTAGATGATCATCGTATATCCCCGGAACATTGCATATAAAAATCGTGTAGTTCTGGGACATTTTAGGTATAAACAGTATAAGTCTGGGATATTAAAGATGGAAACCGTACAGTTCCGGGACATTTCAGATAGAAATCGTACAGTTCCAGAACACATTTGATAATTACTTCTGCTACCAGAAATTGAACAATTTTGCATTTTCAAGACATTATGAATTAAAATCTACCAAATAATGAATGGATGTCGCAGTTAGGATTTTTATCTCAAAATTTCGATATGTTCGATACTCATGAAAGTATAAGCTTCTTTAATCCGATACTGAAGTGGTTGTTCGTTTCACGAACTCACGTCAATCACTAGGCGATCGTTAGAAATTTTCGTATATGTAGAACGTAAGCTAGCATATCACCCACTTACTTCATGCACTTAACTCTTGTCTATTCAATTCATTTAAACAAGTGCAATAAATTCAATTTAGATAAAATTTTATTTATTGTAAATTGACTTCGGTCGATGCATCGAGTCTCGAGTATCGAAAGCATACTTCCAGGTCACTTCTGATTGACACTGCATAGTTTCAAATTTGAAGCTACAAAAACCATAAGTACTTCAACTGTCGTGCAATTGTTCTAAATAAAAGATGCTAACAATAATGGAACAAATAAATTTTTGCATTGTGTGATTTATTTATTGAGAAATCTCTCGTTTCATTATTTCTGGCCTTTCTCATTAAAAATAAATGCAAGAATTCTAAAAGGGGTGACGAATTCTATATATTTCTCTACTCTTATGATATTTCAAATCGAAGTCATGTATTTCCTACATGACTTGGATGATCATGGTATATCCGCGAGACATTAAACATAATAATTGTGTATCTCGGTGACATTCAAGGTATAAATAGTATGAATCCGGGACGTTCAGGATGGGAATCGAACAGTTCCGGGATATTTCAGATGGGAATCGTCCAGTTCCAGAACATTTAATATAAATACTTTACTACAAAAATATGTACATGGAACTCTGTATTTTCGAGATATTCCGATTGAAAATCTACCAGGTTACGCATGGGAGTCCCGCAAACGATTTTCATGTTAATAAATTGATTTGTAGGATATTTATGGATGCATAAGCTTGCTCTATCAGACACGGGAGTGGGGGTTATTTCGACGAGTTTTCGTCAATCACTGAGAAATCGTTTGATTAATATCGTATGAGTAAGTAGAACATGAGTCAGTCTACGTACTCCTTACTCTTAACCCTTGTCTCATTTATTCATTCAATAAACAATTCCCAATTGAATTCCGTAGCTTCATTGGGTATCGTCAATCAAAAGCATACTTCCAGATCATTCTTAATCGAAACTGCATAGTTCCAAATATTAACCCCCAAAAAACTATTATTACTGCAGCTTCCGTGCATTTGATTCAAATCAAAGAAGCCAGGAATAATAAAACAAGTGCTTTGTTGCATTGTACGATTTATTCATTGAGTAAAGTTTAGCATTATACAAGATCAATGATTAAATCTTACAATGCGAAAAATCACTCGTTCTATTATTCTCGACCTATCTTATTTTCAACTAATGCCTGAATTCTGAAAAACCAAATACGCATCCGACATTTTGTATCAGACTCGTATATTCCCCAGACGTTTTAGATGATCATCGTATATCCCCGGAACATTGCATATAAAAATCGTGTAGTTCTGGGACATTTTAGGTATAAACAGTATAAGTCTGGGACATTAAAGATGGAAACCGTACAGTTCCGGGACATTTCAGATAGAAATCGTACAGTTCCAGAACACATTTGATAATGACTTCTGCTATCAGAAATTGTACAATTTTGGATTTTCAAGATATTCTGAATGAAAATCTACCAGATGACGAATGGATGTCGCAGTTAGGATTTTTATCTCAAAATTTCGATATGTTCGATACTCATGAAAGTATAAGCTTCTTTAATCCGATACTGAAGTGATTGTTCGTTTCACGAACTCACGTCAATCACTAGGCGATCGTCAGAAATTTTCGTATATGTACAACGTAAGCTAGCATATCACCCACTTACTTCATGCACTTAACTCTTGTCTATTCAATTCATTTAAACAAGTGCAATAAATTCAATTTGGATCAAATTTTATTTATTGTAAATTGACTTCGGTCGATGCATCGAGTCTCGAGTATCGAAAGCATACTTCCAGGTCACTTCTGATTGACACTGCATAGTTTCAACTTTGAAGCTACAAAAACCATAAGTACTTCAACTGTCGTGCAATTGTTCTAAATAAAAGATGCCAACAATAATAGAACAAATAAATTTTTGCATTGTGTGATTTATTTATTGAGAAATCTCTCGTTTCATTATTTCTGGCCTTTCTCATTAAAAATAAATGCAAGAATTCTGAAAGTGGTGACGAATTCTATATATTTCTCTACTCTTATGATATTTCAAATCGAAGTCATGTATTTCCCACATGACTTGGATGATCATGGTATATCCGCGAGACATTAAACATAATAATTGTGTATCTCGGCGACATTCTAGGTATAAGTATGAATCCGGGACATTTAGGATGGGAATCGAACAATTCCGGGACATTTCAGATGGGAATCGTCCAGTTCCGAAACATTTAATATAAATACTTTACTACAAAAATATGTACATGGAACTCTGTATTTTCGAGATATTCCGAATGAAAATCTACCAGGTTACGCATGGGAGTCCCGCAAACGATTTTCATGTTAATAAATTGATTTGTAGGATATTTATAGATGCATAAGCTTGCTCTATCAGACACGGGAGTGGGGGTTATTTCGACGAGTTTTCGTCAATCACTGAGAAATCGTTTGATTAATATCGTATGAGTAAGTAGAACATGAGTCAGTCTACTTACTCCTTACTCTTAACCCTTGTCTCATTTATTCATTCAATAAACAATTCCCAATTGAATTCCGTATCTTCATCGGGTATCGTCAATCAAAAGCATACTTCCAGATCATTCTTAATCGAAACTGCATAGTTCCAAATATTAACCCCCAAAAAACTATCATTACTGCAGCTCCCGTGCATTTGATTCAAATCAAAGAAGCCAGGAATAATAAAACAAGTGCTTTGTTGCATTGTAAGATTTATTCATTGAGTAAAGTTTAGCATTATACAGGATCAATGATTAAATCTTACAATGCGAAAAATCACTCGTTCTATTATTCTCGACCTATCTTATTTTCAACTAATGCCTGAATTCTGAAAAACTAAATACGCATCCGATATTTTGCATCAGACTCGTATATTCCCCAGACGTTTTAGATGATCATCGTATATCCCCGGAACATTGCATATAAAAATCGTGTAGTTCTGGGACATTTTAGGTATAAACAGTATAAGTCTGGGATATTAAAGATGGAAACCGTACAGTTCCGGGACATTTCAGATAGAAATCGTACAGTTCCAGAACACATTTGATAATTACTTCTGCTACCAGAAATTGAACAATTTTGCATTTTCAAGACATTATGAATTAAAATCTACCAAATAATGAATGGATGTCGCAGTTAGGATTTTTATCTCAAAATTTCGATATGTTCGATACTCATGAAAGTATAAGCTTCTTTGATCCGATACTGAAGTGGTTGTTCGTTTCACGAACTCACGTCAATCACTAGGCGATCGTTAGAAATTTTCGTATATGTAGAACGTAAGCTAGCATATCACCCACTTACTTCATGCACTTAACTCTTGTCTATTCAATTCATTTAAACAAGTGCAATAAATTCAATTTAGATAAAATTTTATTTATTGTAAATTGACTTCGGTCGATGCATCGAGTCTCGAGTATCGAAAGCATACTTCCAGGTCACTTCTGATTGACACTGCATAGTTTCAAATTTGAAGCTACAAAAACCATAAGTACTTCAACTGTCGTGCAATTGTTCTAAATAAAAGATGCTAACAATAATGGAACAAATACATTTTTGCATTGTGTGATTTATTTATTGAGAAATCTCTCGTTTCATTATTTCTGGCCTTTCTCATTAAAAATAAATGCAAGAATTCTAAAAGGGGTGACGAATTCTATATATTTCTCTACTCTTATGATATTTCAAATCGAAGTCATGTATTTCCCACATGACTTGGATGATCATGGTATATCCGCGAGACATTAAACATAATAATTGTGTATCTCGGCGACATTCTAGGTATAAATAGTATGAATCCGGGACATTTAGGATGGGAATCGAACAATTTCCGGGACATTTCAGATGGGAATCGTCCAGTTCCGGAACATTTAATATAAATACTTTACTACAAAAATATGTACATGGAACTCTGTATTTTCGAGATATTCCGAATGAAAATCTACCAGGTTACGCATGGGAGTCCCGCAAACGATTTTCATGTTAATAAATTGATTTGTGGGATATTTATAGATGCATAAGCTTGCTCTATCAGACACGGGAGTGGGGGTTATTTTGACGAGTTTTCGTCAATCACTGAGAATTCGTTTGATTAATATCGTATGAGTAAGTAGAACATAAGTCAGTCTACTTACTCCTTACTCTTAACCCCTGTCTCATTTATTCATTCAATAAACAATTCCCAATTGAATTCCGTAGCTTCATCGGGTATCGTCAATCAAAAGCATACTTCCAGATCATTCTTAATCGAAACTGCATAGTTCCAAATATTAACCCCCAAAAAACTATTATTACCGCAGCTTCCGTGCATTTGATTCAAATCAAAGAAGCCAGGAATAATAAAACAAGTGCTTTGTTGCATTGTAAGATTTATTCATTGAGTAAAGTTTAGCATTATACAGGATTAATGATCAAATCTTACAATGCGAAAATCACTCGTTCTATTATTCTCGACCTATCTCATTTTCAACTAATGCCTGAATTCTGAAAAACCAAATACGCTTCCGATATTTTGTATCAGACTCGTATATTCCCCAGACGTTTACATGATCATCGTATATCCCCGGAACATTGCATATAAAAATCGTGTAGTTCTGGGACATTTTAGGTATAAACAGTATAAGTCAGGGACATTAAAGATGGAAACCGTACAGTTCCGGGACATTTTAGATAGAAATCGTACAGTTCCAGAACACATTTGATAATTACTTCTGCTATCAGAAATTGTACAATTTTGGATTTTCAAGATATTCTGAATGAAAATCTACCAGATGACGAATGGATGTCGCAGTTAGGATTTTTATCTCAAAATTTCGATATGTTCGATACTCATGAAAGTATAAGCTTCTTTAATCCGATACTGAAGTGGTTGTTCGTTTCACGAACTCACGTCAATCAGTAGGCGATCGTTAGAAATTTTCGTATATGTAGAACGTAAGCTAGCATATCACCCACTTACTTCATGCACTTAACTCTTGTCTATTCAATTCATTTAAACAAGTGCAATAAATTCAATTTGGATAAAATTTTATTTATTGTAAATTGACTTCGGTCGATGCATCGAGTCTCGAGTATCGAAAGCCTACTTCCAGGTCACTTCTGATTGACACTGCATAGTTTCAAATTTGAAGCTACAAAAACCATAAGTACTTCAACTGTCGTGCAATTGTTCTAAATAAAAGATGCTAACAATAATAGAACAAATAAATTTTTGCATTGTGTGATTTATTTATTGAGAAATCTCTCGTTTCATTATTTCTGGCCTTTCTCATTAAAAATAAATGCAAGAATTCTAAAAGGGGTGACGAATTCTATATATTTCTCTACTCTTATGATATTTCAAATCGAAGTCATGTATTTCCCACATGACTTGGATGATCATGGTATATCCGCGAGACATTAAACATAATAATTGTGTATCTCGGCGACATTCTAGGTATAAATAGTATGAATCCGGGACATTTAGGATGGGAATCGAACAATTCCGGGACATTTTAGATGGGAATCGTCCAGTTCCGGAACATTCAATATAAATACTTTACTACAAAAATATGTACATGGAACTCTGTATTTTCGAGATATTCCGAATGAAAATCTACCAGGTTACGCATGGGAGTCCCGCAAACGATTTTCATGTTAATAAATTGATTTGTAGGATATTTATGGATGTATAAGCTTGCTCTATCAGACACGGGAGTGGGGGTTATTTCGATGAGTTTTCGTCAATCACTGAGAAATCGTTTGATTAATATCGTATGAGTAAGTAGAACATGAGTCAGTCTACGTACTCCTTACTCTTAACCCTTGTCTCATTTATTCATTCAATAAACAATTCCCAATTGAATTCCGTAGCTTCATTGGGTATCGTCAATCAAAAGCATACTTCCAGATCATTCTTAATCGAAACTGCATAGTTCCAAATATTAACCCCCAAAAAACTATTATTACTGCAGCTTCCGTGCATTTGATTCAAATCAAAGAAGCCAGGAATAATAAAACAAGTGCTTTGTTGCATTGTACGATTTATTCATTGAGTAAAGTTTAGCATTATACAAGATCAATGATTAAATCTTACAATGCGAAAAATCACTCGTTCTATTATTCTCGACCTATCTTATTTTCAACTAATGCCTGAATTCTGAAAAACTAAATACGCATCCGATATTTTGCATCAGACTCGTATATTCCCCAGACGTTTTAGATGATCATCGTATATCCCCGGAACATTGCATATAAAAATCGTGTAGTTCTGGGACATTTTAGGTATAAACAGTATAAGTCTGGGATATTAAAGATGGAAACCGTACAGTTCCGGGACATTTCAGATAGAAATCGTACAGTTCCAGAACACATTTGATAATTACTTCTGCTACCAGAAATTGAACAATTTTGCATTTTCAAGACATTATGAATTAAAATCTACCAAATAATGAATGGATGTCGCAGTTAGGATTTTTATCTCAAAATTTCGATATGTTCGATACTCATGAAAGTATAAGCTTCTTTAATCCGATACTGAAGTGGTTGTTCGTTTCACGAACTCACGTCAATCACTAGGCGATCGTTAGAAATTTTCGTATATGTAGAACGTAAGCTAGCATATCACCCACTTACTTCATGCACTTAACTCTTGTCTATTCAATTCATTTAAACAAGTGCAATAAATTCAATTTAGATAAAATTTTATTTATTGTAAATTGACTTCGGTCGATGCATCGAGTCTCGAGTATCGAAAGCATACTTCCAGGTCACTTCTGATTGACACTGCATAGTTTCAACTTTGAAGCTACAAAAACCATAAGTACTTCAACTGTCGTGCAATTGTTCTAAATAAAAGATGCCAACAATAATAGAACAAATAAATTTTTGCATTGTGTGATTTATTTATTGAGAAATCTCTCGTTTCATTATTTCTGGCCTTTCTCATTAAAATTAAATGCAAGAATTCTGAAAGGGGTGACGAATTCTATATATTTCTCTACTCTTATGATATTTCAAATCGAAGTCATGTATTTCCCACATGACTTGGATGATCATGGTATATCCGCGAGACATTAAACATAATAATTGTGTATCTCGGCGACATTCTAGGTATAAGTATGAATCCGGGACATTTAGGATGGGAATCGAACAATTCCGGGACATTTCAGATGGGAATCGTCCAGTTCCGGAACATTTAATATAAATACTTTACTACAAAAATATGTACATGGAACTCTGTATTTTCGAGATATTCCGAATGAAAATCTACCAGGTTACGCATGGGAGCCATTGTGCAGAGGTGTACTGCCATATGGCGCGTCCCCGGGTGGCGGATAGGGGAACGCTCGTCGCTCGCTCTTCAGCGGAGGGCAGGGGCCAAATAAAATAACCCCCGCGGACCAAACACAAACCCAAGCCAAGGTGTGCGAAACCGTGCTGAGGGCTGCATGGCACCTGGGTAGAGGTGTCCTGAACGGTTCCCCCGGGGCACCAGGTCCAACCCCGGCGGTATTTAGTGGCCTTACCCCAGCATCCAGGCTCTGCTGGGGCCGACGCTAATTTCCTAGGCTACTCGTGGGAACAAAAATGGAAGAAACAAACACAAACACAAACATTCAAGAAAATAAAAAACAAAAAGAAAAAGAAGAAAAAGAAAAAAACGAAAAAAACAAAAAACAAAAAGATAAGCAAAAAACGGAGACAGTTACAAGCGAACAAGCAGGCTACCCAGCGCCGACGCCTGGCGACCGAAGCAACAAGAAGACGCCGCCTAAGCATCCTTATAACCAAGCAGCGAGGGAGACCTTTTTGACTCAATACCTCAGTCAAAGACACCTGGAACTGACTCCCACCACCGCGGAATCCCCTGCACAACGGCAGGCAACGCTCAGGCAAGAAGCCCTACAACACCAGAGTGAAGAAGAAGCTCACCTACAAGCCATCCGCGATATACTCGCGACGATGAAAGAGAGCTTCTTGAAGTTCAAGACCGTTCCGAAAGAGATAAAGGAAGCTACCGAAAAAGCAGAAGATGCTCTGGGTAAAAGTCAGAGGTGCCGCAAGAAATGGAAGAGCGCGAGGCTTGCTGCTGACCGTATGACCGAGGTCGCCACCTCAAAGCCTATCGAGGTGATGAGCGGGGAAAGCGGCCCACCCCGGACGCCGGCTGTCCGACAGGTTAAGTTGAGACAACCACCAACCCCAGCCAGCAAACGAAAAAGAGGCACCAGGGAGACCCCAAGTCCCCAAGGCTCCGAGGCCACCAGGAGCAACAGAAGGAAGAAAGCAGACCTGGGCGAGAACTGGACTCTGGTATCGCGCCCACCGAGAAAACCGCCCAAGGTACCAACAACGGCTGCAGCGCCCGCAAGGAACGGAGAGGTAAGGGGTGAGAATACCCAACCCAGCAGGAGAACTCCCAAGACTCGCCCTGAGGCGGTCCTAATCAGGCCAGCCATCGGCAAGAACTACGCGGAAGTCCTAAAAGACATCAAGAACAGGGTAGACCCCGCTGACCATGGTGTCAACATAAGGACAATCAGAGAGACGCGGACGGGGGCCGTCCTGGTGGAACTAGGCAATGCAACGGAAGCCAATAACAAGTTTGGAGAGGTTATCCAGACGGCAATCGGAGAAATAGGGACTGTCCACAAGCTTACACCAAGGTCGACAATCGAGATCAGAGATATCGATACTACCACCACAGAGGGGGAAATCGAAGCCGCCATCATCGGAGTGCTGGGCGCTGCCAGCCGCGTAGATATGAGCGTCAACCTCCGGAAGAGCACTCTTAGAGGAAACCGAATGGCCCTTATAGAAATGGATGCCCAAGCTGCAAAAAAGCTCGATAAGATCGGCCGCATTAAGATCGGATGGGTGAACTGCCGAGTACGACTAAGCCCACAAGCTATCAGATGTTACAGGTGCCACGGATTCGGACACCGAGCGACCGAGTGCAAGGGGGCAGACAGGTCCCAGCAGTGCTGGAGGTGCGGAAGCGACGGCCACAAGGCTACGGCATGCACCAAAAAGCCGCACTGCCTCCCGTGCGCGGACTTGAGAAACGGAAGCCCCACAGACCACGTACCTGGCTCCGGTAGATGCACCGCGTTTTCCGCTGCGGCGAGCACGACTAAAACGCGATGGCGGTAATAGTACAGGGCAACCTGAACCGGGCAAAGCTAGCACAACAGCTACTTCCCCAAATAGCAAACGAGCAGAAGGCAGACGTCCTACTCATCTGCGAACAAAACCGAGACGAGAAACACCCAAACTGGTACAAGGACAATTCGGGCTGGGCCGCAATCTGGGTCCGCAATCGAAAAAACGTACCAGTGACCGACTCCGGCGCCGGCGATGGCTTTGTATGGATCAGGTCCGGTGCCAGAACATACGTGAGCTGCTACCTCTCACCCAGTGAATCGATCGGAACCTTCAGGGATAAGATCAACAACCTCGAGGACACAATTAGACAAATGGATGGGGAAGCAGTGATTGGAGGCGACTTTAATGCCAAGGCAATCGAATGGGGGATGCAGTGGACAGACAGCAGAGGTGCAAGTCTGGTTGACATGGCGGCTAGGCTCGACCTGACCGTCATGAACACGGGAACGACCACCACCTTTAGGAGAGCTGGGACCAGGGGCTCCATCATCGATGTAACTTTTGCTACCCCCAGAGTCGCGGCCACAATCAAGAACTGGAAGGTGCTAGAAGAGCTCACTGCAAGCGACCACCAGTACATCAGGTTCGAGATCGCTCCAGCGGCCAACATTGACGGGCAAAGAAGAGGACGACCAAAGTCAAAAGGCTGGAACGTAGCCAACCTAGACAGAGAGCTGCTGCGCCTGGAACTGAGCCGAGACGAGACTCTTCTACAAGAAGCTGCCCCGCCGGGAATTAACGAGGACGCGGAGCGACACGTTCAACGCACAATGCAGCTGATTGAAAAAGGATGCAACGCTTCCATGCCCAGGAAAACCGGGAAAGAGCACAAAGCGCCCGTCTACTGGTGGTCGGACTCTATCGCCAGGATGCGCGCCGAGTGCCTCAAACTCCGGCGCCGATCACTTAGGGCTAATAGAAGACGCCACGTGGGCGACGCCACTGCAGCTGCCGAAGCCGCTGCGGCACTGTATAAAGCCTCGAAAAAGGCCCTGGTTAAGGCCATCGCCGCAGCCAAGGCCCGAAGCTGGAAAAACCTTTGCATCGAGCTGAATAACGACATGTGGGGACTCGGATACAAGATAGTCACGAAGAAACTGGGAGGGCTTGGCCCTGAGGGGCCCAAGGACCCGGCAACCATGGAAGAAATTGTCAAGACCCTCTTTCCTGACCACCCAGAAAGAGAGCACACCGAGATAGAGCCAGGCGGCGAATTCCCGCTTTTCACCGAGGAAGAGCTCAGAGAGGCGACTTGCAACCTGCCCAACCGTAAGGCCCCAGGCCCAGACGGTATACCATCCGAGGTGCTCAAAGCGATAGCGAACGACTACCCTTTTCTGCTGCTGAACATGTACAATGCATGCCTGCGGACTGGGACTTTCAGCGCCAGATGGAAAACGCAAAGGCTCGTCCTACTAGACAAGGGCAAAGGACCACCAGTAACGGCATCCTCGTACCGGCCGCTATGTATGCTGGACAACGCGGGGAAGATCTACGAGAAGATGCTGCGAAAGAGAATCAGAGCAGCGGTTGAAGAGACCGGCGGCCTGTCGGACATGCAGTTCGGCTTTCGAGAAGGGCGATCCACGATAGGAGCCATACAAGAGGTCGTAGAAACTGCAAAGAGGGCATGGCACACCACCACCAGAAACAAGAGCGTATGTGTCCTTGTGACACTCGACGTAAAGAACGCCTTCAACTCCACAAGATGGACCGATATCCTCGAGGCACTAGAGAGGCTGCGAATCCCAGGCTACCTCAGGAGAGTAGTTAACGACTACCTCCGAAACAGGAAGCTCGTATACGACACGACAGAGGGGCAGCGAAACTCGAGAGTCACATCCGGTGTTGCCCAAGGCTCAGTCCTTGGACCCGACCTCTGGAATATCAACTATGATGGCATTCTAAGGCTAGACATGCCAGAAGGAACCCGAATCGTGGGCTTCGCGGACGACATCGCCGCGGTGGTAACGGCGGAGACACCCCCACAAGCTCAGCGAAGGGTAGCAGAAGCGGCTAGAAGAATAGGCGAGTGGCTGCGACAACACGGTCTAGATCTTGCGGCGAGCAAAACCGAAGTAGTGGTATTAACAAGGCGCCGCCTTTTTCCAGACCCGCTTAGCGTCAACATCGACGGGGTGGCTATAGAGTCCAAGCGATCGGCGAGATACCTAGGGCTAGTGGTAGACAAGAAGCTGACATTCTCGGAACAGATCCGCGGTGTGGCTGATAGGGCTGCAAAAATGGTGGCGGCACTCTCCAGACTCATGCCCAACGTAGCAGGGCCAAGATCAGCGGAAAGAAGAGCCATGATGGGTGTATGTCACTCGATCTTGCTGTATAGCGCGGAGATTTGGGCCGACGCTCTGAGACTTGCGAAACACCAGAAAAGGCTGATAGCCGTGCAGAGATCCAGCGCCCTGAGAGTAGCTTGCGCTTACCGCACAGTCTCTGGGAGCGCCGCGATGGTCATTGCGAGCGTGATCCCCATCGCTCTGCTGGCCAGGGAAAGGATGCGAATACATCAACGACGAGCGGAAGGGAACCGTACGATTGTCAAAGCTCAGGAACGAGCGCGCATCCTCCATGAGTGGCAGGAGACCTGGGCGCAGGAGACGACAGGCAGATGGACGTACCGGCTCATACCCGACCTATCGCCGTGGCTGAGCAGAGAACACGGAGAAACCAACTATCATACGTCGCAATTCCTCTCAGGGCATGGCCACTTCAACGCCTACCTGTTTAGATTTAAGAGGAGAAACAGTCCGCAGTGCGATTACTGCGTAGAGGATGACGATGCCTGCCATACGTTTTTCGCGTGCCTTAGGTGGGCAGAAGAAAGAAGCACGTTAACAGCTGCCCTGGGGGCAGATCTAACCCCGGAAAATGCAGTAGAGCAAATGCTGCAAAGCGAGGAAAAATGGATAAGTATCGTGGAATACATAGAGAAGGTGCTGCGCACCAAGAACGAAGACGAGCGTGCGAGGCAGGTACGGAATACCTAAGCGCATGAGGCTAGCGCCCACATGGGCGCGGAAATGACACCTCCCAGATGCAATGCAAGAGCGGTTCCAGGGAGGGGCAAATGTCAAGGAGAAAGGGTGTGTGGTTTTTAGTGGGTACAAATCCCACACGTTAGGGAGTGCGTACCCTCCTTAATTGTCTTATTGAAGATTTTCCACAATCCCTCGAAAAAAAAAAAAAAAAAAAAAAAAAAAAAAAAAAAAAAAAAAAAAAAAAAAAAAAAAGGTTACGCATGGGAGTCCCGCAAACGATTTTCATGTTAATAAATTGATTTGTAGGATATTTATAGATGCATAAGCTTGCTCTATCAGACACGGGAGTGGGGGTTATTTCGACGAGTTTTCGTCAATCACTGAGAAATCGTTTGATTAATATCGTATGAGTAAGTAGAACATGAGTCAGTCTACTTACTCCTTACTCTTAACCCTTGTCTCATTTATTCATTCAATAAACAATTCCCAATTGAATTCCGTATCTTCATCGGGTATCGTCAATCAAAAGCATACTTCCAGATCATTCTTAATCGAAACTGCATAGTTCCAAATATTAACCCCCAAAAAACTATCATTACTGCAGCTCCCGTGCATTTGATTCAAATCAAAGAAGCCAGGAATAATAAAACAAGTGCTTTGTTGCATTGTAAGATTTATTCATTGAGTAAAGTTTAGCATTATACAGGATCAATGATTAAATCTTACAATGCGAAAAATCACTCGTTCTATTATTCTCGACCTATCTTATTTTCAACTAATGCCTGAATTCTGAAAAACTAAATACGCATCCGATATTTTGCATCAGACTCGTATATTCCCCAGACGTTTTAGATGATCATCGTATATCCCCGGAACATTGCATATAAAAATCGTGTAGTTCTGGGACATTTTAGGTATAAACAGTATAAGTCTGGGATATTAAAGATGGAAACCGTACAGTTCCGGGACATTTCAGATAGAAATCGTACAGTTCCAGAACACATTTGATAATTACTTCTGCTACCAGAAATTGAACAATTTTGCATTTTCAAGACATTATGAATTAAAATCTACCAAATAATGAATGGATGTCGCAGTTAGGATTTTTATCTCAAAATTTCGATATGTTCGATACTCATGAAAGTATAAGCTTCTTTAATCCGATACTGAAGTGGTTGTTCGTTTCACGAACTCACGTCAATCACTAGGCGATCGTTAGAAATTTTCGTATATGTAGAACGTAAGCTAGCATATCACCCACTTACTTCATGCACTTAACTCTTGTCTATTCAATTCATTTAAACAAGTGCAATAAATTCAATTTAGATAAAATTTTATTTATTGTAAATTGACTTCGGTCGATGCATCGAGTCTCGAGTATCGAAAGCATACTTCCAGGTCACTTCTGATTGACACTGCATAGTTTCAAATTTGAAGCTACAAAAACCATAAGTACTTCAACTGTCGTGCAATTGTTCTAAATAAAAGATGCTAACAATAATGGAACAAATAAATTTTTGCATTGTGTGATTTATTTATTGAGAAATCTCTCGTTTCATTATTTCTGGCCTTTCTCATTAAAAATAAATGCAAGAATTCTAAAAGGGGTGACGAATTCTATATATTTCTCTACTCTTATGATATTTCAAATCGAAGTCATGTATTTCCTACATGACTTGGATGATCATGGTATATCCGCGAGACATTAAACATAATAATTGTGTATCTCGGTGACATTCAAGGTATAAATAGTATGAATCCGGGACGTTCAGGATGGGAATCGAACAGTTCCGGGATATTTCAGATGGGAATCGTCCAGTTCCAGAACATTTAATATAAATACTTTACTACAAAAATATGTACATGGAACTCTGTATTTTCGAGATATTCCGATTGAAAATCTACCAGGTTACGCATGGGAGTCCCGCAAACGATTTTCATGTTAATAAATTGATTTGTAGGATATTTATGGATGCATAAGCTTGCTCTATCAGACACGGGAGTGGGGGTTATTTCGACGAGTTTTCGTCAATCACTGAGAAATCGTTTGATTAATATCGTATGAGTAAGTAGAACATGAGTCAGTCTACGTACTCCTTACTCTTAACCCTTGTCTCATTTATTCATTCAATAAACAATTCCCAATTGAATTCCGTAGCTTCATTGGGTATCGTCAATCAAAAGCATACTTCCAGATCATTCTTAATCGAAACTGCATAGTTCCAAATATTAACCCCCAAAAAACTATTATTACTGCAGCTTCCGTGCATTTGATTCAAATCAAAGAAGCCAGGAATAATAAAACAAGTGCTTTGTTGCATTGTACGATTTATTCATTGAGTAAAGTTTAGCATTATACAAGATCAATGATTAAATCTTACAATGCGAAAAATCACTCGTTCTATTATTCTCGACCTATCTTATTTTCAACTAATGCCTGAATTCTGAAAAACCAAATACGCATCCGACATTTTGTATCAGACTCGTATATTCCCCAGACGTTTTAGATGATCATCGTATATCCCCGGAACATTGCATATAAAAATCGTGTAGTTCTGGGACATTTTAGGTATAAACAGTATAAGTCTGGGACATTAAAGATGGAAACCGTACAGTTCCGGGACATTTCAGATAGAAATCGTACAGTTCCAGAACACATTTGATAATGACTTCTGCTATCAGAAATTGTACAATTTTGGATTTTCAAGATATTCTGAATGAAAATCTACCAGATGACGAATGGATGTCGCAGTTAGGATTTTTATCTCAAAATTTCGATATGTTCGATACTCATGAAAGTATAAGCTTCTTTAATCCGATACTGAAGTGATTGTTCGTTTCACGAACTCACGTCAATCACTAGGCGATCGTTAGAAATTTTCGTATATGTAGAACGTAAGCTAGCATATCACCCACTTACTTCATGCACTTAACTCTTGTCTATTCAATTCATTTAAACAAGTGCAATAAATTCAATTTGGATAAAATTTTATTTATTGTAAATTGACTTCGGTCGATGCATCGAGTCTCGAGTATCGAAAGCATACTTCCAGGTCACTTCTGATTGACACTGCATAGTTTCAACTTTGAAGCTACAAAAACCATAAGTACTTCAACTGTCGCGCAATTGTTCTAAATAAAAGATGCTAACAATAATAGAACAAATAAATTTTTGCATTGTGTGATTTATTTATTGAGAAATCTCTCGTTTCATTATTTCTGGCCTTTCTGATTAAAAATAAATGCAAGAATTCTAAAAGGGGCAACGAATTCTATATATTTCTCTACTCTTATATTTCAAATCGAAGTCATGTATTTCCCACATGACTTGGATGATCATGGTATATCCGCGAGACATTAAACATAATAATTGTGTATCTCGGCGACATTCTAGGTATAAATAGTATGAATCCGGGACATTTAGGATGGGAATCGAACAATTCCGGGACATTTCAGATGGGAATCGTCCAGTTCCGGAACATTTAATATAAATACTTTACTACAAAAATATGTACATGGAACTCTGTATTTTCGAGATATTCCGAATGAAAATCTACCAGGTTACGCATGGGAGTCCCGCAAACGATTTTCATGTTAATAAATTGATTTGTGGGATATTTATAGATGCATAAGCTTGCTCTATCAGACACGGGAGTGGGGGTTATTTTGACGAGTTTTCGTCAATCACTGAGAATTCGTTTGATTAATATCGTATGAGTAAGTAGAACATAAGTCAGTCTACTTACTCCTTACTCTTAACCCTTGTCTCATTTATTCATTCAATAAACAATTCCCAATTGAATTCCGTAGCTTCATTGGGTATCGTCAATCAAAAGCATACTTCCAGATCATTCTTAATCGAAACTGCATAGTTCCAAATATTAACCCCCAAAAAACTATTATTACTGCAGCTTCCGTGCATTTGATTCAAATCAAAGAAGCCAGGAATAATAAAACAAGTGCTTTGTTGCATTGTTAGATTTATTCATTGAGTAAAGTTTAGCATTATACAAGATCAATGATTAAATCTTACAATGCGAAAAATCACTCGTTCTATTATTCTCGACCTATCTTATTTTCAACTAATGCCTGAATTCTGAAAAACTAAATACGCATCCGATATTTTGCATCAGACTCGTATATTCCCCAGACGTTTTAGATGATCATCGTATATCCCCGGAACATTGCATATAAAAATCGTGTAGTTCTGGGACATTTTAGGTATAAACAGTATAAGTCTGGGATATTAAAGATGGAAACCGTACAGTTCCGGGACATTTCAGATAGAAATCGTACAGTTCCAGAACACATTTGATAATTACTTCTGCTACCAGAAATTGAACAATTTTGCATTTTCAAGACATTATGAATTAAAATCTACCAAATAATGAATGGATGTCGCAGTTAGGATTTTCATCTCAAAATTTCGATATGTTCGATACTCATGAAAGTATAAGCTTCTTCAATCCAATACTGAAGTGGTTGTTCGTTTCACGAACTCCCGTCAATCACTAGGCGATCGTTAATAAATTTCGTATATGTAGAACATAAGCTAGCATATCAGACCACTTACTTCATGCACTTAACTCTTGTCTATTTAATTCCTTCAAACAAGTGCAATAAATTTAATTTAGAATAAATTTCATTCATTGTTAATTGACTCCGGTCGATTCATCGAGTCTCGAGTATCGAAAGCATACTTCCAGGTCTCTGCTGATTGACACTGCATAATTTCAAATTTTATCTTAAAAAAACCATAAGTACCGCAACTGTCGTGCAATTGTTCTCAACAACAGGAGCCAATAATAATGAAACAAATAAATTTTTGCATTGTGAGATTCATTTATTGAGAAAGGTCAAGCATCGTACAAGCTTAATGTTTAAATCTTACAATGCGAACAATCTCTCATTTCATTATTCCTGGCCTTTCTCATTGAAAATAGATGTAAGAATCGTAAGAGAGGTGACGAATTCTATATATTCCTCTACTCTTATGATATTTCAAAGCGGAGTCATGTATTTCCTACATGATTTGGATGATCATGGTATATCCGCGAGACATTAAACATAATAAATGTGTATCTCGGCGACATTCTAGGTATAAATAGTATGAATCTGGGACAATTAGGATGGGAATCGAACAGTTCCAGGACATTTCAGATAGGAATTGTCCAGTTCCGGAACATTTGAAATAAAGACTCTACTACAAAAATATGTACATGAAATTCTGTATTTTGAAGATATTCTGAATGAGAATCTACCAGGTAACGCATGGGAGTCTCGCAAACGATTTTTATGTTAATTGATCGATTTGTAGGATACTTATAGGTTCATGAGCTTGCTCTATCAGACACGGAAGTGGAGGTTATTCCGACGAATTTTCGTCAATTACTGAGAAATCGTTTGATTAGTGTCGTATGAGTAAGTAGAACATAAGTCAGTCTACTTACTTCTTACTCTTAACCTTTGTCTCATTTATTCATTCAATAAACAATTCTAAATTGAATTCGGTAGCTTCATTGGGTATCGTAAATCAGAAGCATACTTCCAGATCACTTTTAATCGAAACTGCATAGTTCCAAATATTAACCCCCAAAAAACTATTATTACCGCAGCTTTCGTGCGTTTGATTCAAATGAAAGAAGCCAGGAATAATAAAACAAGTACTTTGTTGCATTGTAAGATTTATTCATTGGGTAAAGTTTAGCATTATACAGGATCAATGATTAAATCTTACAATGCGAAAATTCATTCGTTCTATTCCCCGATAGAAATGAAACGCCACCGTGGCGGTACGGCGTACTGGTACGTCGTGGCGACTCTGGAACTGCCCAGTAGCGGCACGGCGTGCAGTCGGTTATTCCTGCCGTGGTGCCACTGTAGCGACACAGGGACTGCACGTCGTGCTGTTCGCGTCAACGTGTAACGCCACCGTAGCGGTACAGAGGCGACACGCCGTGCTGTTTGCATCAAAGCGTAACGCCACCGTAGTGGTTCAGAGACGACACGCCTTGCTGTTCACGTCAACGCGTAGCGCGACCGTAGCGGTACAGAGGCGACACGCCGTGCACCTTCGATTGTCCGGGACGCCACAGTGGCGGCACGAAGGCGACACGCCGTGCACTTCACTCCACAGTTTCAAAAATCAATATATTAACGTCATCATTATACGCATCCGCTTCTCGAGAAACTTTCCTATATGCTGTTCGCGGCATTTAATTGCATTTGAGAAGGATAGCGAGAGGGTCTGCGACATCTTGCGGCAGCTAGTGAACTACTTCGGGTGCACGCCGTGCCGTGTTTGTACCGCCACGGTGGCGTCCCGAAGCCGCGACAAGGAGCACGGCGTACCGTCTCCGTGGCGCTACCGTGTCGCCACAGCGTTCTTCGGCACAGCGTACCGCCACAGTGGTGTCACAAACGGACGTACATAACGCTGAGGTGGTGACACGGCGTGCAGTTGCGTACCGCAACCGTGTCGCTACCTGGGTTATTCTCGACCTATCTTATTTTCAACTAATGCCTGAATTCCGAAAAACCAAATACGCTTCCGATATTTTGTATCAGACTCGTATATTCCCCAGACGTTTTAGATGATCATCGTATATCCCCGGAACATTGCATATAAAAATCGTGTAGTTCTGGGACATTTTAGGTATAAACAGTATAAGTCTGGGACATTAAAGATGGAAACCGTACAGTACCGGGACATTTCAGATAGAAATCGTACAGTCCCGGAACACATTTGTTAATTACTTCTGCTACGAGAAATTGAACAATTTTGAAATTTCAAGATATTATGAATTAAAATCTACCAAATAATGAATGGATGTCGCAGTTAGGATTTTTATCTCAAAATTTCGAAATGTTCGATACTTATGAAAGTATAAGCTTCTTTAATCCAATACTGAAGTGGTTGTTCGTTTCACGAACTCACGTCAATCACTAGGCGATTGCTAGAAATTTTCGTATATGTAGAACATCAGCTAGCATATCAGTCCACTTACTTTATGCACTTAACTCTTGGCTATTAAATTCATTCAAACAAGTGCAATAAATTTTATTTAGAATACGTTTCATTGATTGTAAATTGACTTCGGTCGATGCATCGAGTCTCGAGTATCGAATGCATACTTCCAGGTCTCTTCTGATTGACACTGCATAGTTTCACATTTTAACCTAAAAGAACCATAAGTACTGCATTTGTCGTGCAATTGTTCTAAACGACAGGAGCCAACAATAATAAAGCGAATGAATTTTTGCATTGTGAGATTTACTTATTGAGAAAGGTCAAGCATCGTACAAGCTCAATGTCTGAATCTTACAATGGGAACAATCTCTCGTTTCATTATTCCTGGCCTTTCTCATTAGAAATAAATGCAAGAATTCTAAAAAAGGTGACGAATTCTATACATTCCTCTACTCTTATGATATTTCAAATCGGAGTTATCTATTTCCTACAAGATTTGGATGATCATGGTATATCCGCGAGACATGACACATAATAATTGTGTATCTCGGCAACATTCTAGGTATAAATAGCATGAATCCAGGACATTTAGGATGGGAATCGAACAGTTCCGGGACATTTCAGATGGGAATCGTCCAGTTTCGGAACATTTAATATAAATACTCTACTACAAAAATATGTACATGAAACTCTGTATTTTCGAGATATTCCAAATGAAAAACTACCAGGTAACGCATAGGAGTCCCGCAAATGATTTTCATGTTAATAAATCGATTTGTAGGATATTTATAGATGCATAAGCTTGCTCTTTTAGACACGGGAGTGGGGGTTATTTCGACGAACTTTTGTCAATCACTGAGAAATCATTCGATTAGTATCGTATGAGTATGTAGAACATAAGTCAGTCTACTTATTCCTTACTCTTAACCCTTGTCTCATTTATTCATTCAATAAACAATTCTCAATTCATTTCCGTAGCTTCATCGGGTATCGTAAATCGAAAGCATACTTCCAGTTAATTCTTAATCGAAACTGCACAGTTCTAAATATTAACCCTCAAAAAACTATTTTTACCGCAGCTTGCGTGCATTTGATTCAAATGAAACAAGCCAGGATCAATAAAACAAGTACTTCAATGCATTGTAAGATTTATTCATTGAGTAAAGTTTAGCATTATACAGGATCAATGATTAAATCTTACAATGCGAAAAATTACCCGTTCTATTATTCCCGACCTATTTCATTTTCAACCAATGCCTGAATTTTGAAAGACCACATGCGCTTCCGATATTTACTATCAGACTCGTATATTCCCCAGACGTTTTAGATGATCATCGTATATCCCTGGAACATTGCATATTAAAATCGTATGGTTTTGGGACATTTTAGGTATAAACAGTATAAGTCTGGGACATTAAAGATGGAAACCGTGGTAACACGACATTTGATCACATGCCAAAATATCACACGACAAAATATCACAACAAAATATCACGCGACAAAATATCACGCGACAAAATATCACGCGACAAAATATCACCATGACAAAATATTACACGACAAAATATCACCGCGATAATATATCACCATCCCAGTCAACGACCAAAACATTATGAATACAAAAATATCACACTATGTACTATTTTTTTTCTTTTTAACTGCCGATTTAAGAGTTTCTGTCGGTTTTTTAGGTTTGATAAAAAAAAAATTGAATTTGGCTACTAGCTTTGTACGGATTTACACCTAGTCTATGGACGCACGCACCCCAAGGAGGCACGCACCCCACGGACGCACGCACCACACCCGATGCTTCTTACCCACCCCACAAATCCACATTTTCCGACTTCGAATTCACGCAGAGAAATGATTATTCTCGAGCCATTCACCGTTACATTAAGGATGTATAAGCGCTAGGCTTAGTATTAGATCAAACGCTGATTTTTTTATATGATATTGTTGAGGTTTAATATTCAGTACTCAAAAAATTTGCAACTCTTTGTTTTCTATGGTTCGATCGTTTGTACATAAGATACCGTAGATGAAAATCATCGAGTATATCCATTGAATGTCACGGATTATGATGATATATTGAAAAACAGGGGTCACCCAATATTCGGATTAGATATATCAAGCTAAACACGGCCTTCTTCACTTTTATTTGGCGGTTAAAGCTGGGGAGCATACGATACACCACCGGAGTCAGTCAGTTACTCGGAACAAAATAATTCTTAAAACGATATCAATTTGATATTATATGCTCTCTGAACATCATCTATGTACTTTTCACTAATATTTTGCTAAATGTTACTACCTACTGTTCCCTTTCTGCGAAATTTCAATAAGATCATGTGTATTAACTACCGCGTAGTGCTCATACATCCTTAAAAGGAGAAGTTTTTTTGATGCACCATTTGTCCGCGTTTGTGATTGTTCTCTGACTGGGATTGTAATATATTGTCGCGGTAATGATTTGTCGTGTGATATTTTTTTACTGTGATATTTTGTCACGGTGATATTTTGTCGCGTGATATTTTGTCGTGATATTTTGTTGTGTGATATTTTGGCATGTGATCAAACGTCATGGAACCGAAACCGTACATTCTGGGACATTGCATATAGAAATCGTACAGTTCCGGAACACATTTGATAGTTACTTCTGCTATCAGAAATTGTACAATTTTGCATTTTCAAGATATTCTGAATGAAAATCTACCAGATGACGAATGTATGTCGCAGTTAAGATTTTTATCTCGAAATTTCGATATGTTCGATACTTATAAAAGTATAAGCTTTTTTAATCCGATACTGAAGTGGTTGTTCGTTTCACGAACTCACGTCAATCACTAGGCGATCGTTAATAAATTTCGTGTATGTGGAACATAAGCTAGCATATCAGTCCACTTACTTCATGCACTTAACTCTGGTCTATTTAATTTATTCAAACATGTGCAATAAATGAACTTTAGAATAGATTTCATTTATTGTAAATTGACTTCGGTCGATGCATCGAGTCTCGAGTATCGGAAGCATACTTCCAGGTCTCTTCTGATTGATCCTGCATAGGTTGAAAATGTTAAGCTACAAAAACCATAAGTACTGCAACTGTCGTGCAATTGTTCTAAATGAAAGAAGCTAACAATAATAGAACAAGAAAATTTTTGCATTGTACGATTTATTTATTGAGAAAGGTCAAGCATCGAACAAGCTCAATGGCTAAATCTTACAATGCGAACAATCTCTCGTTTGATTATTCCTGGCCTTTCTCATTAAAAATAAATGCAAGAATTCTAGAAGAGGTGACGAATTCTATACATTCCTCTACTCTTATGATATTCCAAATCGGAGTCATGTATTTCCTACATGATTTGGATGATCATGGTATATCCGCGAGACATAACACATAATAAATGTATATCTCGGCGACATTATAGGTATAAATAGTATTAATCCGGGACATTTAGGATGGGAATCGAACAGTTCCGGGACATTTCAGATGGGAATCGTCCAGTACCGAAACATTGAAGATAAATACTCTACTACACAAATATGTACATGAAATTCAGTATTTTCAAGATATTCCGAATGAAAATCTATCAGGTAACGCATGGGAGTCCCGCAAACGGTTTTTATTTTAATAAATCGATTTGTAGGATGTTTATAGATGCATAAGCTTGCTCTATCAGACACGGGAGTGGGGGTTATTTCGACGAATTTTCGTCAATTACTGAGAAATCGTTTGATTAGTATCGTATGAGTAAGTAGAACATAAGTCAGTCTACGTACTTCTTGATCTTAACCCTTGTCTCATTTATTCATTCAATAAACAATTCTACATTGAATTCCGTAGCTTCATTGGGTATCGTAAATCGAAAGCCTACTTCCAGATCATTTTAAATCGAAACTGCATAGTTCCAAATATTTACCCCCAAAAAACTATTAATACCACAGCTTTCGTGCATCTGATTTAAATCAAAGAAGCCAGGAATAATAAAACAATCGCTTTGTTGCATTGTAAGATTTATTCATTGAGTAAGTTTAGCATTTTACAGGATCAATGTTTAAATCTTACAATGCGAAAAATCACTCGTTCTATTATTCCCGACTTATTTCATTTTCAACTAATGCCTGAAGTCTGAAAAACCACATATGCTTCCGATATTTTGTATCAGACTCGTATATTCCCCAGACGTTTTAGATGATCATCGTATATCCCCGGAACATCGCATATTGAAATCGTGTAGTTCTGGGACATTTTAGGTATAAACAGTATAAGTCTAGGACATTAAAGATGGAAACCGTACAGTTCCGAGACATTTCAGATAGAAATCGTACAGTTCCGGAACACATTTTAAAATTACTCCTGCTATCAGAAATTGTACAATTTTGGATTTTCAAGATATTCTGAATGAAAATCTACCAGATGACGAATGGATGTCGCAGTTAAGATTTTTATCTCGAAATTTCGATATGTTCGATACTCATGAAAGTATGAGCTTCTTTAATCCGATACTAAAGTGGTTGTTCGTTTCACGAACTCACGTCAATCACTAGGCGATCGTTAATAAATTTCGTGTATATAAAACAAGCTAGCATATCAGTCCACTTACTTCATGCACTTCACTCTTGTCTATTTAATGTATTTAAACAAGTGCAATAAATTCAATTTAGAATACATTTCATTTATTGTAAATTGACTTCGGTCGATGCATCGAGTCTCGAGTATCGAGAGCATATTTCCAGGTCTCTTCTGATTGACACTGCACAGTTCTAAATTTCAAGCTACAAAAACCATAAATACTGCAACTGTCGTGCAAGTGTTCTAAACGACAGAAGCTATTAATAATGAAGCAAATAAATTTTTGCATTGTAAGATTTATTTATTGAGAAAAGTCAAGCATCGTACAAGCTCAATGTCTAAATCTTACAATGCGAACAATCTCTCGTTTTATTATTCCTGGCCTATCTCATTAAAAATAAATGCAAGAATTGTAAGAGAGGTGGAGAATTCTATATATTCCTCTGTTCTTATGATATTTCAAATCGGAGTCATGTATTTCCTACATGATTTGGATGATCATGGTATATCCGCGAGACATTGAACATAATAAATGTCTATCTCGGCGACATTCTAGGTATAAATAGTATGAATCCGGGACAATTAGGATGGGAATCGAACAGTTCCGGGACATTTCAGATGAGAATTGTCCAGTTCCGGAACATTTAGGATAAATACTGTACTGCAAAAATATGTACATGGAATTCTGTATTTTGAAGATATTCCGAATGAAAATCTACCAGGTAACGCATGGTAGTCCCGCAAACGATTTTCATGTTAATGAATCGATTTGTAGGATATTTATAGGTTCATGAGCTTGCTCTATCAGACAGGGAAGTGGGGGTTATTTCGACGAATTTTCGTCATCCGCTGGGAAATCGTTTGAATTGTATCGTATGAGTAAGTAGAACATAAGTCAGTCTACTTACTTCTTACTCTTAACCCTTGTCTCATTTATTCATTCAATAAACAATTCTAAATTGAATTCGGTAGCTTCATAGGGTATCGTAAATCAAAAGCATACTTCCAGATCATTTTTAATCGAAACTGCATAGTTCCAACTATTAACCCCCAAAAAACTATTATAACCGCAGCTTTCATGCATTTACTTCAAATGAAAGAAGCCAGGAATAATAAAACAATCGCTTTGTTGCATTGTAAGATTTATTCATTGAGTAAGTTTAGCATTTTACAGGATCAATGTTTAAATCTTACAATGCGAAAAATCACTCGTTCTATTATTCCCGACTTATTTCATTTTCAACTAATGCCTGAAGTCTGAAAAACCACATATGCTTCCGATATTTTGTATCAGACTCGTATATTCCCCAGACGTTTTAGATGATCATCGTATATCCCCGGAACATCGCATATTGAAATCGTGTAGTTCTGGGACATTTGAGGTATAAACAGTATAAGTCTAGGACATTAAAGATGGAAACCGTACAGTTCCGAGACATTTCAGATAGAAATCGTACAGTTCCGGAACACATTTTAAAATTACTCCTGCTATCAGAAATTGTACAATTTTGGATTTTCAAGATATTCTGAATGAAAATCTACCAGATGACGAATGGATGTCGCAGTTAAGATTTTTATCTCGAAATTTCGATATGTTCGATACTCATGAAAGTATGAGCTTCTTTAATCCGATACTAAAGTGGTTGTTCGTTTCACGAACTCACGTCAATCACTAGGCGATCGTTAATAAATTTCGTGTATATAAAACAAGCTAGCATATCAGTCCACTTACTTCATGCACTTCACTCTTGTCTATTTAATGTATTTAAACAAGTGCAATAAATTCAATTTAGAATACATTTCATTTATTGTAAATTGACTTCGGTCGATGCATCGAGTCTCGAGTATCGAGAGCATATTTCCAGGTCTCTTCTGATTGACACTGCACAGTTCTAAATTTCAAGCTACAAAAACCATAAATACTGCAACTGTCGTGCAAGTGTTCTAAACGACAGAAGCTATTAATAATGAAGCAAATAAATTTTTGCATTGTAAGATTTATTTATTGAGAAAAGTCAAGCATCGTACAAGCTCAATGTCTAAATCTTACAATGCGAACAATCTCTCGTTTTATTATTCCTGGCCTATCTCATTAAAAATAAATGCAAGAATTGTAAGAGAGGTGGAGAATTCTATATATTCCTCTGTTCTTATGATATTTCAAATCGGAGTCATGTATTTCCTACATGATTTGGATGATCATGGTATATCCGCGAGACATTGAACATAATAAATGTCTATCTCGGCGACATTCTAGGTATAAATAGTATGAATCCGGGACAATTAGGATGGGAATCGAACAGTTCCGGGACATTTCAGATGGGAATTGTCCAGTTCCGGAACATTTAGGATAAATACTGTACTGCAAAAATATGTACATGGAATTCTGTATTTTGAAGATATTCCAAATGAAAATCTACCAGGTAACGCATGGTAGTCCCGCAAACGATTTTCATGTTAATGAATCGATTTGTAGGATATTTATAGGTTCATGAGCTTGCTCTATCAGACAGGGAAGTGGGGGTTATTTCGACGAATTTTCGTCATCCGCTGGGAAATCGTTTGAATTGTATCGTATGAGTAAGTAGAACATAAGTCAGTCTACTTACTTCTTACTCTTAACCCTTGTCTCATTTATTCATTCAATAAACAATTCTAAATTGAATTCGGTAGCTTCATAGGGTATCGTAAATCAAAAGCATACTTCCAGATCATTTTTAATCGAAACTGCATAGTTCCAACTATTAACCCCCAAAAAACTATTATAACCGCAGCTTTCATGCATTTACTTCAAATGAAAGAAGCCAGGAATAATAAAACAAGTGCTTTGTTGCATTGTAAGATTCATTCATTGGGTAAAGTTTAGCATTATACAGGATCAATGATTAAATCTTACAATGCAAAAAATCACTCTTTCTATTATTCCCGACCTATCTCATTTTCAACTAATGCCTGAATTCTGAAAAACCACATACGCTTCCGATATTTTGTATCAGACTCGTATATTCCCCAGACGTTTTAGATGATCATCGTATATCCCCGAAACATTGCATATAAAAATCATGTAGTTCTGGGATATTTTAGGTATAAACAGTATAAGTCTGGGACATTAAAGATGGGAACCGTACAGTTCCGGGACATTTTAGATAGAAATCGTACAGTTCCGGAACACATTTGATAATTACTTCTGCTACCAGAAATTGTACAATTTTGCATTTTCAAGATATTATGAATGAAAATCTACCAAATAACGAATGGATATCGCAGTTAGGATTTTTATCTCAAAGTTTCGATATGTTCGATACTCTTGAAAGTATAAGCTTCTTTAATCCGATACTGAAGTGGTTGTTCGTTTCACGAACTCACGTAAATCACTAGGCGATCGTTAGAAATTTTCGTATATGTAGAACATAAGCTAGCTTATCAATCCACATACTTCATGCACTTGACTCTTGTCTATTTAATTCATTTAAACAAGTGCAATAAATTCAATTTAGATAAAATTTCATTTATTGTAAATTGACTTCGGTCGATGCATCGAGTCTCGAGTATCGAAAGCATACTTCCAGGTCTCTTCTGATTGACACTGCATAGTTTCAAATTTTAAGCTACAAAAACAATAAGTACTTCAACTGTCGTGCAATTGTTCTAAATGAAAGAAGCCAACAATAATAGAAAAAATACATTTTTGCATTGTGAGATTTATTTATTGAGAAAAGTCAAGCATCGTACAAGCTCAATGTCTAAATCTTATAATGCTAACAATCTTTCGTTTAATTATTTCTGGCCTTTCTCATTAAAAATAAATGCGAGAATTCTAAAAGAGGTGACGAATTCTATATATTTCTCTACTCTTATGATATTTCAAATCGAAGTCATGTATTTCCCACATGACTTGGACGATCATGATATATCCGCGAGACATTAAACATAATAATTGTGTATCTCGGTGACATTCTAGGTATAAGTACTATGAATCCGGGACATTTAGGATGGGAATCGAACAGTTCCGGGACATTTCAGATGGGAATCGTCCAGTTCCGGAACATTTAATATAAATATTCTACTACAAAAATATGTACATGAAACTCTGTATTTTCGAGATATTCCGAATGAAAATCTACCAGGTAACGAATGGGAGTCCCGCAAACGATTTTCATGTTAATAAATCGATTTGTAGGATATTTATAGATGCATAAGCTTGCACTATCAGACACGGGAGTGGGGGTTATTTCGACGAATTTTCGTCAATCACTGAGAAATCGTTTGATTAATATCGTATGAGTAAGTAGAACATAAGTCAGTCTATACTTACTCCTTACTCTTAACCCTTGTCTCATTTATTCATTCAATAAACAATTCCCAATTGAATTCCGTAGCTTCATCGGGTATCGTCAATCAAAAGCATACTTCCAGATCATTCTGAATCGAAACTGCATAGTTCCAAATATTAACCCCCAAAAAACTATTATTACCGCAGCTTCCGTGCATTTGATTCAAATCAAAGAAGCCAGGAATAATAAAACAGGTGCTTTGATGCATTGTAAGATTTATTCATTCAGATTTATTCCCGACCTATCTCATTTTCAACTAATGCCTGAATTCTGAAAGACCACATACGCTTCCGATATTTGGTATCAGACTCGTATATTCCCCAGACGTTTTAGATGATCATCGTATATCCGTGGAAAATTGCATATTAAAATCGTGTAGTTCTGGGACATTCTAGGTATAAACAGTATAAGTCCGGGACATTAAAGATGGAAACCGTACAGTTCCGGGACATTTCAGATAGCAATCGGACAGTTCCGGAACACATTTGATAATTACTCCTGCTATCAGAAATTGTACAATTTTGCATTTTCAAGATATTCGAATGAAAATCTACCAGATAACGAATGGATGTCGCAGTTACGATTTTTATCTCGAAATTTCAAAATATTCGATACTCATGAAAGTATAAGCTTCTTTAATCCGATACTGAAGTGGTTGTTCGTTTCACGAACTCACATCAATCACTCGGCGATCGTTTATAAATTTCGTATATGTAAAATATAAGCTAGCATATCAGTCCACTTACTTCATGCACTTAACTCTTGTCTATTTAATTCATTCAAACAAGTGCAATAAACTTGATTTAGAATAAATTTTATTCATTGTAAATTGACTTCGGTCGATGCATCGAGTCTCGAGTATCGAAAGCATACTTCCAGGTCTCTTCTGATTGACACTGCATTGTTTCAAATTTTAACCTAAAAGAACCATAACTACTGCAACTGTCGTGCAATTGTTCTAAACGACAGGAGCCAACAATAATGAAGCAAATGCATTGTGAGATTTACTTATTGAGAAAGGTCAAGCATCGTACAAGCTCAATGTCTAAATTTCACAATGCGAACAATCTCGCGTTTCATTATTCCTCGCCTTTCTCATTCAAAATAAATGCAAGAATTCCAAAAAAGGTGACGAATTCTATACATTTCTCTACTCTTATGATATTTCAAATCGGAGTCATGTATTTCCTACATGATATTGATGATCATGGTATATCCGAGAGACTCTACACATAATAATTTTGTATCTCGGTGACATTCTAGGTATAAATAGTATGAATCTAGGACATTTAGGATGGGAATCGAACAGTTCCGGGACATTCCAGATGGGAATCGTCCAGTTCCGGAACATTTAATATAAATACTCTACTACAAAAATATGTACATGAAACTCTGATTTCCGAAATATTTCGAATAAAATTCTACCAGGTAACGCATGGGAGTCCTGCAAACGATTTTTATGTTAATAAATCGATTTGTAGGATATTTATAGATGCATAAGCTTGCTCTATTAGACACGGGAGTGGGGGTTATTTCGACGATTTTTCGTCAATCACTGAGAAATCGTTTGATTAGTATCGTATGAGTGAGTAGAACATAAGTCAGTCTACTTACTCCTTACTCTTAACCCTTGTCTCATTTATTCATTGAATAAACAATTCTTAATTTAATTCCGTGCCTTCATCGGGTATCGTTAATCAAAAGCTTACTTCCAGATCATTCTTAATCGAAACTGCACAGTTCCAAATATTAACCCTCAAAAAACTATTATTACCGCAGCTTCCGTGCATTTGATTCAATTGAAAGAAGCTAGGAATAATAAAACAAGTGCTCTGTTGCATTGTAAGATTTATTCATTGGGTAAAGCTTAACATTATACAGGATCAATGATTAAATCTTACAATGCGAAAAATAACTCGTTCTATTATTCCCGACCTATCTCATTTTCAACTAATGCCTGAATTTTGAAAAACCACATACGCTCCCGATATTTTGTATCAGACTCGTATATTCCCCAGATGTTTGAGATGATCATCGTATATCCCCGGAACATTGCATATAAAAATCGTGTAGTTCTGGGACATTTTAGGTATAAACAGTTTAAGTCTGGGACATCAAAAATGGAAACCGTACAGTTCCGGGACATTTCAGATAGAAATCGTACAGTTCCGGAACACATTTGATAATTACTTCTGCTACCAGAAATTGTACAATTTTGCTTTTTCAAGATATTCTGAATGAAAATCTACCAGATAACGATTGGATGTCGCATTTAGGATTTTTATCTCGAAATTTCGATATGTTCGATACTCATGAAAGTATAAGCTTCTTTAATCCGATACTGAAGTGGTTGTTCGTTTCACGAACTCACGTCAATCACTAGGCGATCGTTGGAAATTTTCGTATAGGTAGAACATAAGCTAGCATATCAATCCACTTACTTCATGCACTTATCTCTTGTCTGTTTAATTCATTCAAACAAGTGCAATTAATTTAATTTAGATAACATTTCATTTATTGTAAATTGACTTCGGTCGATGCATCGAGTCTCGAGTATCGAAAGCATACTTCCAGGTCTCTTCTGATTGACACTGCATAGTTTCAAATTTTAAGCTACAAAAACCATAAGTTCTGCAACTGTCGTGCAATTGTTCTACATAAAAGAAGCCAACAATAATGGAACAAATAAATTTTTGCATTGTAAGATTTATTCATTGAGAAAAATCCAAGCATCGTACAAGCTCAATGTCTAAATCTTACAATGCGAACAATCTCCCGTTTCATTATTATTGGCCTTTCTCATTACAAATAAATGCAAGAATTATAAAAAAGGTGACGAATCCTTTATATTCCTCTTCGCTTGTGATATTTTTAATCGCAGTCGTATATTTCTTAGATCATCATATATTCGCGAGACATTACAGATAACAATTGTGTATCTTGGCGACGTTATAGGTATAAATAGCTTATATCCGGGCCATTTAGGATGGAAATCGAACAGTTCTGGGACATTTCAGATGGTAATCGACTAGTTCCGGTACATTCTAGATAAGTACTCTGCTGCAAGAATTTGTACATGAAATCTTATCATGAGAAAAATCACTCGTTCTATTATTCCCGGCCTTTTTCGTTTTAAACTATTTCCTGAATTCTAAAAATCCACATACGCTTATGATATTCTGTATCGGAGTCGTCTATTTCTTAGACGTTTATGATGATCTCGAATATTCCTAGAACATGGCAGATAACAATCGTGTAGTTCTGTGACCTTCTAGGTAACAACAGTATAGATCCGGGACATTAAGTATGGGAACTGTACAGTTCTGGGACATTTTAGTTAGTAATCGTGCAGTTCCTGAACATATTTGATAAACACTTCTGCTACAAGAAAATGTTGTACATTTACTGTATTTCATGGTATTCCGAATGGAAATCTTCTAAATGCTGAATGGATGTCGCAACTAGCATTTTTATCTTAAAATTTCGATATGTTCGATATTTATGAAAAGATTAGCTTCTTTAACCTGAACAGAAGTGGTAGTTCGTTCTACGAACTTGGGTCAATCACTAGGAGATCGTTAATAAATTTCGTATAAGTAGAACAGAAGCCAGCATATCAGTTCACTTCTTTATTACACTGAACTCCTGTCTATTTCATTTATTCAATAATTTCCAATACATTGAATAGAGGATAAATTTCATTTATTCTAAATTGATCTCGGTCGATGCGATTGCAACTGCATAGTGTCTTTCGTTTATCCTCAATATTGATGATGATATTTTTTGGATACGTTGAATATTTCCAGGCCTCATGTATCTATAATACTATGTATATATAACGTGGAGTTCAAGGACTTCATATATTTTAATATGAAAAATAGATACTTCCGGGGCTTTTCATTGATGATGATATTTTTGGGGTACATTGAATAGTTCCAGGCCTCACGTATATATAATGTAGAGTTCAAGGACTTCATATAGTTCAATATGGAAAATAGATACTTTCGGGACTTAAGACCTTGTACAATGCTAAACAAACCATTTTTCAAATTTTCCGTTTTTTCGTCAAACGTACATCGAAATAGATAGTATATATAGCATCTACATGTTTTTTATTATCAATATATACTTTAAAAAATCAAACTTTAATTTGGACCCGGAATAATGCGATTGACATATATATATATATATATATATATATATACATACTAGGGGTCCGTGCGGCTCGGGTGCTACGCGCCCGCGCATCGTAACCCAAACCTCCAAACCCAAACCCAAACCTATAACCGAGCGGGGTTAAGTTGGCCATGGAATCGAGGCTCGAGCGGGGTGAAGTTGGCCATGGCCTCGATTCTTGTACACAGCGGCGGCGGCGGCGATAATCTTATATATATTTTAGAAAGTTGTTTGTTTGTTTGTTTGTTTGTTTGTTTGTATGTTTGTTTGTTTGTTTGTTTGAATGTCCCGAACTCAAACCCCCATTATACCTCATGAGTATATGGGCTATATGGGGTATATGGAGTAGGGGAGAGCGGGGCAAAACGGGCCACCTCACGGGGGCGAGTCATGTGGGGCAAAGCGGGCCACCTCACGGCGGCGAGTCATGTGGGGCAGAACAGGCCACCGAGACTGTCATCGGAAATTGCTTATGGGATTCTGTTGATAACAGGCTTTTTCTATTTTTTTTAATCGAAAAAACCTGTTATCAACAGAAGGAAGCTCCTGCCAACTTTGGCTCAACGCTCAACATTTTTTATACAAAAAACAGGATTTTCGTGATTTTTTTCAGATTTTTTCGGCGCGATTTGAATTAATTATAATTTTATAAACAACCTAAATTTTAACCCCAATTTAAAAATCTGAAAAAAATAATGAAAATCCCGTTTTTTGTATAAAAAATATTGACCGTTCAGCCAAAGTGGGTAGGGGCTTCCTTCTGTTAATAACAGGTTTTTTCGATTCAAAAAAATAGAAAAACCCTGTTATCAACAGAAGGAAGCCCCTGCCCACTTTGGCTCAATGCTCGACATTTTTTATACAAAAAATGGGATTTTTGTGATTTTTTTCAGACTTTTAAATTTGGGCTAAAATTTAGGTTGTTTATAAAATTATAAGTATGTCAAATCGCACCAAAAAAATCTGAACAAATCCTGAGTGCTTTTCAGAAGTACTACAAAAGCATAAAAAATTGCGGACGAAATCGGAGAAGTGAAGGGTCAGACCCAGGTCGAAATGGCGTGGAATGCCTCGTATGTATCCTGAGTTTCTGATGTAAATAATTAATAACTCGGGATCGCTTCGAGATATCGAGCTAAAATTTGGCACACTTCTCGAGCACGAATTCCTCTTCATTGTGAAATTCTAACGGGTGTTCAGATTTTATTGACTTTTTTCGTTTTTTCAAGAATGGCGTAAACGCTCAAACTTCAGCAATTTTTAAGATATTGCACTCAAACTTTGTACAGAATTAGTATAGCTATCAAGGTTATTTGGTATTGAATTTGGCGAAAATCCATGGAGGAATCAAAATTGTATGATATTTTGAATTATTTCGAAAAATTGCGTAAACGCTCTAACTTGTTCAATTTTTAAAATATTGTATTGAAACTTTGCACAGAGCTAATATAGCTATCGAGGTTGTTCGCTATTAAATTTGGTGAACATCCAACAAGAGATTAAAATTTTATGAAATTTTGAATTTATTGAAAAAAAGCGCAAGCGCTCTAACTTGGACGATTTTCAATATATTCCACTCAAACTTCGTACAGAATTAGTATAGCTATCAAGGTTATTTGAAATTGAATTTGACAAAAATCGATAGAATGATTAAATTTGTATCAAATTTCTAATTTTTCTAAAAATAGCGTACTCATGTTTTTAGATAGTTAACAAAGCTTCCTTTATGAGGGAGCCAAATTTAATCACCATACCTTATGATAAAGGAAGCTATGTGCACTGTGGATAAAGATGAGGAAGCAATGTGCAAATTTTTTTTTTCATTCTGGCAAGTCGAGTCAAGGTGGCCCGTTTTACCCCGGGGGCCCGTTTTGCCCCGCTCTCTCCTATATCACTACTAACTAATATCTACTCAAACCGAGTTGGATTGATTTAGAACCTCCATATGGGTTTCAGTTTGGTTTGAGTTGGCAGCTTTATAAGTTTTAAGTTTGAGTTGAAAATATGAGGATTCAATTTGGTCAATCTGGTAGAAAAGCTACGTGAGGGCGCGGAGCGCCCGAGCCACAATAACCTGCTAGTTTTATATAATATAGAGAGATATATATATCTACGCTTGTGTGTAATATATATATACAAATATAAAAACAAAAGTCGACGTACGCCACATACTCAGAAAACCTTTCCAAGAGTATTTGGTCGCTCGCAGACATAATCGCCAATTTTTATAAGTTGAAGAATCGATTTGATTTCATCTAATTTTATTTTCAGACTTGTCTATATAATATATGCAATAGTATATGGGTATATATAATCATATATGATTACATATGATCATATATGATCATATATGATCATATATGATTTTTTTTTCCCGGGCGAGTTTGACAGGGTGAAAAACGTCGCTATTGAGGTTTGTTTAATTTTGAGATTATATTCTCAAATCTCAATCCAAAGAAATCTTTAACAATTACCTTTTCCATATGAATTTTCCGTTTTATTTTTAGTCGATATAATTTGGATTTTGCGGATTAATATTTGTTATTAAATAGAATTATATTATTTTCGAATTCACGTATTTACAAATTCCAGAGTTGTCGGTTACAAAACAGACATAATAAAAAAACAAGATTATTTATTTTGGAATCTTTGAAATATTAACGAAAATTGCAGTATTAATTCTTGATTGAAATCGTGAAAGTTGCTTTTTCGTGGTATAAATTGGATAAGAAATAAATTACAAAAAGTAAATATTGCACTTTTACAATGTACCTTGGAAAAATTTGCATTTTCTACGGAGGGAAAAAACATTTAAAAAAAATGGTAATCAGAAAAAGATGAGTAAACAAGTTTGAGTTTTTTTTTTACAATATTCCGTTATGGAATAGTCCCCGAGTTCACAAATTTGAAATACATAGTCGAGATGGAACTTTTGAATAATGCCTCTGATATAATAGATAAAGGAAAAGACGACAATCCTTACGGAATTGAATGAATCGTTAAAACTTTAACGCCCATTTGTGGCCAAACAGAATTCTCAAAGGATTTTCTGGGTCAATTTACTATGCGGTCATATGACCGCGGCGCAGGCGCACAATAAGCTATCCCTAATTTAAAATTTATTATTTTTATACCGTACCGAGATCCGACAAACGTTCTAATAATAAAATTTATAACCGACAAACGATTGCGCTTCGATTAGGCTTTTGAAAATTCATAATATCTCGAAATTAAAAAAAAACGGCCAACTTCACACGGATTTTTGTTTTTGATTTTTCTAATTAACAAATATCCGACAAACATTGATTTTGATCTAACAATCACCGACAAACGACCGACAAACGATTTACACTTTCCAAAATGTATAAATCCAAAATCGGTGGGCCAACTTCACAGAAGTAAGATACTTCTCGCACCGGACACCGCTCTAACGTGGCGCACCTAGCGACCATACATTGAGCTGAAAAGGCTTCAAAAGTACGACGTTCCCCCACTACCGTCGTTGCAGGACCTGTATGTACGACCGTGACCTGTATGTACGACCGTGCGGTGGACACTGAAATATATATAGTAATACACGGTGGAAAACTTTCAGAACGATGTTGGAACACCAGCGCCGCGAGTGGACAGGTTCGTACTACTATCTTTGAGCCGAAACGCGAACTATTTTTCGCCGGCCAGCCTGGCAGAGTTTCGACTCCTTACTTCTTACTTCCTGAGTACACGGAGAGCCAGGTACAGGACACATATATACACACACATATATATAAATACACACATTTTTCGATGTGCATGTATAAGTATAGGAAGTTTGTATGGAAAAAGGCTTCTCATTCAATAATTACTTCCTTCAAAATCAACAATCGCTGAATAAATATAGATAATATCTCGAGGAACTAGTCAATGAAAACTTATAGTTACAAAACAAAATCCCCTACTGTACTCGAAACTACAAGCTCACCCGATAAATAATTCCATATATGATCCAACAAACAAAACCAAAAGAAACAAGTTAAAATTTACAATGCTAAATAGAAATAACTAGAAACCTCGAAATATTATTTTCCCGTGTTAAAATCTAAGGGAAGAAAGGAGCCAATCCATAATCAGATACCCTGAGCCAAGACCAGTGGCTGTACACTCCCATGTTAAACGTGCGGTCTCGTAACTCAGTTACCGTGGATCGATATAGTTGGCGCTGATGTCACGAGAGAGAGAGGTGACTACCTTCTGTCTCTAATGGCGCATGCGCACAACACCGATACAGCCAAGAAGCACGTGAGGGGAAACAAACCGAAGCGTAATGGCGCCGGCGGGTGAACGCCGGCTACATCACTCTCGGGTCCACTCGAGTTTTCGTGAATTTCGGGTACATCTTGGTGGAAGTGAGACAGCTGTATTCTCTCTCTCGCTTCCATTCACTCACACCTGTAGGGCTTTCACACCCCTTATATTCATATGCGTTTCACAGAGTGACTAGTCGTGACTTTAAGAAGTCTGCAGCATTTTTCATAATTTATCTACCTGTAAAAAATGCATTTAAATTTAATGTATTTGTTACTGAAATTTCATATTTTTCTGTATAATAAATTTGAATAACAAGTTTAGGAAATTAACATTAATAGACATCGATTGGAAAATTAACAATTTCAACTGTAATCCAATGTTTGTATATTGGAATTAAAGGAGCAAACGTTGAAAATTAAAATGTATATTGGAGCATCACTGCACACAAGTATATAATCAAGAGACGCGGCGCCAAGTATTTTACTGTACTTATATCAAAATAACAACTTCATATTTTGTAAGGCATATTTTTAATTGTTATGACATTATACAAAGTATTATACAAAGCACGATGTGTTTGCTCGATTTAAAAAAAATCTGCAGTTTTTATCAAGAGATGCGTCGTCATATCCGGTGAAAATAGAACGAACTCCCGTAAGAGTTGTTAAAATACACATTTTTGAATTAACTTCTTTGCAATATTTGCTCGGCAATAGACCCTGAAATTTCGAACAGTTGTTTGTTACATCTTAAATAACACTCTCACCAAGTTTCATTTATTTCTACAGTTTTCTAATCCACCATCGAGCCACCTTACACTGTAAAAAAAAACTTATTGAAATTTAATGTAAATGTACATGAAGTTTTTATGCATGTACCGTTCATAAAATTTCCAGCACTACAATGCTGTAATTTTCAAGCAGCGTTACATTAAAAATAATGCTGGGCTTATTAATTTTGCAGTGACCTTTCTTAGGAAATTTCGCCGATAGTTTCTTTATTTTTACAAATGCCGTACTTGAAATTTAATGAATACGTGTACATGAAATTTACGGAACGTGTGCCGTATTTTTACGAAAGTCTGTATCTGAAAAATAATGAAGAAGTACACTGGAAGTTTTTATGCATGCACCGTTCATTAAATTTCAAACACCATAGTGCTGTAATTTTCAAGTAACGTTACATTAAAAATATTGCTGGGTTCATTAGTTTTACAGAAATTGGGTTCATGAAATTTACTGAACTGTGCTGGAATATATTATTGTTAAACATGTTATAAAAAATATATAGCCTTTAGAAAATAATTCAATATGCTTAGTTCACCAGCCCCAAAAAGAGATACAGAGAAAAAAATCAAATCTGCGCGAATTATCCGATCTAATTTCACTCTCTTCGACGGGG
Source organism: Alloplasta piceator (assembly GCA_946863875.1). NCBI lineage: Eukaryota > Metazoa > Arthropoda > Insecta > Hymenoptera > Ichneumonidae > Alloplasta > Alloplasta piceator. The sequence goes on from OX333074.1 coordinate 34,255,565, forward strand.
ACTCGAACCTGCGACCCTACCTATCATCGTACCTAACTACCTAACACGCTACCTATTACGCTACCGACTACTTATGAACTTCCTTTACTTATGTGACATATGAATACTGGAGTGCCAAAAAAATAATGGTATACTTTCGAATGTGCGTGATAGTCCGTGAAAATTGATTTTCGGATTCGCCAATTCGAATTTCAATTGAAAATAGCGAACTTCATACCATTCAAAATGGCGGATCCCATATGACATATCGAAATTGAAAAACGTTCTGATTTCAATGGAAGTCGGTCATTGGGAGTTTTGTGGATTAATCATCATGAATCTGAACAATTCTGAATCTCAAAATGGCGGATCAAAATGCTGCAGTGATTTCATTTCAATGAAACTTGGCGATCTAGAGTTTTTGGGATCGTTGATCACCCATCTAAATTGAAAATTCTTAAATTCAAAATGGCGCCTGCAATATGGCGGACGAGAATGTAAAAATTATTTAATCCGGATGAGACTTAGTACTCGGGGGGGCTTGGGGACGCTGTTTATAAGTCTAAACTGGAATTTCTGAAATTCACAATGGCGCATCCAATATGGCGGCCGAACATCCAAAAATGACTTGATGCAGATGAAACTTAGCTCTCGAAAGTTGTAGCAGCTCCTGATTGCAAATCTGAAGTTAAAATCCTTAACTTTCTTTTTTAACAGTAATATGTCAAAATCTATATGCTTGAAAATTATATACAACACCCATCATTTGAATTCAATGAACTTCTGCATTAAATTTCATGTTACATCTGGAATTTTCAATAAAAGTTTATTAAATTTATTGTACTTGTTCATCAAAAGGTCCATTGCGAAACATAAACTGTAATTTTACAGCAAAATTCAGTAATTTTAATGTCTGGTACATGAATTTTCAGTGCAAAGTACATTAATTCCCATTTAATGTACGCTTTCTGTAAATTTCAGGTACTTTAGAGCATTAAATTTACTTTCCTTTTTAACAGTAATATCTTAAAATCTGTGTTTGAAAATTATACAACACTCATCATGTAAATTTAATGAATTTCTGCATTAAATTTCATGACACATTTGCAATTTTCAATAAAGTTCATTAAATTTAATGTACTTGTTCATGAAAAGTTCCATTAAGGAACAAGTGATGTTATTTTACAGTAAAATTCAGTAATTTTGATGTCTGGTACATGAATTTTCAGTGCAGGGTACATTAATTCTCATTTAATGTACGCTTTCTGTAAATTTCAGGTACTTTAGAGCATTAAATTTACTTTCGTTTTTAACAGTAATATCTCAAAACCTGTGCTTGAAAATTATACAACACTCATCATGTAAATTCAATGAATTTCTGCATTGAATTTCATGACACATTTGCAATTTTCAATAAAGTTCATTAAATTTAATGTACTCGTTCATGAAAAGGTCCACTAAGGAACAAGTGATGTAATTTTACAGCAAAATTCAGTAATTTTAATGTTTGGTACATGCATTTTTAGTGCAAAGTACATTAATTCTCATTTAATGTACGCTTTCTATAAATTTCATGTTCGTCGGTACATTAAATTTTTACAGTGTAGCTTCATACTTTTCCTTACATAAGCTTGTTTCAACGTTTTATATTTTTTGCGCAGCTTCGTTCCCCTCACGTGCTTTTTGGCTGAATCGGCGTTGTGCGCATGCGCCACCAGTGGAAGGGGCGATCATCTATCTCTCTCGCAACAGCAGCGCTAACTATATTGATCCACGGTAACTGACATAAGAGCTTAAAAAAAGGCGAGAGTGTACACCCACTGGCCAAGACTCATCTACATAAGGCCCCCTCCTCTTTCGACGATCCACGGGGCCTGCGTGGGCCTGCGCGGCGAAACGAGAAACTTGGCTCTTGCGCTACCTGGAGACCGCTCGAATCTATCCCCACTCCCCACCCTCTATTCTAGCCACTATGCTTTTTCATCTATCCTGATAGTCGCCCTATCTTTTTCTTGAAGGAAAAGAGGGCGCGAAGGGGACTTGAGACTTTTTGGTCATGCGCCGTAGTCGTCCACCTTCCCCTCTTTTCTAGTAGACTCATATGAAAAGGCCTATGAAAAACCAAGAAAAACCATGTTTCCAGACTCAGGTTTGATTCTAATTAAGAATGTTTAAACAATGTCCACTAAATCGTCTAACAAATTATTCATAATAAATTAGATTGTAATTTGAACGCACGAAAATATCGCGCGAAAAGACTTTAATTAATTTAAGACTGTCATTTCATACATTTTATCCTGCAATAATAACGACATAAGTAAGGAAATGTATATAAATGACAGGATAAAAGAGAAGAACAGCCAACTTAACAAAACACAATACTATAACTATCAAAAAATAGACTTTATCAGCCATAAAATAAGCGCGTAAAATATTTATAATAGTAGAATGATTAAGGATTTAACATTATACACGAATTAGGAATGTAAGAAGCGTGCGGCACACGCGTATGCATGTATATGTATATAGGCGGAGCGATACGACCGCACGCATAGGGCCCACTCAGCTAAGGTAATATTTAGGGAGGTATGGACATACTGTTCCCTATTTCCCAGAATGCAATGCGCTGGCTACCGGGTTCACGCATTTGGCCACAGATGGCGCGCAAGTGCGCGCTCCCCTTGCCGCACACCGCAGCTATTGTGGCACAGCGGTAAAGCGCTCGATTGGCACCCAGACGACCAGGGTTCGAATCCCGCTCCGAACATTTTTTTTTCTTTCTCAATGTTTATTGCCCCTAAACACTTCACAATCATTATTAAAATAAAAAAATGGATTTTTTGAGCTTTCTCTACATTTTTATTAAGAGCAGCGTTATAATTTGAGGCATTTTTTTTTTAATTTATAAAAAAAAATTAAAAATTCTTCCACATTTTTTTTCCATACATTTAAACGCTGTTTGCGATGAAAATGTGGAAAAAGCTAAAAAAAATGTCTTCTCTTTAAGAATGATTGTGACGTTTAGGGGCATGAACATGATCCTTTAATTTTTTTCAAAAATTTGATTGCTTGAAACGAAAAAACCGTTCGATAGATCAAATTGAAACTTCACAGGGTTCTTGTGGGTATATTGAGCTGTAGAAGTCACGCTCAACATTAGTCGTTTTGTCAATATTTTTAATTTAGCCCTTGATTTTCTAAAAAACCATAAATAGCCCTTTTTCTCCTGTTTCTCAAAAATGGTCGTATCGAGGTCTTAAAAAAAGCATTTTTGAGCTTCAAGTTTTTAGTATTAAGATGTTTTAGCAAAAAAAAATCGAAGCAACAGGTTTTACGTAATCCTGATAAATAGTGAGAAAAATAAACTTGACAAATTTGTAGTACTTTCCTTGAATTTTTTTTGGAGAAAAAAATCCCTAAATTATAACGCTGCTTTTAATAAAAATGTGGGAAAAGCTCAAGAAATGCATTTTTTCATTTTAATAATGATTGTGAAGTGTTTAGGGGCAATAAACATTGAGAAAGAAGAAAAAAAAATGTTCGGACCGGGATTCGAACCCTGGTCGTCTGGGTGCCAATCGAGCGCTTTACCGCTGCGCCACGCTAGCTGACTTGCGGGGCAAAGGGAGTGTGGGGGTTTACTCAGAATCAGGATCGCTGAATGATGGAGTGTACGAGAAAACGGATTAGGTTAAGATAATAAAATATATATCTTTATTCACATTTCTATATACAGTCTTTTGAGAGCGTAGTATGTCGCCTCGTTTCTCGTAGAATACTGAATTATCATCATATTTCTCCTTATCACTATGTGGAACATAAACCATGTAAAATATATAGAAGGGGAACAAGACACGATCAAACGCCACGGCTATCCGTGGGGGAAACGCGCTGATTGGACGAGCGCTGAAAGCATCTGCGCGATGACGCTAATGGACGCTTTTAAGGGGAACGTTGAAAACGTTCACTATCAGTGGCTGAACCCACACTACCCCCTTCCAAGCAACTAAGTTATTAAGTTGCCAAATGTACGTTTTTACTGCTTTTTTTAGCTCGCGAGTGAACTCCAGGAGGTAAATCGGGACGAGGGGTTAAGGTAGGTGGTGCCAAAGGAATTGTAATTTTTTTACTTTTCACTGACGAGTGCGCGGAAGGCGCTTGCAGTGAACAATTTGGCACACATGGAGAACTCTTTGAAGAATTTGTTGCCTGCATTGAAAACATTGGCGCATTTGCAGGAACCCTTGAAGGTTGCAGAGAAGAACTCGGCAATTCCGGGGCAGTATCTTGAAGCACAAGACGTGATCGTGTGCTTGGATCGTGTAAATCGGGAAGAGATTCAAAAAACGCGGGTTTTAATCGTTTCTTAGAAACTGTAACGTGCTCACCGTTAATTAAGATCTTGAAAACTACATCAGAGATGTGCTCGATAACCTCGTACGGGCCCACGAAGGGCTGCTCGAGCGATTTTCTTGCGTCATTATTTACGAATACGTAAGATGCTTCGTAAAGGTTTTTGTGAACGAAAGGTCTATTTTTGTTGTGGTGTGCGGTTGGCACAGGTCGAATCCCACGAATAAATGTACGAAGCCTCTGTGAGTAGATTTGTTGGTCTTTGTTGCTCTCGTGATCGACCAAAAACTCTCCAGGGATACGGAGAGTAGTACCAAAAACCAGCTCCGCTGACGATGTTCGAATATCCTCCTTCAAACTCGTTCTCAACCCGAGGAGAACGATAGGAAGAGTATCGACCCATTCAGATGTTTCGTGGCACATGATTGCAGATTTCAAGGATCGGTGCCATCTTTCAACCATGCCGTTTGAAGCCGGATGATATGAAGTTGTTCGAACTCGTTCGCATCCCATGAACTTGACAAGAGCTTGAAAAATTGCGGATTCGAATTGAGAGCCACGGTCAGTTGTAACCGTGACCGGCGCTCCATAACGAGATATCCAGCATGCGGTGATGTGGAATATCGGTGTGGCCTCGGGCCACCTAGTGAAACGATCGATGACAGTGAGGCAATACCTGTAGCTCCTGGAAGGTGGTAAAGGTCCGACGATGTCAATGTGAACATGACCAAAGCGTTCATCCGGTACCGGGATGTGGTCAGGTATGTTCCGATTGTATCGCGACACCTTGCTCCTCTGACAAGGGAGACAGGTACGGGCCCATTCGACGATATCCTTCTTCATAGAGGGCCAAACGAACTTTTTTTGTATTAAGTTTTTTGTTGCCCTGCCACTGGAATGTGACAATCCGTGTGTGGCGTCGAAAACACGTTTTCGGAGCGATGCTGGAATATACGGACGAACGTCACCGTTGGAGAGATCGCAAAAAATCGTTTTTTCTGTGCCATCGACGCGCAGTGGTCGAAGAACGAGCGATGTGTTTGAATTGAGCAACTCTTGAAGCTCCTCGTCGCTCGTTTGGGCTGCTGCAAGGTCGTCGGTCGAGAACAACGTCGGCATGTCGATCGACTCGATTCTCGAGAGAGCATTGGCAACAATGTTGTTGACACCACTTACTACGTGAACGATGTTGGTCGTGAACTGCCCGATGTAGTCCAGTTGACGGAGTTGGCGTGGTGACGCCTTGTCACTACGTTGCTTGAACGCGAAGACAAGAGGCTTGTGGTCTGTCTTGATCAGCAGCGGACGTCCTTCGATAAGAAACTGGAAATATTTAAGACTAGTAAACACAGCAAATAACTCTCGATCGTATGTGCTGTATTTTACTTGAGCCGGAGAAAGCTTTTTTGAGAAAAAACCAAGAGGTTCCCATTTTCCGTTACAATATTGTTCGAGAACAGCCCATTGACACATCCGACGCGTCCGTCTGAAGTGCAAGCGTGGCATTTTCGAGTGGGTGAGCAAGCAGCGATGCATCGGCTATTTGCGTTTTACAATCAAAAAAAGCTTTTTCGGCCTCCTTAGTCCACACAATGGGACGTTTGTCTTTCTTTTTCCCGCCCGAGAGATACGCGTTCAACAGAGCTTGTGTCCTGGCGGCGTCACGCACGAAACGACGATAAAAGTTCACGATGCCGAGGAAACGACGAAGTTCCGAAACGTTTCCGGGTTTTTTGTAGTTCAAAATGGCCGCGACTCGATCGGGGAGAGGACGTGTTCCGGAACCGTCAATCTCATACCCGAGGTATTGAACCGTTTTTTTGCAGAAGGCACACTTCGCGACATTAATCGAAAGTCCAAACTCGCGAAAACGTTCGAAAACTGCACGCAGATGACGCGAATGCTTTTCGAGATTTTTCGAGGCTACCAAAACGTCGTCGATATAACAATACACAAAGTCTAGTCCACGAAGAACTGTATCGAGGAACCTTTGAAACGATTGAGCCGCGTTACAGAGTCCAAAAGTCATTAAATTAAATTCAAATAGAGCGAGTGGGGTTATAACTGCCGTTTTAGGACGATCTTCGGGAGCAACAGGAACTTGGTTGTCTGCGCGAGTAAGATCGATAGTCGAAAAAACAGTACAGCCGCGAAGACGATGAGAAAAATCGTGGAGGTGTGGTATAGGATACTTATCGGATTCTGTTATGGCATTGAGCCGACGATAATCTCCACAAGACCTCCAGTCACCAGTCTTTTTACGAACCAAATGTAGAGGACTTGCCCATTGACTGTTCGATCGATAGCAGATTCCTTGTGCCATCATATATTCGAAATCGGACTTTGCAGCATCCAGCTTTTCACCGGTCAATCGACGACCGCGCTCGGCAACTGGATGACCCTTGGTGACGATGTGGTGTTGAACATCGTGTGCAGGTACACCGGTGAAGACGAAGGGCCTCGTGATGTCGGAAAATTCATTGAGAAGTTCACGACATGGCGAATCGTTTGCAATAGTCGATATCGAAGAATGTGCCTCGTAGGCCACGATACCGATCGAGAAAAGATTCATCTCGGAATCGATAAGCCGTTTCCCTTTGAGATCCACGAGGAGACCATGATGAGCAAGAAAATCTGCTCCGAGAATGGCACAAGAGACGTCAGCAACTGTAAAAGACCAAGAAAATTTACGACGTAGTTTCAAATTAAGTGAGAGCACTTTTTCGCCGTAAGTGTTTATTACAGAATTGTTCGCGGCGTACAGTTGAAACTTCGACGGTGTACAACGACCGCCGGTATTTCTCACTCGCAAAATCCCTGAAATGTTTGCCCCCGTATCGACTAGAAAATTCTGTCCCGTTTCGCTATCGAAAATGATGAGACGGTATTGCTTTTGTGAGTCTATGTTGACCGTCTCGATACGAAACGGCGCGACTAGTTTCCCGAATTAGTATTATTATTATCACGAGACGACCACGCACAGGGACTTTGACAATGATGAGCTTTAGCACCGAACCGTCGGTGATAATAACACTTGCGCTCACTGTCACTGTTGTGACTGCTGTTGCGGTTGTCGCTGTTGTTACTTTTGTTGCTCGGCCAGGGAGATTTGGATCTCTTCCGGCTCCGATCATGCTCCCGTTGGTTGACATTACGCTCCCTTGTGAATCTTTCGAATCGAGCGGTTAAAGTTTCGACACGACGATTCAATTCGGCATGCTCCGATGAACCATTGCTGATGACATCGATACTAGCAGGGCGATGCAGGTCCATGATTCTGTGAGGAGTGACAACTTGTTTAAGTCTTCTTCGGTTGATGCAGACAGTATTGCGCTCACATTCTGCGGAAGCTGCTCCAAAAACAGCGACTTAAGCAGAGTATCCTCGCACTGGTTGGACGATAGGTTACGCATGTGCTGTAAGAAATGCGAAGGTTTTTGGTCACCCAAAAGCTGTCCTTTGAGCAACCGATGGATTTTACTTTCCTTTGATTCTGCGAAAGAGTTTAGAATACGAGTTTTAATATATTCATATTTATTCTCAGTCGGCGGACGGAGAATGACATCAGTGACGAATGAAAGCACTGAAGGATCGAGATTAGCGATCAAATATCGATACTTCGTTTCGTCGGTCGTTATTCTCGCGATGCTGAAAGCCGCTTCGACTTGAAAGAGCCGAACTGCGGGATCGTGTTTCCAAAATGTCGGGAGCTTTGCGATGCGCGACATGTGTACCTCGACTGGAGCTGCGGCCGCTTCTAAAGCCATCGTTGCGGTAAAAAGACGACAAAAATCACGAAAATATATGGCGAAAAGTAACCGGAAAAGCGTTCGAAAGATCCGCGAACAAGAAAAAGCGATGATTGTTCGTGGATTCACGAGATATTAACAGATGCACACACGTGGGCGGCGCGTTGCCTCGTGGTCACCCGGTTAATTATCGCGGTCAAAAGTTAATAAAATTTCAGCGAGAACGCCCCACAACGCGAATTAAATGAAATAATTGATTAAACACGAGAAATGCGTGTTGAATTATTACTCACGAAATCTTCGAGTCGATGCGCGAAAACGGAGCAAGAGTCTCGAGGCGGTTTTCGCTAATGGCCGAGGTCGACGAACACGTGGCGAAAATTCGCGATATCGTTCTTTCGCGAGAAATAATCACGTCGGGGTCACCAGAATTATTGTGGGGGTTTCCTCAGATCCAGGATCGCTGAATGATGGAGTGTACGAGAAAATGGATTAGGTTAAGATAATAAAATATATATCTTTATTCACATTTCTATATACAGTCTTTTGAGAGCGCAGTATGTCGCCTCGTTTCTCGTAGAATACTGAATTATCATCATATTTCTCCTTATCACTATGTGGAACATAAACCATGTAAAATATATAGAAGGGGAACAAGACACGATCAGACGCCACGGCTATCTGTGGGGGAAACGCGCTGATTGGACGAGCGCTGAAAGCATCTGCGTGATGACGCTAATGGACGCTTTTAAGGGGAACGTTGAAAACGTTTACTATCAGTGCCTGAACCCCAGGGGGGTGACACTGGGATACATTTCTTAACAATATCGTGACCCCGTTAGTGACGCCGCGTAAACTAATCCACCATGCGGCGCTAGTAGTCACGTGCAATACCCCTACCCGATGGACATGCAGACGCAGACGACGCAGACGAATTAAGCAGACGATGCCGACGCTGCGCGACTGGAGTGGGGGAAGTAGGGGTATTGCAGGTGACTACTAGCGCCACATGGTGGATTAGTTTACGCGGCGTCACTAACGGGGTCACGGAATTTCGGCATTGCCACCCCCCTGCTGAACCCACAGGAGCGCGCACTTGCGTGCCGTCTGTGGCCAAACGCGTGAACCCGGTAGCCAGCGCATTGCATTCTGGGAAATAGGGGACAGTATGTCCATACCTCCCTCAATCAAGAGTCGCGGTGGCGACTCGAGACAAGTACATTTCCGACCTTACCGACATGTTGAGAGTCGCACCAAGATTCTCTTACGCCAATAACCTCGCTTATACATGGGAGTATATCTATAGCGAAAAATTCATTTTTCCTAATAACTCATTATACAGATCTTTTGGGAAAATTTGAGATGTACGTTTTGTCCGCAGGTTTTTTCTCTTTCGATTGGTACCTGAAAGAAAGCCGTAGCTGCTCGCGTATGGGCGATACGTATTTTTATGGGTTAATTTTTCTCAATGAATATTCCATTGTCGGCCATTTTCGTCGCATATTTTTCGGCACATATTTTTCGCACACACCATGAAGTTAGCGAGTTAGCGATAAAACGGTACGTGGTGTGTTTCAGAGCGGTCAAAATATCGACAATGATCACATGAGTGCGTGAGAGAGCACTCTAGGGATCGCGTTAGAGTGAGAGAAAGCAATATATTAAGTTTGCAAAAAGTGGACAAATCACCCCCAAAAACACCAAAAATGGTGTACAAAAGCTGGAGACAAGTACATTTCAAGAGTCTCCCTAGTTTAGTCTACCTACAAAAAGTTGTAAAATCACTAGAAATTAACCCTGAATACGTATTTACAAGCACATATAGTATCCTAGTTAGACTTTTGTTTACAAGCATATAATTATTATTACGTATGCGGAAGTGAAATTTATAAAATATGAAAACATCTTTACGTTTAAGAATATAAAAAAAATCCATTACTAAAAATAAATAATAAATCGATGGAACAAAATTGATCACAAAAATAAAAAGTACTTGGCGAGTTTTTTCACCTGAAGCAACTTCATCAGCCATGTATCACTGAAACATCTTTTACAAATATTGCCTAACTCGCTAATTACTTTTTATTTTTGTGATTAATTTTGTTCCATCGATTTATTATTTATTTTTTGTGATGGGCTTTTTTTTATTTTTAAACGTAAAGATGTTTTCATATTTTATAAATTTCACTTCCGCATACGTAATAATAATTATATGCTTGTAAATAAAAGTCGAACTAGGATACTACATGTGCTTGTAAATACGTATTCAGGGTTAATTTCTAGTGATTTTACAACTTTTTGTAGGTAGACTAAGCTAGGGATACTCTTGAAATGTACTTGTCTCCAGTTTTTGTACACCATTTTTCGGGTTTTTGGGGGTATTACCTTACACTCAGCGATCTATGCTAGCGCCCTCAACGCGCCCCGATCTCCAAGCGAAGCTCGCGAAAAAGCAGGGAATAGATGTCATAGGGGAAAATGCATCTTCTATCTTTGTCACCCCCATCCCGACCTATATCGATCTATTCTTGATTCTGGATTCTTTTTCCAAATCCATTCGTTTTTGGACTTAGAATTTTCACCCGATTTTCGAGGAAGTTGGTTTTTTTCAGTTTGTAATCTTAACTTTGGAATTCTGAGCTGATTTAAATTTTCTTATAGTATTTCTCGAAAAATCGAATCTTTACCTTCGAATGTCGGAAGAGACGCTGAATCTCGTTTTATTCTATTTCATTTTTCTTTGTTTAGTTATTATTTTCTGTTTAATAATTTTCATTTACACTCCCGACCAAAATTTTGGGGACACCCGCTCCGATTTCGAGCCGAACAAAAAGTTTCACTGCTCTTTCAAAAATTGAGATATCTCAATCGATCAAGCGGCATTTCAAAGGGGACATATTCAGCTTCATTTTGCCGTTTCGAAAAAAAAATTCGATTTTTTTTTCAACCTGTTACACCCTCTCAAACATGGTCATTTTTCGGCTTTTTTTTGGACGTTTTAATTTTGGTCCACAAGCCATGAAATTTTTTTTAAATTTTTTGTTGGACAAAAAACTTGAAGCGAAAAGTATAAGCTTCAATTTTGTTTTTTTTTAAAGTTTCGTATGATTTTTTTTCGCGAAGATATTCAACTTTTCGCGAAAAACGACGATATTTATAAAACGTAGCGTAACTCCCAAACTACTGGGTTTTCTTAAAATCTTCAGGAGGGTAAAAAGTTGCGTACACTCATTTTGGATACAATGAAATTTTTTCAGAAATTATTTTCAAAATTTTTTTCATTTTTTATTTTTTCTGTTAACGAAATATTTTTTTTCCCTTGTCTACACGTTTTTTTCATCGAAAAAGCCACCTTTTACTGCAATCACCGCTTCAACGATTTGTGGCATCTTGTAAATCAATTTATCGATTTGTTCTTGCTCTAAACCGGAACAAGCTTCCTACAACTTCTTCCACAAATCTCCGGAAGATGTTGGACAATCAATTCGTATTTTCCGGTCAAGCTCTTACCATAAAAGCAAAAGATGGCTTTTTCGATGAAAAAAACGTGTAGACAAGGGGAAAAAAAATATGTCGTTGACAGAAAAAATTTCGAAAAAAAAATTTTGAAAATAAATTCTGAAAAAATTTCATTGTATCCAAATAAGTGTACGCAACTTTTACCCTCCTGAAGATTTTATGAAAACCCAGTAGTTTGGGAGTTACGCTACGTTTTATAAATTTCGTCGTTTTTCGCGAAAAGTTGAATATCTTTGCGAAAAAAAATCGTACGAAAGTTTTTAAAAAACAAAATTGAAGCTTTTACTGCCCACTTCAAGTTTTTTATCCAACAAAAAATTTTTAAAAAATTTCATGGCTTGTGGACCAAAATTGAAACGTCCAAAAAAAAGCCGAAAAATGACCATGTTTGAGAGGGTGTAACGGGTTGAAAAAAAATACATTTTTTTTTCAAAACGGCAAAATGAAGGTGAATATGTCCCCTTTAAAATGCCGCTTGACCGATTGAAATATCTCAATTTTTGAAAGAGCAGTGAAACTTTTTATGCGGCTCGAAATCGGTGCCGGTGTCCCCAAGCTTTTGGTCAGGAGTGTATTTCACTTTGACCACCGCGATACACGAATAATTGGAGAACGTCCAAAATCGCTGTTATTGTTAAATAAATCGCGAAATTCAAGAACTATCTTTCTGTAAACCATTTAATTTTTTTTGTGATAATTTTAAATAAAATTTGGATCTCAAAAATTAAAATCTGGGCATCGACATTTTCTTGACTTCAACATCAACCTGCCACGCCTTTGATCGACCACCGATTTTCGTTCACCTTTCGCTCGACTCGCCGTTCCATCTGAGAATGACATCTCCATTTCCTTCAGGGGAACCCATCACCGAGTAAGTGGAATTTTATTTCATCAAAAATTTATCTCCCCTTTATAATCGTAACGAATAACTTCAAAACCCTAAAATCAGTGAATATCATCAATTTGGATCGAATCAAGCTCCGAATCTAATTAGAACGCCTTTAGTTGTTTATTTCGAGGAGATCCAACGTTATCTCGAGCGAAATTCAGTTTTCCCCTTTCACCCGCTACGTTTGTGGAAAAAAATCGATTTAAACTAATCCGCAATTTTATCCCAAACTTTTAAAATATTAAATTTAAACGTTTTCTTCGAATAATTTGAAACAAGGAATTGTCTGAACAAGATTACAACTTTTAAAGCCCACGTGACAGAAAATTTAATAATAATTCCAAGCCCACTTCCCGAGTAATTTTCCGAGAGGTTAGACTCAAAAACAGGGGCAGATGCGTTCGAGACTGATTCCAAGAGTAGTACTAGAAATTAATTTTCAGGACTAGAGAGTCTCAGTCAGATTCAACTCATTATACGTCAAAGATTATTAACAGTTCGCGAAAACTCCCATTTTTGACGTACCAATAGTTTTTCTTCTAAAATCAGCATGGTTTGACTGTTCACATAGCTGTCACTCCTATACCCGTGGATAGGACGCGTTCCACTGACGACCTCTCAATTACATAGGCTGCATTCGTCTTGGACGCTTCGAGCGCTGTGAGCATCACATCCTGTAGCATTTAAGATGTCGATATATATATATATATATATTTATATACATACATGCTGAAAGCGCGTAATCATCCAAGGCGAATGCAGCCATAGTATAAATGGCGTAAACTATATAACTGAGAGGCGTCACGAGCGTTGTGGTCGTCGGTGGAACGCGACCATATGCGTTACCAGCATTTGCCGCGCTATATTGTCAGTGCACGGTATAGGTCAGTATAGATGTGAACGGCGAGTGTACCGCGTATATGTTGGAATCATTGATGCAGTATAACCGAAATATTCAATAAATCACGCGAGAATAACCGATAAAGATTAAGAATAAAAAAAAAATATATCTGGTTTACTAAAATACCGAGATACTTGCCATCTCTGTCTATTGGATATGTACCATTAGAACGCCGGATAGCCACCGTCCCATACCGCACATAGCCACCACCAGCTAACTGATATATATATAGTTGCTGCGCCTATACGAGATGAATCGACTCAAAATACTACTCAAAATACCACGACCATACAGCATGCGGAGGCTAAGCAGAATATGGCGACGGCAACTATCCTTTTTTCAGTGTATCGTAGTGGCATGCTCATGACTGCTAGATCTGAAAATGGCCAGCCAAGTATTACATAGCATGATAGAGGATAGGCTAAAGGACGCTGGACAGTACCCATGAAGAAATTTCTTAGGGAAGCCCCACGCCCCATCAAATCCCGATCAGGATTTTCCACGGATTCCCCAAAACCAGCGTCCCTGTCAGAATCCCGATCGGGATTTGTCATGGATTCCCCGAAATCGGCATCTCTATCAGAATCCCAATCGGTGAGAAAAATTAGAAATAATGGCGCTACTTGCATTCGCGGTATCCTCATTCGATCCCTATCGTAATCAAGTACGACGATTGCAGATTGTAGATGATAGGCTTATGGATAGGATGCCAGTTAGGTTAACCCACGATATCATTGCTCGATATATTCTTTTTTATCCTAGAATTGAGCTATATATGTGTATATATATTAGACTGGCCCTTAATATGGGTCTGGAAAAAAATTGGTCGTGCCGCACCCCAAAACGGCTCCAAATAATACAAAATGGTGTTCGAAATAAATTCGAGTGAAGAAACATTATATGAGAACAGCTCGAAACGATTGCAAATTAATCCAAAAAACATCGATCATTTATTAGACAAAGAGATGGACTACTTTGTAACTTCGCAATCCCTGAATTTTTTCGATGGATTCAACATTAACAGGGGATTTTTAACAATCGATCCATCCATGTGGTTGCAGGATCAAAATTTTGCAGAGGGTTTAAAAATAGTAAAAAAAGTAAAAGTTGTAAACGATGTCGCAGAAAAGGCAGTTTGTTTAATCGAAAGCTATAATAATATTTTGACCAAAAACGAAAGTCAAAAGCAGTACATACTTCAGATTGTAAGCGAGTACCGGAAAAAATTCCCTGATGCAAAAAAAGAGACGGTTATGCAAAACTTTTAATCGGATCGATATGCATAAACCAATTGTAATATGCAATCTTTTATGACGTTTAAATAAATAAATGTGTACTAAACGAACTAGTATCGATATTTTATGTGTGTTTATATGATCACATTTTTTTAATGTAATGATTTTTCCGACCAATTGAATCGTTTGTGCGAATAAAGAATTTCTTTGCTCTCAATCAAACAAAAAAGCTTGCCAAGTTTAAAATTCCCCTATGCGATTATGCTGATGTAATTTTCAAATATATTTTTCATCCACAGTCTGATCTCAGTGAAATTTAAATACATATATTTGTATACCAGCACGCAAGAAATATTTTAACAAATTAAAAAAATATATATTTTCTCACCAAACGGGAAGTCCGATGTGCATGGTTTATAGTGAATTTATATCCTTCGTACTTTATGGATATTTTTGGCAAGATGCAAATTTAAGCTTTGATTTTTATGTGATTAAATATGTTCGACAGCAGCTAAAATACTATTGTGCCAAAATAATAGGATGGTTGAACTGAACGCTCATCAAATCCAGTAAAGAAGACGTTATTATTTGTTCTGCACATCGACTACTAATATACAATTCGGAAAGTTGAAAAAAATCAGCTTATATACTGGAGTACAAAGAAAACTCCAATCATGAAGCAAAATTGAAATTTAAATTTAAGTTCATGCTTACAGGCATGCCTTCCCCTTACATGGCTGCGGCTTCGCGTAGAATTTTTTTTTATTATTTGGAACCGTTTTGGAGGGCGGCGCGACCAATTCTTTTCCAGACCCATATTAAGGACCAGTCTAATATATATACAGGGTGAGGCAATAACTATTAGTCGTCGAAATATTTTCTATCTAGTCAGACTTAGGCAAAAACCTTTCCTACAAAAGTTGCATAGTTCGTAGGGGGTCATCGAATGGTGGCTACGAGGTTCATCTTGGTGGAGGCGCTTCGAAGATTTTAAGGTCACCTCCATTTTTTTAAATGGATCCACTATTTTTTTTCTTCATAATTCCATCGAGCAACTGTAAATAAGTTCACACACCAATTTTCGTCATGATCGATCAAGATTTAGCATTAATAACGTCAGCCTTTTCATTGATAACGAAAAGGCTCTAATCGAGTTTCAATCGAGCGAGATTATCGAGGTAAATCGTGCGACTTTGTTTACATTGACTTCGGTTACATTGACTTTGTTTACGATTTGTTACATTCTTCGTAACAGTGATTTTCATAACACTGTGTTCTCTTCAATGATTAGTCCTGCGACAAAATTGAATTCCGTCAGTACAGAATTAACCACGTCGCAAAATGTTTCCTTATCTGGAGCAAGTTGATATGATGTTAATTTACGGAGAATGTCGCAAAAATGCAAGGCAGGCGGCAACTGTGTATGCTGAGCGTTATCCGGATCGTCGTCCGCCTTCGTATTACACATTTATCAATGTGTACAATAAACTTAGAGAAACCGGTAGTTTAAAGTGTCGTAGTCGAGAGCGTTCAAAACCAGCAAGTAATGAAATGACTGAAATTGGGGTCCTGGCAATGATTGCTCATAATCCCCACGTTGCTTCGCGACAAATTGAACGAGCGTCTGGTGTAAGTCAACGAAGTGTACTCCGTATCTTACATCGACATAAGTTTCATCCGTATCATGTCAGTCTGCATCAAGGGTTACATGGGATGGATTTTATAAATCGCGTGCACTTTTGTGAATGGGTTGTACGTCAAATCGAGAACGATGGGTTGTTTTTGGACAACGTGCTTTTCACAGACGAGGCTACGTTTACCAACCACGGGAATGTGAACTTGCACAATATGCATTTATGGGCGACAGAAAATCCATATTGGCTGCGACAGGTTGAACACCAGAGACAGTGGTCGTTAAATGTATGGTGTGGTATGATTGGCGACAAAATTATTGGTCCTTATTTCATCGATGGACATCTAAATGGGAATTCTTACGCCAATTTCCTGGAAAATCAATTGGGACCTTTATTAGAAGAACTGCCATTAAACACACGACGCACGATGTGGTACCAACATGATGGATGCCCAGCTCATTTTTCTTTGGTCGCAAGAAATAAGCTGAACGAAAAATTTGCCAATCGTTGGATTGGGCGTGGGGGTCGTGTACCTTGGCTGGCTCGTTCGCCAGACTTGACACCACTGGACTTTTTTTTATGGGGGGTTTTAAAAGACATGGTGTACAAAGAAGTGCCGACTACTGTGCAAGATATGCGAGAGAGAATAATTAGAGCCTGTTCGTTAATCCAGACTGACATTATTAACAAGGCCATACAATCAATGCGAATCAGGGTGCAAGCATGCATTGAAAGTGGTGGCCATCACTTTGAGCATCTTTTATAAAGTAAGTGGTTGCACCGTTTTTTCAATCGACTTGACGCTGAAAACATTGAAATTTCCATTTTATCGATTTTTTATGCTAAATCTTGATCGATCATGACGAAAATTGGTGTGTGAACTTATTTACAGTTCCTCGATGGAATTATGAAGAAAAAAAATAGTGGATCCATTTAAAAAAATGGAGGTGACCTTAAAATCTTCGAAGCGCCTCCACCAAGATGAACTTCGTAGCCACCATTCGATGACCCCCTACGAACTATGCAACTTTTGTAGGAAAAGTTTTTGCCTAAGTCTGACTAGATAGAAAATATTTTGACGACTAATAGTTATTGCCTCACCCTGTATATATATGTAATATGCATATGTATACTACACTGAGAAAAATGTATGGCGACGTCAACCATATTTTAATTATAAAATATGTTTCCCTGACGCAACGTCTATAATTTATGGTTAACCTAATATGAAAAAACATTGTAAAATAAACCATATTTTCGTAATCACACCGATCATCTCTGTATGGCAATTGCAACAATTTGTCTCCTTACCATGCATGAAGTGCTAGAAACTATTAAAAGCATTGCATTCTCATTACTTTCATGGTTATACTTTCTATTATACATCAAATTCCGAATCGTTTTGCATATTAGCGACAGAAAGCAATGATTCTCATTTAATTGAAAGCATATAGTTTTACTCGGCAATAGTGTATAAGATAATCATTACTGTTGTATAGTTGACGGTAATATATGAAATATATATTAGCGGTTAGTTAATAGTCGACGTTGAGCACTGATATCCCAACCTCGTTTCACTGGGAAAGAATCATATTGTTGAAATTCCATACAGACACGCGACAATGCCAGTTTCTATGCTGCACGGAAAAAACGAGTTGGTTGTGGCAACCATATGGTGTGTAACATATGCTTCAAGTAACTAGTTGGTTGGGGCAACCATTATTGTGGTTCCCACAACCAACTTTTTATTGGTTGGGTATTTCGCAACCAAAAATATAGTTACGGTAACCACGAAAATGGTTGCCCCAATCAACTAGTTGCTTGAAGTATATCTTACAAACTAGTTGGGTGCCACTGGCCACACCAACTCTTTTTTCTGTGCGAGTCGTTTTTTCCGTGTAAAAGAAAAAACTCTTTTGATGGGAATCCTTTTCGGATTCGACCATCTTGCGTTATGCCGCAAAGTATTAAATATCCATACATAAGTAAGGATATCAAACATAGACAAACCTGGAGACTTTATAGACCTCGAGGGGAAAGTTCGTTTGTGCGAAAGGAAGCCACCTACCGGACTTTTGGTGAACTGACAAATCTGCAGATAAGATCGTATGAGATTACGGGTGAACAGGTATTTCAGCAACCTGAGTGCAGAATGTAGCCGCTATTATAGTGTACCAATGACCATTAACTGATTTTGTCACACACATCTCCTATGATCATTCTAATTTACCACAGCAATATGTTGTTCAGTTTGTATAAACATGCAACATGTTTCTGTAACGCGACGTCTATATTTTATAGTGGAATGCATTCAAAAATAACAGTAGACAAAGAACTACATTTGTCCCCGCCGATTCTGGCCATGCCTGCATTTAACATACCTTTTGGCGGCTAAAATTGTTGAACTTAACCTTACCGCTGTGGTAAAGTTGAATGAGCAAGAATTTGAAGTGACTATGAGAATAGTAGCGTCACGAAACAAGATTAAGAAGGTTTCCACGAAACAAATAATAATAAATGCGACGATTGTTATATATTATTAACAATTAAATGAATGTATTCAATGAATTATGTACTTATCTTTGCGGGTTTAACAATAATAATTGTAGCCTCGCGCATATTAGATATTTATACAAACCTTCAAAATTGCATGTTTGATGTTATTTCGCGCTTATAGTAAACTCAACCATATTAAGGCTAATCTAACCATGGAATATGTTCTCTGTTATTATAATCGGTTTTACCATAGTCGTTTGTAGTAATTACCACGGGTTTTTCTCTCAGTGTAGACTGATTAAAAAAAAAATATTATTTTTTCTTTCTAGATTTTTGTGCTATTGTTAGGCACTAATAAAAGAAAATTTCTCTCAAAAACTGGGCCCGGTCACTCAATAGTTAGAGGTGGCTATCTCGACTTTTTGTCATTTTTTCATAATTGTACTCAATACATATGATCATGGTATTAGATTATACCAGAAATAGAATAAATACAGGAAATCGTATGTTCCACAGCCGTTTTGTGCTGACGAGAAGTACACCACTCGCAACAATTAAGGGAACAAGAAACATTTCCAAATTTTTCGGTCATTTTCAATAAGCTGTATTTCAGTGAAAAATGGTCGTATCGACGTCTTAAAAAAATAGTTTAAAGCTCCAAGATTATAGTTTTCAGATCTTTTGGTCAAAAATTTTTACGAGCAGTGGTTCTCAGGAAATTTTACGAAATGGCGTGAAAGAAATTGTTTAAAATTTTTTCACCCTTTTATTTATAGTGCAAGGGCTTGGGAATTTCTTTTTATGCATCACATGCATGAAAAGTCTTGAACTGTTTTTTTAAGATCTCGATACGACCATTTTTCACTGAAATACAGCCTATTGAAAATGACCGAAAATTTTGGAAATCTTTCTTGCTCCCTTAATTTTTGCGAGTGGTGCTTCTCGTACTTCTCTTCGGCGCAAAACGGCTGTGAAACATACGATTTCCTTTATTTATTCTATTTCCGGTATAATCTAAAACCATGATCATATTTATTGAGTAAAATCATGAAAAAATAACAAAAAGTCGAGATAGCCACCTCTAAAAATTGAGTGACCGGGCCCAGTTTTTTAGGGAAATTTTCTTTTATTCATGCCCAACAATAGCACAAGAATCCGGAAAGAAATTTTTTTTTTTTTGAATCAGTCTAATGTACACACACACTTAGTCTATCAGTATATCACTTGAATCCAGGATATCTCAACCCTCATAACTTAAGTGACCTCTCACAGCGACCTCTCATAATTTGAAATCTTGCCCCTTGACCCCTTTTAGGCTATGTAAATCCTCAAATAATAACTCCAGGATCCCTGACACCTCAATAGGTCAGTGTTCCACACAAATTAAGTGACCCTTCATAACTTAATTTCAGAGTCCCTGACCCCTCATAAGTTATGTAAACCCTCAAAACTGTTTGAAAAAAACCGTGACCCCTCATAAGTTAAGCGACCTCTCATAAGTTAAGTGACCCCTTATAACTTAATTTTAGAGCCCCTGACCCCTCATAAGTTATGTAAACCCTCAAAACTGTTTGGAAAAAACCGTGACCCTTCATAAATTTATTCCAGGGTTTCTGACCCCTCATAAGTTATGTAAACCCTCGAAACTTATTTTCAAGGTCGTACTGATTTTGTTATCCGTGTACGTATATATTTTTTGGCCTATGTCTCATAATTATGATATACAAGTCAGAATATTATAAGTAGTCGATGGTGTAGTGGTTAGCGTTTCAGTATTAGGTCCCTAGGTAGGCTCGATAGGTAAATCGGTTTCAAATCCCAGACTAGGCTCGCAAATATTCTTCGGTCTGCGTAGATACAAAGAAAATTAATCACTAAAAAAATTGATTAATTTACAAACGAGCTTTTTTTTATATTTAATTCGTTCACGATTCAAAGATACGCGTAAGAACAGAGGGTCGGGGGTTTAAATCCCAGTGGTGACACATTTTTTTTTCAATGTTGTTTTTCAATTTTAGTTGATCTTCAGAAATACGAATAAAATACGAATAAAAAACTGATTTTCATCGTAACTACTAGTAAATGTATGGGATAAATGAATAATTCTGGACTCAAATGTCCATACAACAAAATCAAGCGTCCCTTTAGGATCTGGCCCGGATTCCAATATTGATCCCTAAATTCGGCGTCTCTATGGGGGTCCAGTGGGCGGTTGTTACATTCCGTATCGGGATCCAATGCGATGTCGGATCAGATCCCGATCGGGAGCTCGGGATGCGAGCTAGGATCCAGTCGGGTCCCTGCCAAAATTCAGTCAGGGACAGAAGTTTTCCTTACCAAAATTTTCACAAGGGTTGGTGTTGACATTACAGTGTACGCATGTCAGGGCAAAGGAATTAGGTAAGTACCCACCATATCGGTGGAGGTTTTTTTGCACATTCCCTCCGCCTTCGGCGGTTGCTCTGCAGCCGCACAAAGTGAGAAGAAAAAAATGGGAGTTTCGTAAAAACCCAATAGGTATAGGCTGGAAGTAATAAAAAATCAAAATAAAACACATTAGTGCAAAGATATTTTGTGTTGAAAATCGCTAAACAACTCAAGGGGATAAGAGTTTATAAAATTGTATATTGAAATTTTCATTATACGTACATTGGTTTAAAATAAAATTGTAGAACTACAATTTACACATCGTTTTCTCAACATTTGAATCTACTTCCAAAGCTTCTTCTATGAGGCAACTAAAATTGGGAAAACTACTTGCACATCAAGGAGGATTCGCTATGCTGAATTATACAAAATCTTTGCCCAAAACCTTGTGCAAAATTTTACATTTTCAAATCATTTTATTACTATGTTGGAACATTAACATTTTTTAATGCACATCCCACTGTTTACCTTAATGATAGCATTTGCGGTAAGGAATATCTGTGTAAATACTTTTGAACCTTAAGAGAGAAGGTATATTACTAAAAAGTGTAATTTTAAATTTCTCTCTCGGTTCCAGTCTAACAAATGGCTTCGTAATTTTTCGGCCGTTTTATAACGTATCTTGACATGACAATACAATTTTTTAACTACAAAAATATTGATTCCTTATAACAAATATTCTAAAATGTTTAAACGCCCCGACACTGAAAAATGCCGATAAGTCTTTAAGGGCATTTCTGAGTGTTTTGTAGAAGTAGAGACATAAAACGTCATTTCGATATTGTTGGCGGTATATTCAGAGATAATTTTCTCCAGTAAAAGTAACTTACTTTGACCATTTGATTATTTAAAGTATATTCGCAAAGATATATTGATAATTACCAACCTTTTTGCAAGCGATGTTTATGAGTGTACACCCGGTAAATCAATAAACTTGGTATTCGGTGCGGTGTCGTTGATTTTATATTAGTACCGCAAGGACTTAAAAGGGATGAGGACTTTGATACTAATTGTTTTGAACGGAAGTTTTATGATACCGCATGTTGCCCCGGGGTTTATATTATGCTTGTATTTTTATGTACGAACATAATTATACACATTTTTCATTGCTAGCCAGTTTTCTTAGAGGGGTCTCGCGTGCACACGTACTGTTGTAGAACCGTGGTATGTCCTCGCAGAATGTCTTCGAGTTATTTACTCTAGGCCACCAAGGACGCAGCATCCTGTCATGTTACTGAAGTTAGTTCCTGAAGTTAGTACTCAGTTAGTAGAATGGGATAGGATAATGCTGTAATAAAGATCGCAAAGAATACAAAGAGACGCCCACGCACAAGATCGTGATTTTCCTCGTCATTTCTCCGGCTGGCACTGTGTGTTCGTATCTATATGTGTGCGCGTGCGTGCGTGTATGTTAGTAGGCATGTGTGTGTATATGTGGGGTGTATATGTGTATGTGCGTGTGTATGTGTATGTGCGTGTGTATGTGTATGTGCGTATATGTGCTTACACGTAGAGGCGCAGTTTCAAGTCGAGTGGCCGCGCCTTATACATATACATGTCACGTTCCATCAATTCTTGGGGAACGATTGTGCGCCTATTTTTCTTTTTTCCTATAAATTTGTACATATGTTGGGGACATTGAGAAAAGCTCTGTTCTAAATTTTTAGACCCCTATCGCTATTAGGGCCCGAAATAAACGATATCCTGTTTTTTAACCTCTTCAAAATTTGCCCAATTTCACGCGTCATTTACGCGTTCAATTTCGTTCCTAGGGCATTTTTTATAGAAATATTTTTTTTGTAAAAAAACTATCAATTAAAAAAAAATATCAATTTTACTCTATCGATCTTCCTTATGACTAAAAATTGAGTTTATTTCTTTAAATCGCGTGTTTTTTAATCTTCCACCCCATAAAATGGCCATTTTTTTTTTTTTTTGAAAAGCTGAGACAATTTCACATAGATATAAGGTATTTCGGGAGTGGGACTCCTATAGGAACACGGCGAGAAAAAATTAATTAAAAAAAAAAATTAATTTCTCTGCTAAAATGGCCTAATTTTTTCCGAAAATTTAAATATCGTTTACATGAAAAACTTTCATGTTATCACTCACAAAAATCATGCCCTCAGGAATATTTAAGAAAATCCTAAAATAAAAAACTCAACAAGCATTTTATATGCTTGTTGAGTTTTCGGATTATTCATTGGATTATTCAATTAAATATCTTTATTTTTTCTGATTCCTCACAACCACTATATCTTTTACATATTATTATATTTTCTACGGATGATGGGGCTATGTGATGAAAATTTTTTGTGCCTTTTACCGTGATGGCCTTCTGAAATCGATCATTCAAGAAATTTGCCACTGTGGAATAATTATCATTTGTGCAGTAAACAGTGTTTACATTAGGCATATTCACTTTAACCCAATTGTATAAATCAGATGGCGTTAATATTTGTTTGGTGGAACGCATTTTCAAGCTTGCCAATTTCGCACGGCGTTTCACAATCCCATCAAGACCGCCACAAGGCCCTTTACCATGGGCTGTTGGGAAAAAGTGCCAAATTGCCTCGATTCCAAAATCATCTTTATGATATGCCAAATTTATAAAAGATTTTTTGTTTTTAAATTGTTGGGAAGCCCCGTCCAAAAAGTAATGAATTGAATTGATTTTTTCAAATTTGTGTTTCAAAAATGTGATGAGATGTTTTTGGAACATATATACGCTCACAGAATCATGTTTAAGGCAGTCCGAAATACCCACAAAAGATGTGTGTTTAAGTTCGTCATTTTCCTTAAAATAGACAACTACTGGGTATACAGTCGCTTGATTATTATTCCAGTGGAATCACGCAGCTGCCTCTTGAACCGTAAATGCGTAATTTTCTGCGAAATCCTTCACGACCATCAGTTCTGATGGCTTCAGTTCAGTTTTCAACTGACTGTAATATCTAGACTGCTTTTTTACGACAAAATCATGAGGCAATAATTTTTCCAATTGGTCAAACAAGTTCTCCGTGAATTCCTCCGACAAACACACACTGGTTATCAAATTACAGCGATCAGTGTTCGTCCAAATCTCGAATGTGATTTGCTCAATTTCCTGCTCTTCAAATGCATTCTTAAAGATGTCAGCAATATGCTCAGTTGATCGACACTTAGAACATTTTCGATACCAACAGTCATCACTTGGATCGGAGCATACTAAAGAATCCAGGAGTGTTCGATATGTAATCTCATCACCATGGGAATTTGGAAAAAGGCTTGAAACCTTACAACCTGCACAAAAAAAGGAATTTAATTGATTTGATCTTCCGTACAATTATTGTTAAACTTTTTTCATACCTTCCAACATTAGTTTCACATTTTGGTGTATTGTGCATACACATACAGTGTGAGTACCTGGCGCTCCAGCTAAGCAACAATATGCTGGTCGTAGACTAGCGAACTTGGAGAAACCGACTTTCATTGACGGATATTGCTCTTTAAATGCTGAGTATAATTCATTGATATTACAAAGAACCAGCTGTTTTTGTTCTTTCGATTTTGTCCCATCAGCATGTTTTACCGTGACATAATCTTTTATGCCAGGTAGTATTCGGGAGTATTCGTCATCCTCATAAAATTTCTTAATTGAATCCTCTACTTTTTGATCCAAAGGTTTATTACCAGCTTTTTTTTCGGCAGAGGTTCCGCAATATCCTTTTATCTCAGTGTCAATTAACCGTTTACGTGCGCCAGTTTCATCTTGAATCTTTTGTGCATTCCAATTGGGTGGCAAAAGATTTAAGAGTTGAATTTTGGATTCTCTATAAAATCGATTTAAATCATTCATTTCAATAATTATAGCGAATAATTAATTAAAGAATATAAAGTGTGAATTAACCCTACTTGAAAGTGCTGCTTTGGACAGACTCCTTTATTTTTGACAGAGTGTATTTGAAATCCTCGATAGTTGTTGCTTCATCAGATTTTAATTTGAGACCATAATCAGTCTCAAATTTTTCTTTTGCAGCATTCTTAATTTCAACCAGCTTATGTTCTATATAACTTTTAATATGAAGTCTGCGAATAAAGTAAGAAACTTTGTTTATACGTTTCTCCGTGCATGAACTACCTTAATTGAAAATGTAGTTGTTTTCCTTTATTTCTATACCTTTGCCGCTTTATAGGACTTAGACCTAAAAACTCATCGATAGATGTGTTCACTGCTCTCTTTTGAGAATTACAGGGGGCTCTCTTTTAGAGTTTGACTCAATGTCTTAAGAGACGAAGTATTCTCGGAAGAGGAAGGAGGAACGTAAGCTCTGACTTCTTTGAGACATGTAGTGAACAACCAATGATTTTGTTTTGCCAAAGGAAATTTATCCAAGCAATGGACGGGAAATGCCCGGAGGTTTTTCACATTTTTGTTGTCTACACGAGAATGAAGAAAGAAAAAAAACTTCAAATTATGAGAAAAAGTCATTCTTGAATATAATTCAAACGCAGAAGAAGGAAAAATACTTCGATGCAATTTTATTTGATCAATTCTAGATCGATAGTGAATAATTGGAAGGCATACTTGAAAATTATTATTATTAGTATGAATATATTCAATGGTCAGAACGAATGATAGGTATACACCAAAAGAGGACACTGAAAGAAAAATTCCCTTAAGAAAATTTATTGTTTTCATTAGTTCGAAAAATATTCTGTTGAAAGTAAAACACTAAGTAAAATCGAATGAACATTTTTTCTTTCTTACAAATTTATTCCGAAGTTTCTATACATAGCAGTTATTCACGTGCAGGCTGTTTACCAAACGGATTACAGCAAATTTTCTTTTTGCTGATACTACTTTTCATTGTTTGGGATTAAATGGGGAGAATCGAATTGAAGAAATGAATCGAAAGCACTCGCGATTGTTGAAATATTTTGGATTAGTTTTATTACAAATTATAGAACGAAGGAGCATGAATTATGAAAAAAAAAACATGGAGTGCTCGGTGGCATGCTCGCGCCTCAGCGTCTCCCCAAAGACTGGCAAGCGAGCTCCTCTCGCCTCTTTTGTTTCCGCCTCGACCGTTGCCTAGAATAGAAAACCACTTTTACATTTGGAAAAAATGTTGAAGTGAAAGCAAAATAAAGAGCAAAATTAATTATCAGTTATATTACCTCAAGAGCTTAGAAATTATCAGATATTTCCCGATAACTTCGTTGCTTAGAAACATGATTTTTGTGAGTAATAACATTAAAGTTTTTCATGTATACAATATTCAAATTTCCGGAAAAAATTAGGCCATTTTAGCGTAGAAATTATTATTTTTTTTTTAATCAATTTTTTCTCGCCTTGTTCCTATAGGAGCCCCACTCCCGAAATACCCTATATCTATGTAAAATTATCTCAGCTTTGAAAAAAAAATGGCCATTTTATAGGGTGGAAGACCAAAAAATACGCGATTTAAAGAAATAAACTCAATTTTTAGTCATAAAGAAGATCGATAGAGTAAAATTGAAATTTTTTTTTGGCAAATTGACAGTTTTTTACAAAAAAATACCTCTATCACAAATGTCCTAATAACAAAATTGAACGCGTAAATGACGCGTGAAATTAGGCAAATTTTGAAGAGGTGAAAAATAGGATATCGTTTATCTCGGGCCCTAATAGCGATAGAGGTCTAAAAATTTAGGTCAGAGCTTTTCTCAATGTCCCCAACATATGTACAAATTTATAGGAAAAAAGAAAAATAGGCGCACAATCGTTCGCCGAGAATTGATGGAACGTGACATATACAAAAGCAACATTTCAGGGGTTACATCATTTCTCCTGCGCGAGGAGAGAGAAACACCAATTCGTTCGCGCAGTGATAAACGTGCACTTGCGCTTTGAATAAAAATCAACAATAAGGAGGGGTGAATTAAAAATTATGCAAATTATAAATTTCCCTATCGCTTCTTTAATATTTTTATACATTAGAAAATTTCAATCCCTTCGCAGAGAAAAATTCATGAATACATGTAACCGCGAAAAAGTGATGTATAAATTTGTACGATTATTTTACCACTGTATATCACACTAAAATGTAAACTATCTGCGCACAGCTTTTTAGCCTGATAATGGTGAATTTCCGCAAAGTAGAGCAATCACACCAATAAACAAAAGTGGTAATGACCGAGTAGACTACGAGAAGAGTTCACTGAGAAAAATCTTGTACAATGAATACGGGTCATTCCACCAATTCTTGACTAAAATTGTGCCGGGGGGTCTGAACTCTGCATAACAAAATTTTTTATTGAAAAGTGCATAACAAAGAGAGCTTCCATGATTTTTTTCAGATTTTTTCGTCGAACCCTTCCGAAGATACAGTAGATCGAAAATTGCAAGATTTGCAATTATTGACTTTAGATATTAAAAATATCAGCCACTTGTAAAATTTCTAAAAATATATTAAATATTGGATTTTATGTAAAAAAAGCTCAGCTTTCTGAAAAAAATATTTTCAATTTCCTCCAGTGTCAGGAAAACCCCGAAAAATGAGGTCAAAAAGTAAAATACGCTTTTTCGACCAATGTATCATTTTTAATATTTTTTAAACTATTTTGTTCGAAAAGTTGAGACTTTTTTCCACGGGAAAGGTATGTTTTGATTGTGGGATTATTTAAAAATAAACCACAGCAAAATAAATTTTAAAGTTTCGTGATGAATTGCCGATCTGTATTGTGCTGCCGTTACGGTCGTCTCACGAACTATCGAATCAAGTTTGAAAATTTCTGTACATAGCATTATATTCAGCTATTATGTAGTGAATATATATGTTCAAAGTGTGAAGTGGGTAAGAAATTAAAATTATTATACAAAAGCGACATGAGAAGGATCAAATCTTTATTATTTATACTCTTCTTGTCACTGTAGACAGAGAAACATTTCTTACAATAGCAGAATCATGATTCTCGGCATCAGGGATAATACAATGCATAAAATGCGTGTTTTTTACAGCCACAGCATTAGCAAATCTTGTCATTAGCTGTGCTGCGCATACTTCGTATTTCTCATTTGACATAGAAGTGAAATCAATATTTTTAAATGACTCACTTGCCCAGTCATACAATGCCAAGGATGATAAAATTTCGTTTCTCGTGCCCATTTGAAGAGATGCCCTTGCAGCGAGACGCTTGATCGTGCCTGCTAACCCATCACATGGTCCTTTTCCATGGGCTGTAGCAAAGAAATGCCATTCAGCCTTTAGTTCAAAGTCATTTACATGGTAGCACAAATTGATTAATGCCAATTCGTCTTCGTCTTCCAACAAATTAATATATTTTTCGAATGAAGCACCACAACAGTTCAAGAACAGAAAAATATGATTTTCGGATGGAGCACCACAACAGTTCAAGAACAAATCGGCATTCATCAATTTGTGCTACCACGTAAATGACTTTGGGCTAAAGGCTGAATGGCATTTTTTTGCTACAGCCCATGGAAAAGGACCATGTGATGGGTTAGCAGACACGATCAAGCGTCTCGCTGCAAGGGCATCTCTTCAAATGGGCACGAGAAACGAAATTTCATCATAATTGGCATTGTACGACTGGGCACGTGAGTCATTTACAAATATTGATTTCACTTTCATTTCAAATGAGGAATACGAAGTACGCGCAGCACAGCTAAAGTCAAGATTTGCTAATGCTGTGGCTGTAAAAAAGACGCAATCTATGCATTGTATTATCCCTGATGCCGAGAATCATGGTTCTGCTATTGTAAGAAATGTTTCTCTGTCAACAGTGACAAGAAGAGTATAAATAATAAAGATTTGATCCTTCTTATGTCGCTTTTGTATAATAATTTTAATTTCTTACCCACTTCACACTTTGAACATATATATTCACTACATAATAGCTGAATATAATGCTATGTACAGAAATTTTCAAACTTGATTCGATAGTTCGTGCGACGACCGTAACAGCAGCACAATACAGATCGGCAATTCATCACGAAACTTTAAAATTTATTTTGCTGTGGTTTATTTTTAAATAATCCCACAATCAAAATATACCTTTCCCGTGGAAAAAAGTCTCAACTTTTCGAAAAAAATAGTTTAAAAAATATTAAAAATGATACATTGGTCGAAAAAGCGTATTTTACTTTTTGACCTCATTTTTCGGGGTTTTCCTGACACTGGAGGAAATTGAAAATATTTTTTTCAGAAAGCTGAGCTTTTTTTACATAAAATCCAATATTTAATATATTTTTAGAAATTTTACAAGTGGCTGATATTTTTAATATCTAAAGTCAATAATTGCAAATCTTGCAATTTTCGATCTACTGTATCTTCGGAAGGGTTCGACGAAAAAATCTGAAAAAAATCATGAAAGCTCTCTTTGTTATGTACTTTTCAATAAAATTTCTCGTTATGCAGAGTTCAGACCCCTGGCACAATTTTAGTCAAGAATTGGTGGAATGACCCCTATATTATTACATTAATAATAAACATAGCGTTGAGACATTATGAAGACTTTAGGTTACTTTACATCATACCTTATAGTGTGAAGTCACGGGTTGCTTGATCAAGACTCATTCTTATTAGAGATAGATGGTAATAATGTGAGAGTATAAATTTCTTGACGATATTTTAATGGGCAATTTAATCAAGACTTTTTCAAGGTTGCGGTGATATCAAAATTATAAATTTTCATCAATTACACTATTTGTATTTGACGTCATTTTCAAAAAAATACTACTTCACCGGAAAATGTTTATAATAACATTAAATAATACTTAAGAACTTAAAAAAATGTAAGTTTTTTTTTGGCTCGTTGCGGTCCAGTCCGGTAATGGGAAAACGATGGGTACTGTTTTTCCTCGCATTTTCAAAATCATGGGTTTTTTTGTTCACTATCAACACTATAGTGATGAAAAACTTAAAAAAATAGTACCCATCGTTTTCCCACTATCGGACCGGGCTTAAAATTTGTGTTTTAGGAACTAATATTTTTGAAAGATTTTTGAAAAAAATCGCCGGACCCACACAAGTTAAATAATCGTGTTTTAGCTTTAAAATGAAAAAAAATCAGTCGAATTAGCTATGAATAATTGTTGACATAAAAATTAAGTAAAAAGCAGCAATTTACAGTAACAATTGTCTTGTAAATATCTGTTTTTTTACTCATATATAGCACGTAGCATATGGGGCATTCCATGCCGATTCGACTTGGGTCTGACCCATCACCTCTCCGATTTGACCCACGATTTTTTATGTTATTGTACTATCTCTGAAAGGCACTTGAGAATTTTTCCAGATTTTTTTTTTGAACGATTTGACTTCACGATATTTTTTATAAACAAAAAATTAAACCCCAAACTTAAAAATCTGAAAAAAATCACAAAAATCCTATGTCACATATGAAACACTGTGAACATTTAGAAAAATTGGGCACGTGTTTCGTTTGGCCTACAATGCACTTTTTTCGAAATTTTTTTTTTTTTTAAATTAAAATCAATAGCCCACCTAGTTCTTGAAGAGAGAAAAAAATTACATGACATCATGTAGAATTTACCAGAATTTTTTAGGATTTTTTTTCAGAATTTTTGTCCAAGATTCAATTTTTTTTCGAAAAAAGCGGATTGTAGGACAAACGAAACGCACGCCCATTTTTTCTGAACGCTCACAGTGTTTGATATGTGATACGGAATTTTTGTGCTTTTTTAAAATTTTTGAAATTTGGGCGTTAATTTTTTGTTTATAAAAAATATTGTCAAGTCAAATCGTTCGAAAAAAATCTTAAAAAATTCTCGAGTGCCTTTCGGAGATAGGACAATAACATAAAAAATCGCGGGTCAAATCGGAGAGGTGACGGGTCAGACCCAGGTCGAATCGGCATGGAATGCCCCATATACTGTTGATATTGGAGAGAAAATAAGAAAAACCATGATTTTGAAAATTCGAGAAAAAATAGTACCCATTGTTTTTCCATTACCGGATCAGGCTTAAAATTTACTCATATTTTTGAGAATTTTTTGAAAAAAATCGATGGACCCTAACAATTTCAAACGTCGTGTTTTAGGTTCAAAATGAAAAAAAAATCAATCGAAGTAGCTATGAATAATTTTTTACATAAAATTTTCGGAAAATTAAGTTAAAAACGCACAATTTGAAAAAAAAATTGAAATCGGAGCAATTTTCACCAAGTTATGGCTATTTGAAAAAAAACATTAGCAACATTTTCAAAAAGTCGTGTCTCATGATTGGCTGGACAAAAATATTTGGATAAAATCAGGGATATCTTTCGTAATAACCATAAAAAGATAGCCAAAAATCAATGAAATCGGAGTTGCAAAATCCGACGGTAGGGCGAGTTGGCATGGAATGCCCCATATACACAATAATGTAGCGTGTAGCTACATTATTGGTGTCGGCTCCTATCGATTGATTTCGGGTTTGATCGATTGATCAATCGCACCACTTACGTTATTTTTTCATATATGTATTTCAATTAGTCTAACTAGAGGAAGAAAGGATGTAAAAAAGCTCGTGAGGTAATACAGATCACCGTTTTTTGAGTGAAACAACCGAGGGTTAAATGAAAACGAAATAACCTTTTATTACAAATTCTTCATACGAAAATTATTATTAATAATTAAAAATTTATTGTTTGTTTCTATTTTTCATCAATATTTCAATTGATTAGGAATATTTTGTCACTAATTCTTTATTTATTAGAAAAATTAGTAATAATTTATCACTAATTACTAATTTTTTAGAAAAATTGGTAATCTTTTTTTTCTTATTACTAATTTTTTGAAAAAATTTAGTAATATTTTTTTGCTAATTACTAATTTTTTAGAAAAATTAGTAATATTTTACCGCTAATTACTAATTTTTTGAAAAAATTTAGTAATATTTTTTTGCTAATGACTAATTTTTCTAAAAATTAGTAATATTTTTTTGCTAGTTATTAATTTTTCGAAAAAATTGGATAATAAAAATAAATAATTTTTTTTTGCCGATCACTGGTTGTAACATACATACCGTGTTTTGGAAAATGCACTACATGATAGTAGGGTTTACCATACGATGTGGTTATTCGCTTAACCCGCTTGTTCTATTTTACACATTCTATCGTGCACTACACTTCCGTACATAGTACATCTTACCATATTCATCCTAATATTAATAAATATTATTTCAAACTGAACAAATATGTAATTAAATGAAATATAAATATTTTTTAAATATTTATACAATATGAAATTCTTAAACATTTCAATCTTTGAATGTTCAGCTACATAGACCCTTTTTTATGGGAATCCTTTTCGGGGATTCGACCATCTTGCGTTTTGCCGCAATGTATTAAATATTCATACTGAAAATTAAGGATATCAAACATAGACGAGCTTGGAAAGGATATAGGCGTCGAGAGCCAGGTTCGCTTGTGCGAGAGGTAGCCACCTGGCGGATTTTTGGGGTACTGACAAATGAGATATGATCACTGAGAGAAAAAACCGTGGTGAGCTCAAAGAAAAAACCATCATTTATTGCGGAATTAACGGTTTTCTCCCCATTGTATTTTCTTTTCAAGCGAGATTGGACGTCACGCTTCCCGTGTCGTCAAGGTCACGCGTCCGCTCGTTTTAAAACCAAGACGTGTAGCTACTTTTCGGAGTTCTCTTGAAAATTTAATATTTGTAATAATAATTATCTCAATTTTGTTAAATTCAATCTTTTGGATAGATATATTTTGAAAGGTGAATCGAGTAACCTGGACGAATTTTAATAGGGGAATTTTCGCCTAAATTTGTGTCGAGTCAAGGTTGAGTCTCGCAACCGGTAAAGTATGATATTTCGAATTTATTTGTAGAAAACTTTGATTTGTTACATGAGCGATTTTCCTGGGAGAAATTTAAATAAAACTCACGTTATATTTTGTTAGGAATTTTTGGATTGTGTTTGAACTTTATTTCTTTTGTAATAACGGACCGCCCCTCTACCATTTATCAAGGCTGCAGCATAGCTAGAGCATTTCTTCTCTTTTATTTAACAACTTAAAAATCAGGCCGCGTAGAACGCGGATGACGCCCTATTCTTAAATATAAACCGAAAATTCTAGGAGAGGATTTTGTGGCAAAATTGAGTCAAGTGAAATTCGAACCTCAAGGGCAATTTTTGGTCACAATTTGTATATTCTTACATTAGTACAGAAAGACGAAGCCCAACTGAGGTTGGTCGAGTCGAACGGCTTTTCGCATAATAATCCGGAACGAAGGACACGCATACATATATGCATTATTCTCTCGAATATCACATGATGAAAAATCCACAATTAAAAAAGTAACCTTCATGATTTTTGCATTAATTAATGTGATTATAGAAAAAATAATTTTGCAATTTTTTCTTTATAAAAGGTCAATAAAATATTCTGAACCGTTGCAAAAACTATATGCTATTACTGTCCGTTATTCGATGTAAATTATAGATTTTTTTTTCGTAACGAGTGAATTTTTCAACTCGAGTCATCAGATTTATTTGTAACTTGAGAGTCAATAATTATGTCCCAGGTGATGAAACGCAGAAATACCAATTTGTAGACATACTAAAGTAATACCGCAAAAAATCGTTGATTACTTATCTCATCCCATGTAACACAATAATCCCAACTGAAAAATATGGTAATTGTTGGGAAGTCGGACTCATCGGAAAGGCGCATCCCAACATTTTGTTTTGATTATTATCTATTAGATAATGATAAAAAAAAGAAATATTTGCTTGGGGGAGGCTAACTTGAAAAAAATAAAAATCAAGAAATTTAGCTATTAGAATAAATATCCCCGTTGCAGAGTTTCTGTTGTTTTTTTGGGTTTGATAAAAAACGTACTTTTTATAATTTCTTATCATCCAACGTTTGTTATCAAATAAAAAAAAAACAACAGAAACTCTGCAACAAGGATATCTATTCTAATATCTAAATTCTTTTATTTATTTTTTTAACAAAAAAGTTGGCCTCCCCCGAGCTAATACTTCTTTTTTATCATCATTT
The DNA here is from genome assembly GCA_946863875.1 of Alloplasta piceator. NCBI lineage: Eukaryota > Metazoa > Arthropoda > Insecta > Hymenoptera > Ichneumonidae > Alloplasta > Alloplasta piceator. Next base: position 34,289,764 of record OX333074.1, read on the forward strand.
AATAGAATATAATTTTTTCAAAAATTTGTACTCTGATGGTGAAGACAATTGTATATTCGGACTAAATTGAAGTGATTCATGTTTTGATGTTTTTTCTACATTAAGTGAACTGGTACGTTTACTAGTTGGTTAATATAAATTTTTTACACTGATTTTGTGCACAACTTTTCTTCGTCGATGGCATTAGCGACAAATGATGATCGAAATAAATAAATCATAGATGTCATACTATAACCCCGTAAAAACATTACTCAATTGTAAATGTCAGTTTACGAGCCAAATTCTAGCTATTCACGAGAGGCTTTAATTTTCTGCTTCAATATGAAGAATTCCGCGGCTGCTTGAATACTCTCAATACATAACATGGTGAAGCCACTATTAGTAAAAGCACGTGTCGTGAGTCGTATCACCGCTTTGAGAACGGTGATTTTGATGTCGAAGAGCAGCACAGCGGTAAAAGAGAGGAAGTGTATTATCAGCTGTTGAAACCGACTGAAACAATCAAGGTGATCGGTATCTAGCGTAATCGATGCGTTTGAGCCGAGCTTGAAAGACAAACGGCTATAATACAAAGAGAGACACGATAAAGAAATTTGGCAGCATGACAATGGTTGACCCCATGTTACGAAAGTGGTCAAGATATACTTAGAAACGTTGAAATGGGAAGTCCTACCTCACCCGTCGCATTCTCCAGCCATTGCTTATTCTGACTATCACTTATTTCAATCGATGGCACATAGTCTTGCTGCCCAGGACTTCCGTTCTCATGAAGATGTAAAAAATTAGATCGATTCGTGGATTGCCTCAATAGAAGACCGGTTTTTACAATGCGGGATTCGTACGCGGGAAAAAGTAGTAGTAGCCTGCGATGGACAACACTTTGAATCATAAACGTATAAGCAGTTTTTCAGAATAACGCCTCGAATTTCAGAAAAAGGCGGCAGAAAGGTTGTATACCTAATAATAAACGTGTTGAATTTCCTTTCTTATTTATGGTAAAGCGATTCAAATTCCGATTTTTTCTTTCTCCTTTAATTTTTTAGTAACTGATATTTTTAGAAAGCTTTTATCCTCCAAATTAGGCGAGATTTTTCGTATAAAAGATTTGTTAGAACATCACCCGAAATTATAGTGTTACGGATTCCTTGTTAAAGAGGTTTTTTGTTTATTTCGTTCAGTTTCTTAGATGAGAATTTGTTGTCAATGTTCTTTTTTCGGGAATATCGATATAATAATAAACAATATCTATGAAGCCATTCACTCCAACAAATGAATATTCATGACTTTTTTGGCGTTTTTAATTTCTCAAATAACGATTGTGCCTATAATCAATGCTAATAAGAAAGTAAGGTAGCTTCTTGTAAGTTGCTGATATGATATGCGTGACATAATTCGTCTTCTTCTCATTTAGTTTTATTGTTAGAACATTGGCCAAGTACCAGAATGTGTACCAGACTCTACTCTAAGTCGCAACACGCATGAAATATTACTAAACCCGTGTGTGTATAATTTAATTTATTTGAAAATCAACTTTCCAGAACATCATTTACAGTTTCAGAGTTTATAGATAACGTCGAATAACGTGTATTACGGATTATACGAAACGTGGATATAGTTTGATTATAAAAATGGATCACACATATGGGTCGGAATTGTTTGAAGATGAAGCTTCTTTGATATAATAACAAAAGTTTGCGAAAATACATGATAACAAGTACGCTTCGCGTACTCGTTGGGGGGCTTCGCCCCCTAAACCCCCCTGCGCTTCGGGCGCCGTTGTCGTCGCGCTTCGCGCTCCGTATTCTTGATCATTTGTCTTGATTTATTCCGTTGTGATCGAATACATTTTAAATGTTGGTTATAACAGGTCCCTTGGGGACGTTTTAATAGGCACTCATACTGTAACCCAAACTCTTTGATTCATTGTGAACATCAATAAATTATTCTGATAAATTATATTAATCGTTATTAATGACAGATTTGAATATAATCAAAATATTATTCGATATAAAAGTACAGTGTACGCTCCCACAACTGAATCTCCCATGACTTGACCGCGCTCATAACTTTAGCAACACGCTTCCATAACTTGACGACTCCTATCACGCTTTCTCCCCACTCCAAACTTACACAGGGCAACATAACCTCAACTATCAAATTTTGTTTATCCATTACGTACGACAACTAAGTGTTACTATTAGACGTTTTCTTGAAAAAACGAGAATTTTTATTTTCCAGAAAGAACGAAATTTCGATTTTTAGAAGAATATTCGTATGTATACACTATACATGTATATGAGTCATTCCATGTCAATTCAACGACGTTTTGTCGGTGACCCCCTCTGATATTTTATTATTGTTTAATATGTTATTACACATGTAAAAAGAAGTATTCATGTACATTTAAGTTATTGATTTTTAGAAAAATATTCTTCAAATAATCATAACTTCCAAAATAACCACGATACAGTAGAACCTCAGATAACTCAACCCCGCATAACTCAAAACCTCGCATTTCTCAACTCGTTACCATGGCAACAACCTCGGATTTCTCAAATTCCCCTATCGCCGTTTCTCCCCACTTCAAACCTTGACTGTGTGATACACAGGGTAACATAACCGCAACCTGTCAAAATTTCTCGCGAAAATATGAATTCTCGGGAAAATATGAATTTTACTAAGTAATGAATGTGCCTAAAACGTATTAATAATGTGAGGAAAACTTCGCTGGTAGGCGAAAAACAGTACGCATGAGTTTTTAAGAATGTGAGTGGGAGAATAAAGAGGAAATTTGAATTATGCGAGGTTTCCAGTCCCGACGAATTGAGTTATCTGAGGTTCCACTGTATTCTAATTTGCTAGTAGGTCATTTTTGTTTGTTTTTCAATGTACTCTTTGATAAAAATATCAAACATTGAGAAAAATTTGTTTGTCTTTATCGCTGTTTTAAGCTAAAAAATTGGATTTTCTTTGAATGGGACGCCTTCAAATTTTTTTAAAAAAATTATAAAATTCTACGTAGAAGAAGGGAATTTTTGAGATTTCACCGAAGATGGGATTCAAATAACTTCTCATATTAAAAGAAATTTAGTTCGACTTTTTTTCTCTCGTAATTTTGATCTTTTTTCCTTCTATGACTAAAGTAGTTGATTCCAATGATGTTAAAATGAATAGTTTTACTAATCCTTTCACATATCTCCTTTGTAAATTATAATAATTAATAATTGGAATTACAATTCAAGTACGTTTTGCACTTTATTCAATTTCTGTACATAAAAATTGTAATTCTCAATGTTAATATAATTTACAAAGGAAACATATGACAGAAGCTAAATTATTTATCTTAACACCATTGAAATCATCAACTATTGTAGTCATAGAAGGAAAAAAGATCAACATAAAGAAGAAAAAAAATCGATTTTTTTAAAAATAAGAAGTTGTTTGAATCCCATCTTCAGTAAAATCTTAAATATTTTTTTTTGTTTACGTAAAATTTTATACTTTTTTTTTTAACGAAGATGTCCCATAGAGGGGAAATCCAATTTTTTAGCTTAAAACAGCCAAAAAGACATTAACATTTTTTTCTATATTTTTTTATACAATTGTAATAGCGAGAATTGAGTAGATTTGATCAAGTGTGTCTGTCAATTTAATTCGGAAAGAAAAAGCAAAATTGACTTTGAACAGAGAGGTGATGGAACCTGAGACGAGCCGGGCGTATCTTTTATACACTGAGAAAAAAATTTGTGTGAATCAACAAAACGTTTTGTCAAATACGTTCAACTAGATATTTATTTGGTCTAACTAAATATTTAGTTTTTTGAACAATTCTGCGCTTTGGTTGACTAAAATATTATTCAGGCAAAAAAATGTTGAATTGTACTAACTAAATTATCTAGTTGAACGTATTTGACAAAAGATTTTGTTGATTCAACCATCTTTTTTTTCAGTGTATTCTAGCTTCGGTTGTCGCGGCGAGTGGCAGTGAGATAGCATGGGCTGCATTCGTCTTGAATGTTTTGAGCGCTGTAAGCGTCATATCCATTATCCAGTAGCATTTTATATGCCGATGTATGGGTGAATTTTGACACGGGCGCACTGCGCTCGAGCGCTGCATAATCTGGCGGGCCTATTCGTCAAATTGAATTTCGCGCGCCACAATGCCACGCCCGAAATTCGTTTTGACCAATGGGTACACCCACGGTCGTACATACAGGTCTGGAAACTCCCGTGGTGGGGGTACGTTGCTTATTGATGCCAGATGTGTAGTTCATAAATTTGTCACTGTGATCGCTGCGATCTAAACTCTCTCTGGCGCAAGCACAGATGACAATGGGTGGGGGAAGTGAGATAGAGACAGCGCTATAGCCGCGGCTATAGCCTAGCTTTTCAATCACTTGTTTTTAATATTATTGTAGACTATTATAACACGCACTAAAACGCAAATGCTTATTTTCAAAAACCTCTGACTCCAAGCGGGTCTGAAAATGAGATTTCCAGTTAATTTAACAACATGTCGAATATCGAGCGCAAAACATTATCATTTGGCACCCGGAAAACCGACACCTTCGCATTATCGGCTTTGCGGCCGGTATTGCAATAAGGAACAGCGCACCGTCTTGTCATTTTTGCCAAATTTAAAAAATCTTTCCATTTTATTAAATATAATTTGAATCACAACTGTAGCAAAACACAACGTATAAGAGCATAATATCCCCCACAGCACATAACATTGCTGCAACGTTGCAGCAATGTTGTCATATTGCACGTGCAATGAAATATTGCAGATATGTTGTGGCAACATTGCGTACGCAACATTGCACTAAAACTTCTCTGCAATGTTTCGGGAATGTTCCTAAACATTTCTGCAATATTTTGTTGAAACGTTGCTGCAATATTACAGCAATGTTGTCATATTGCACGTGCAATGATATATTGCAGATATGTTGCGGTAACATTGCTACGCAACATTGCACTAAAACTTCTCAGCAATGTTTCGGGAATGTTCCTAAGCAACATTTCTGCAATATTTTGTTTAAACGTTGCTGCAATGTTGCAGCAATGTTGTCATATTGCATGTGCAATGATATACCGGGTGTCCCATTTTTATCTTACAGTTGATTTGTTTTGAAAAATATTGCTCTGATCAAAAATTGAGTGGGATAAAACTTTTAGGGTTCAGAGGGGGACGTTCGAAAAAATTTTTTGTTTTGATCCAAAATTCAAAATGGCGGCGTTAAGATGGCTAACATGTTTTTTTTGAAATGGAAACATGATTTTTTTTTCACCAAAAATTTTTTCAGATTAAAACTAACATCTTTTATAGGAACATTTTTTTGATACAGCCTACAATAGAGGGTGTCCCATTTTAATCTAACAGGTGAATTATCTTGAAAAATACTGCTCCGATAAATAATCAAGTGGAATAAAACTTTTAGGGTTCAAAGAAAGCCGTTAAAAAAAAATGTTTTTTGGTTCAAAATTTAAAGGGGTGGTGTTGAGATGGCCGACAGGTTTATTAAACAATGACAACATGATTTTTTTTCACCAAAAAATGTGTCAAGTCAAAACTAACAACTTTTGTTGGAACATTTTTTTTATTCAGTCCATAAGAGATCACCATTTTTTACTATTTTAGTATTATCCGGGATAACCACGAGAACGAGGAGGTAGAGTCTCGTCACTTTCGCAGTATTTTTTCCACTCCAAACTCTCCTTGTCAGTGTATCTGACTGTATGAGTGTGATTTTGTAAGTGTGTGAGTGTGCAATGTTGTAAGTTTGAGTGTGTGGAACACTCATAAGGATTGGGTCTCCACGGCTCGTCACTTCCGCAGTATTTTTCGATTCCAAACCCTTCTTCTCAGAGTGTGTGTGATTTTGTACGTGTGTGTGTGTGTGTGGAACACTCACAAGGATTAGGTCACTGGGCTCGTATTGTTCGGAATCAACTGGACGCAACATTTGGTCGAAGGTGGGTTGGTCGAGATGGACCTGTCCATTGGCCTCCAAGGTCACCTGATCTTACCTCTCCCGATTTTTTCTTGTGGGCTTATCTTAAAGACGTTGTCTACCGTCAACCTCCAACAACACGAGAGAATATGCGGGAGCGGATAAGAGCTGCCTGCCGTGCAATCCCGAGAGAAGTTCTCTTAAGAACAGTTGATGGTTTTAAGAGGAGAGTAAAGGCATGTTTAAACATGAATGGTGGAATCCTTGAACACCTTTAAGAAGATTTCAGAAAACTTTCACGAGGAGGATTTAGAAGATCTCGTCTTCGTCATTATGCTGCATAACGCTAAAATAGTCAAAAATGGTGATCTAGTCTAAAATATCCGTGCTATAAAAAAAATATTCTCACAAAAGATGTTAGATTTGATCTGAAAAAATTTTTGGTCAAAAAAAATCATGTTTCCATTTTTAAAAAACATGTCAGCCATCTTAACGCCGTCATCTTGAATTTTGGACCAAAACAAAAAATTTTTTTGAACGTCCCCTTCTGAACCCTAAAAGTTTCATTTCACTCAATTTTTTATCAGAGCAGCATTTTTCAAGATAATTCAGCTGTTAGATTAAAATGGGACACCCTCTATTATAGGCTGTATCAAAAAAATGTTCCTACAAAAGATGTTAGATTTAATCTGAAAAAAAATTTTGGTGAAAAAAAAATCATGTTTCCATTTTAAAAAAACATGTTAGCTATCTAACATGTGTGTTTGGATTCCTATCGGAATCCAATGCGATATCGGATCAGATCGCGATCGGGAGCCCGGGACGCGAGCCAGGATCCCGTAGGACCCCTACAAACATTTCTGCATGGGATATTGCGTATATTTTTTTTGTGAACATTTTAAGACGTTGATACGCTTTCAATTTTTATGGCCAAGAATTTTGTATCCAAAGATTCGATCCAAATATATACAGCTGGCAGGGTCCGAGAAATCGACTTTTCAATTTTTACATTTGATTGAAGTTTTATATGTAGAAGCTTCTGGTGAAAATTTCGAGTAAGAACTATAAAAAATGACAAAATTATAGCCCTAAGAGTAAATGTGTTCGTTGCGGACATGCACGTGAAGATGACCACTGTGTAACGCGTTTTTCTCAAAACAATGTTTTTCAAACTGGTACCCAAAATATCTCGAAAACCATGGAACCAATTAACTTCAAGATTTTTATGGTTATTGTATGCATAATTATCTAGTGTTTGTCATATGATGTTTTCCTCCGATGCTTAGTTTTTTTTTGGTCAAAATACGAACGAATTTTTTCCTGAAAATAGCTACGTTGAGTTCAAGCCTCTGCTATTTTGTCAAAAATCGATATTTTTTAAATCCGTTATGACAAAGACAAGATAATAATATTTATTCAAGTACCCTGTTTTGGTTTTTCTTTTCAAATGATTTTTTACGAAATGCCACTGGGTACCGCTATGGCAAATTTTTGACGGCACTCCGTAGACGACTCCGTGCATTTGCAACATTTTTAAATAACAAAAAATTGAAAGCATTCTTGAAAGTGTATATTTTTAACTAGGAGAAACCCCGTTCTGATCATTCCAATAGTTCCCGTGGAAAAAATTCTCGAAAATTACTTTTTTTTCGTTTCCAGATGTATATTCCCCCTTAAAGTGGTACCTTTATGGGGTCGTTTAATTGAGAGATGGTTGGAATTTGGCATACGGATTATTTAATATGTTATCCAAACAACTGTGCAGTTGAAATAAATTTGGGCACTCCGATCCCGAGATATTCATACTCAAAGTTGGCTTAATTTATTCGTAACACATACAACACGCATGGTGCATATGTACGTTATTAATACTACCGTCAAAACAAAAATTACAAAGTTGATAAAAAAACGAATGGAAGCTCGAACGGGAGGTCACGAATTACGTGAAAAAAAATCAGGATAATTTACCATCTAGTTTCAAAAAAATAACCGTTTGAACCCCACACTGAGAAAAGAATTTAGTTAAAAAGCTCCAAATTCGTTTGATCCCGGGGAAAAAGTTCATATCTGAGAATGTCTAAATGTATCTGAATCATATCTCTAGAATCAGATATGATCAGACAAGAAAAATGGCCAGGTCTGATCATGCAGTGTCATGACAGATCATGTATGCTTATATCTGACCATGTATGATCATATCAGGGCCATTTTTATAATTTTGAGAGCAGACCCGTCCATATCGTAGCAGGTCTGACCAGATCTGATTTTATTGGGCCAGATCTGATCATGTCAGACAGATGGAATCTTATTGGATCAGATCTGATTATGTCAAACGGATCTGATCCTACCGGACTCTAGATCTGAACGTATAAGAACAAAATACCGTGGATACCAGTAGACCTGAACATCTATGAACAACACCTGCCCATATGATAGAATCATAGTTGATCTGAACTATCAGACCAGGTATGACACCGACTACGTCAGAGCAAATCTTACCCCGTTGAAACAGATCAAACCTTTATTAGAGCAGTCGTTAAGGGTATCACCCCTAATGATCTTGGGAAAAATGACCTTGGAAATTTGAACCTCGGAATTTAGTCCCGGGGAATTTGACCTCTGACTATTTTGATATGATCCATTTCGATCCTAATAAATTTGACCCTTGACAATTTCATCCTACGAAAATTGATCTTGCATAATAACAACTCCGGAAAATTGAACTTCGGAATTTGATCGCGGGAATTTTATCTTTGATTATGCTTACGCGGCTCTCATAGGATCGAAATATTTTAAAGGAAAGGCTATGAAAGAAGAGAATATTCAAGAATTTTTAGCGTATTTCGAATCTACGTGGTTGGGCGAAAAACTTCGAACTGGCAGAAAAACTCCAACATTTGATAAAGTTCTGTAGAAACAATATGACTGTGATTCAGGATTTGCCACGTACTAACATTAATATAGAGGGATGGCACAACAGTTTCAACTTTAAAGCTCAGGGAGTGCATATATCGTTTCGGAAATTCATAGAATTAATAACAAGTGAGCAAGGGGCATCAGAGTTGAGTGTGGCGCAGAGTGAGGTTGGTTTGGGCCTGAAAAAAAGCACCGAAAATATCGAGACTATGATTCACGAATCAAAACTGTTGTAGCTGAATATGAATCTTGTGAAATTATTGAATATCTGTGTTGTGCAGCGTCAAATCTCAAATTATAGAGTGCTAATTCGTGATTCTAAAAAAAGCGACGAAAACATCGGGATTATGGTTCATAAATTAAAACTGTTGTAGCTGAATATAAATCTTCTGAAATTATTGAATATCTGCGTCGTGCAGCGTTAAATCTCAAATTATAGAGTGCTAATTCGTGATCCTGCAAAAAAGCGACGAAAATATCGAGATTATGGTTCACGAATTAAAACTGTTGTAGCTGAATATGAATCTTGTGAAATTATTGAATATCTGTGTCGTGGAGCGTTAAATCTAAAATTATTGAGTGCTTATCCGCCAGCCCGAAAAAAGCAATGAAAATATGGAGACTATGATTCACGAATAATAATTGTTGTGGCCGAATTTATATTCAATTTATATTTAGATTATAATTATCGATTTATAATTTATATGTATATTCGCACGATTTATATCGTGCGAATGGAGCGTCCTGGAGCGTTAAATCTAGGATTATAGAGTGCTAATCCGTGTTGTTCAACGTTCAATCTATTGTTACGTCCCGACGTGACGTCGGTAAATGCAATAAAATCAGACTCGAATTTTAATACTTAACTGAACAGCCTCTTTTCACTAGTATGTATAAATAATTTTACAAGGGGAATCCAAGACCTTGCCCTCACCGATTTCGCCGAAACTTCGCAGGTTTGTAGGGCATACCTAATAATATGAGTACAGAAAAAAGTAAGACCCACTATTCAGTAACTCGCGAGAAAATCGACTTTGAAATTTTCCGTCGTGTTTATATACTTGTTACGTTTCTAACTTTTCAAGGCGCGCCTGGCGTAGTGGCTGAGCGCTCCGACTCATAACCGCAAGGTCGCTGGTTCGAGGCTCGCTGTTGGCAACTTTTTTTTTCTTATGATTATTTTTTTTTTATCAAAGGTATTCTAAAAACACATTTATTATCATTATGCATGTTATTAATTGTTAATAATTTATTTCCATCATGAGAAAATAATTTTTTTTCGACTCCTCCTGTGGAAAAACGAACTTCGCACGAAAATGTTGAATAATTTATTCTTTTGTAATATCAATAACTTTTACAAGAAATATTTTCTTGACTCTATAACAGGGCGTAATACAGAGTTGCGGATATTTTTTTTCTTTCGTGAGCACATTGGTAGTATAGAAAATATACTCGAAACTTGTTTGAAGGAAATATTCTCATCCTAACGGTATTTTTATTGAGTGGTATACATATACATATATATATTTATTGGGGGGATTTATGAATATATATTGTTTACTGTTTCCCATGTTTTTACGACGAGTATCACCCTGCTTCGTGCAGTACTTTGTAAACATAACTTGTAAAATCAAATAAATGAACAAATGATTTTGCACAAGTCTCGTCTCGAGTATATTTTATACATTTCCCATGTCCTCACAAAAAGTAGAAAAAAAATTACTTTTTCATGATGAAAATAAATTACTAACAATTCATAACATGCATAATGATAATAAATGTGTTTTTAGAATAACTTCCCTGTTATAGAGTCAAGAAAATATTTCTTGTAAAAGTTATTGATATTACAAAAGAATAAATTATTAAACATTTTCGTGCGACGTTTGTTTTTCCACAGGGGAAGTCGAAAAAAAAATTATTTTCTCATGATGGAAATAAATTATTAACAATTAATAACATGCATCATGATAATAAATGTGTTTTTAGAATAACTTTGATTCAAAAAAAATAATAATAAGGAAAAAAAAATTGCCAACAGCGAGACTCGAACCAGCGACCTTGCAGTTATGAGTCGGAGCGCTCAGCCACTACGCCAGGCGCTCTTCAAAAAGTTAGAAAACTAACAAGTATATAAACACGACGAAAAATTTCAAAGTCGATTTTCTCGCGAGTTTCTGAATAGTGGGTCTTACTTTTTTCTGTACTTATATTATTAGGTATGCCCTACAAACCTGCGAAGTTTCGGCGAAATCGGTGAGGGCAAGGTCTTGGATTCCCCTTGTTAGCCAATAGACATTTTTGAGTTCAGAAGGAATTGGGTCATGTAGGATTCTGTTAGGAATTTCTCCAGCATAGGATACCCAAGAAACGTCGACTTCTGGACTCCAATATTATTGCGATCTATGGTCTATACTCTGCCTTCTAGCGAGAGAGAGAGTGAGAAAGAGCGCTGGCTATACGCAGCTCTCCATGTAAAGTCGAAAAAGCCACAGTATATACATATATTGTCCATTCGTGTATTCAAGAAAAAATTGTCAATTGCACGAAAAGATTAAGATTTTTGAACAAAGTCTTTTCGGAGATATAAAGGAATGAAAGATAAATTCTCTCAATGAAGCCTCCTAAAATGACAAATTAATTATAATACACAAATACGGTCTCTTGATTAAGATTTGATAATCATTCTTAAACAACGTCTCGATTAATCGCTCCATTGAGATAGGTGATTAAATTTGTTAGTTTGCGAAAAAGTTAATAATCATAAATACTTTAAACAAGGAAAATGTATTCATAAATACGCATCTAAAAAGCGAGTGGTCACAATACGACTGGTAATATAAATTAGATACCAGCTTAAGTAAAAGCATTGAAAATAATCGAACAGAAGCGCAGTAAAATAAAATATAACCGAATTACAAATTCCATTGGAATAGGCAGCGATAAATATTGCCATCCATAAAAAGATCATAGTAATCAATAACGAATATAATAATAATAATAGTGAAGGAAGAATCGGCTGCGATTCGGCCAGTGGGTCCAAATGACAGTGGACAATTTTTTTGGTATAACGTTTCGATCCTAATTCGGATCCTCTTCAGATTTATTATTTCTAAAATTACATTTTTTTTTGTCTTATTTTGTATGATATGTTTTACATTATAGGCTTAAATGTTATGTGTCCTGACTGACCTGAATTTGTACGGGTAATTTTTTTGGTCATTTAATGAATCTTGGATAATATTCATTATGAATTTATTGTATAAAGACAGGTCATTTTTTTGTGATCCTTGGTGTCTGTGAGAGGGAGGATTTTGATATTTTATTGCTTAGTTTATGTTTTTTTTTTTGATACTTTTGTGTATGTGTTATTTACCTATGAATTTCATGTTTGATAATTTCCAAGATTCATTTGTGATCAAAATTAACAGTTTTCATTACATGGCGATTCGAGAGCTAAGTAGCGACTGAGTATTGAGGCGAGTGAGGAGGTATTTATATTAATGGGGTAGTGTTATTGAGTATTGAAAAGTGGGGGTGGTTTTTTATGGTTGGGGAAGTTTGCCGTTAGTGATATTTCTTACCGGACTGGTTATGTTAACCGGTTTTGGATCGGGTTTAAATTGATAACTGTTAGATTTGGTAATGAATTTTCAATTGATGGATGGTAATTTGAGGTTTTCCCGTTATTATTTTGAGTATTATTAAATTATTGAATTATATATGCTGCTTAGTTTGTCGATGTCGGTTCTAAAATTGATTGCTTTGGGGTGTGCTTTAATTTGTATCATTTCCAGAATTAATCGCTTTTTGAGCCATTTTTCATTATTTAAAATTTTAACGTCGTCAAGTTAAAATTGTGTTTTAGTTCTATTCCGTGTTTTGCTAACGCTGTATTTATTGTGTTAGTGTGTTTTCGACTATTTTTGTGTTCGTTGATTCTCGTTTTTAGGTATCTTTTTGTTTGTCCTATGTACAATGCATCACAATCATTACAATCGATTTGGTAAACTACGTTTGATTTATCCATGTTATCTATTTTATCTTTTGTGGAACCGGTGATGGAGTGAATGTTGTGTTGGTTGTTAGTGACTAGTGTTATATTGAATTGTCGAAAAATGCGGACTAGTTGGTGGTGAATATTTTCAGTATAGGGTAAATTTATTAATCCGGAGGAGTCGAATGCGTTGTCGTTATTTGATTGTGAATGAATTAATCTTAGCCTTTGGTTTATTATTTTTTCTGTGAAGGAGATTGGGTAACAGTTTTGTGTCATTGTGTTTTTGATTAGTTCAATGTTTTTTTGGTGAAAGGATGCGTGTGATAGTTTTATCGCTCTGTCTACCAACATCATGATAATTCCTTTTTTTTGCGTAAGAGGGTGGTGAGAGAAGAAGTTTATGAATCGACCTGACCAAGTCGGTTTTCTGTACCAGTCTGTGATTATTGAGTTATTTTTATGGATTAGCAAGATGTCTAGAAATGGTAATTTGTTGTTTGTTTCTACTTCAACTGTGAACTGTAGTTTAGTGTGGTATGAGTTAAAGATGTTAAGTGTTGAATCTATTTTGTCCGTAGGCAGAGCCATAATAATATCGTCTTCGTATCTTTTGTAGATTGGTATCGTGAACTTCAGTTTTTCTAAGCAGTTGGTTTCTAAGTCGATCATTACAATGTTTGATAATATCGGGGCTAGCGGTGAACCCATTGGCAAGCCGAATATTTGTTGATATATTTTGTCGTTAAAGGTAAAGTAGGTTGAGAACATTATGAATTCTATTGTTTTTATTACTTCGTTTAGTGGAAATTTTTCAGAGAAGAGATCTGATCTTTTTTGGACGCTTTGTATGACTAATTCCAAAGGTACATTGGTGTAAAGTGAGATGACATCGAAGGAAATGAGTTGGTAGTTATCGGGTATAAAGATGTTCGATACCAATCTTTTAAATGAGAAACTGTCTTTAACGTGTGAGTTTGTTGTGTCTATTAATTTTGAGAGTTTAGTTTGAATGAATTCGGCCAATTTATGTGTAGGACTATTCATAGAAGATACGATTGGACGTAGCGGATAGTTATGTTTGTGAATTTTTGGAAGGCAGTATAATCGTGCTAAATTACAGTTTTCTGCTTTTAAATGTTTCTGTGTGGTTTCATCTATTATTTTAAGATTTTTCCATCTCGCAAGAATTTGGTTTACGCCTTTTTGTAGTCTGTTAAGTGGATTTTTATTTGTGATTTTATATGTGGTTTCGTCTGCAAGTAGATTATCAGTTTTGGTGATGTAGTCTAGTTTGTCCAATATAACAGTTGAGTTCCCTTTATCTGCTCTTGTAATGATTAATTGAGGATTGTTTTTAAGAAAGATGGATGTATCTTTGTAAAACTGTAATTTAGCACGATTATACTGCCTTCCAAAAATTCACAAACATAACTATCCGCTACGTCCAATCGTATCTTCTATTAATAGTCCTACACATAAATTGGCCGAATTCATTCAAACTAAACTCTCAAAATTAATAGACACAACAAACTCACACGTTAAAGACAGTTTCTCATTTAAAAGATTGGTATCGAACATCTTTATACCCGATAACTACCAACTCATTTCCTTCGATGTCATCTCACTTCACACCAATGTACCTTTGGAATTAGTCATACAAAGCCTCCAAAAAAGATCAGATCTCTTCTCTGAAAAATTTCCACTAAACGAAGTAATAAAAACAATAGAATTCATAATGTTCTCAACCTACTTTACCTTTAACGACAAAATATATCAACAAATATTCGGCTTGCCAATGGGTTCACCGTTAGCCCCGATATTATCAAACATTGTAATGATCGACTTAGAAACCAACTGCTTAGAAAAACTGAAGTTCACGATACCAATCTACAAAAGATACGTAGACGATATTATTATGGCTCTGCCTACGGACAAAATAGATTCAACACTTAACATCTTTAACTCATACCACACTAAACTACAGTTCACAGTTGAAGTAGAAACAAACAACAAATTACCATTTCTAGACATCTTGCTAATCCACAAAAATAACTCAATAATCACAGACTGGTACAGAAAACCGACTTGGTCAGGTCGATTCATAAACTTCTTCTCTCACCACCCTCTTACGCAAAAAAAAGGAATTATCATGATGTTGGTAGACAGAGCGATAAAACTATCACACGCATCCTTCCACCAAAAAAACATTGAACTAATTAAAAACACAATGACACAAAACTGTTACCCAATCTCCTTCACAGAAAAAATAATAAACCAAAGGCTAAGATTAATTCATTCACAATCAAATAACGACAACGCATTCGACTCCTCCAGATTAATAAATGTACCCTATACTGAAAATATTCACCACCAACTAGTCCGCCTTTTTCGACAATTCAATATAACACTAGTCACTAACAACCAACACAACATTCACTCCATCACCGGTTCCACAAAAGATAAAATAGATATCAAATCGATTGTAATGATTGTGATGCATTGTACATAGGACAAACAAAAAGATACGTAAAAACGAGAATCAACGAACACAAAAATAGTCTAAAACACACTAACACAATAAATACAGCGTTAGCAAAACACGGAATAGAACTAAAACACAATTTTAAATTTGACGACGTTAAAATTTTAAATAATGAAAAATTTCTCAAAAAGCGATTAATTCTGGAAATGATACAAATTAAAGCACACCCCAAAGCAATCAATTTTAGAACCGACATCGACAACCTAAGCAGCATATATGATTCAATAATTTAATAATACTCAAAATAATAACGGGAAAACCTCAAATTACCATCCATCAATTGAAAATTCATTACCAAATCTAACAGTTATCAATTTAAACCCGATCCAAAACCGGTTAACATAACCAGTCCGGCAAGAAAAATCACTAACGGCAAACTTCCCCAACCATGAAAAACCACCCCCACTTTTCAATACTCAATAACACTACCCCATTAATATAAATACCTCCTCACTCGCCTCAATACTCAGTCGCTACTTAGCTCTCGAATCGCCATGTAATGAAAACTGTTAATTTTGATCACAAATGAATCTTGGAAATTATCAAACATGAAATTCATAGGTAAATAACACATACACAAAAGGCTCAAAAAAAAATATAAACTAAGCAATAAAATATCAAAATCCTCCTTCTCACAGACACCAAGGATCACAAAAAAATGACTCGTCTTTATACAATAAATTCATAATGAATATTATCCAAGATTCATTAAATGACCAAAAAAATTACCCGTACAAATTCAGGTCAGTCAGGACACATAACATTTAAGCCTATAATGTAAAACATATCATACAAAATAAGACAAAAAAAAATGTAATTTTAGAAATAATAAATCTGAAGAGGATCCGAATTAGGATCGAAACGTTATACCAAAAAAATTGTCCACTGTCATTTGGACCCACTGGCCGAATCGCAGCCGATTCTTCCTTCACTATTGTCTCTCTACGGCCGCATACCTAAATCACCACATAATAATAATAATAATAATAATAATAATAATAATAATAATAATATTAATAACAACAAAATAAAAAAGGGAAGTAATTTAATACGCAGAGACCGATAGTATTGAAATACGGTTTAGCGTATGATAAAATTAAAGGACAGATTCAAAAGGTTAATTGCATAAAAATCACAAAACGCCGTATTGCAAGAATATCGTTTTTCTGCGAAGAATAAAATAATAGTTGCAAACAATTTGTTTTCACGCGTGGGATATAACGTACGAGCAAGCCCAATGATTTTCTCGAACTCTCGATCGTTGATCTGGACGTACAGTAAGGACACCTGTGCACTTAAAAAAAACAAAATCCCACAAGGCCGAAAAACAACGCCCGTCTTCGTCGGACGAGAGCGAGAAAAAGCCAGGTACGAGAATCACGAACAGGAGTTGTCACGTCTAATGAGAATAACAAGTCCAAAATTTGTAAAAAATTGCTCGTCCGTTGTATTCTACTAACAATTAAACTTTGTTACTCTCTTCTTTGCAGTTAATTGATTTTGTTAATTTACGTCTTTCTTATTTTCTGTTAACTATTAAATTTGGTTACATTCTTATTTTTGTTAATTACTGGACTTAGTTGCACTTCTATTTTCCAATATTGATTTGTTAACCATTAGAGTTAATTACTCTCTCATTTGCAACCTTTTATAACATAGAAAACAACCCGTTGTATTTGTTAATCATTAGAATAAGTTACTCTCTAATCTATAATACCGAAAGATTAAGGAATTACAATATTGTAACAATGTTAAATTCAACTTTAAGGGAAGGGCATTAATTAACACTCGACTCTTTTACAATTTCACATGTTGTTGCAAAACCAAAGGACCATGTAACCGAAGCCACGCGTAATAATTCACTGTTAAAAAAATCTGTATTAAATTTAATATACATGTGTACGAAGTTTTTGTGCAGCTACCGTGTATGAAATTTCAATTTCAGTATTGAAAATTCATGAACCCGAATTTGAAGAATAAAAGTATGCAGTTGAATTTTAAAATACTGATGTATTTGAAAAATCAT
Organism: Alloplasta piceator; assembly: GCA_946863875.1. Lineage (NCBI taxonomy): Eukaryota > Metazoa > Arthropoda > Insecta > Hymenoptera > Ichneumonidae > Alloplasta > Alloplasta piceator. The sequence continues at coordinate 34,307,196 of OX333074.1, forward strand.
ATACATGCAATTGAAATTTCAATTTCATGTATATTATTATTAAAAAAATGTGTATTAAAATTAATGTACGCGTTTATTTTTAAATCACAATACATGCCTGAATTTTCATATTCATTTCATGAAAATTACGTTACCGTAGCTAAATTAATTGTTGTTAAACATGTTATAAAAAATATATAGCCCTTGCAAAATAATTTAATATTCATAGTTTACCGACCCCAAAAAGAGATTCACAGAAAAAAATCAAAAATCTTTACGAATAGCCCGATCGAATTTCTCTCTGAGACCGGGAATCGAACCTTCGACCCTGCCTACCATCCTACCTATCTACCTAACACGCTACCTATTACGCTATCGACTACTTGTGAAGTGCCTCTACTTGTATGATATCTGAATGCTGGAGTGCCGAAAAAATATAACAGTATATGCTTTTGAATAAGCAATAAACCATGAAAGTTGGTTTTTGATTTGCGAACTCGAATCCCCTGACCCCTCATAAGTTATGTGAACTTTATTCCAGAATACGTGAACCCTCATAACTTAAGTGATCCCTCAGAACTTACGTTACCCCTCATAACTTAATTTCGCCATCCCTGACCCCTCGTAGATTATGTAAAGTTGCAAAACTTAATTCTATGGTCCCTGACCCCTCATAACTCAATTTCGGGGCTTCTGACCTCTTATAAGTTATATAAACCCTCAAAACTGGTTTGAAAGAAACCGTGACCTCTCATAACTCAATTTCGGGGCCCCTAACGCCTCATAAGTTATTCGGACTCTCAAAACTTTATTCCAGAATACCTGATCTTTCATAAATGAAGTGACCCTTCATAATTCAATTTCAGAGCCCCTGACCCCTCATAAGTTATGTAAGCCCTCAAAACATGTTTGTCCATAATACCTGACCCCTCATAACTTAAGTGACCCCTCATACCTCAAGTGACCCTTAAGTGACCCCTCATAACTTAATTTCGTGACCCCTGACCCCCCGTAGATTTTGTAAAGCCGCAAAATTAATTCCGGGATTCCTGACCCCTCATAAGTTGAGTAACTTTTCATAACTTCATTTCAGGACCCTTGACTCTTCACAAGTTATGTGAACTCTCAAAACTGTTTTCCAGAATACCTGACCCCTCATAACTTAAGTAAATACTCACAACTTGAGTAATCCCTTATAACTTAATTTCTGACCCCTCGTAGGTTATGTGAAGCCACAAAATTTAATTCCATGATTACTGATCCCTCATAAGTTAAGTGACCCCTCATAACTTAATTTCAGAGCCTCTGATCCTTCATTCGTTATGTAAATCCTTAAAACTGTTTTAAAAAAACCGTGACGCTCTCATAAATATTCTTTTTTATATTAAATTTGAAGACATTTTCCACCGTGACTGATTGTAATCTTAAGACATAAGTGTATTAATTTCCAATAATGTATCTTAAAATTCCCAAAAAGTATATAAAAACCATTTCCATATACGGGGATATTAATTTTCAATGTTCACTCTTTTAATTTTAATATACAAATATTGAATTTAAGACAAAATTGTTGATTTTCCTACACTATGTATATTGAATTTTAAATAGTATATTAAAATTAATATCTCTTCTGAAATTCACTATACATGTATATTTAATTTCAAACAGCATATTGAAGTTTCAAATAATATATTGAAATTTCAAATAGTATATTGCAATTAATATATCTGCTTTAAATTTACTATACATGTGTATGAATTTGCATTTCATATTCCGTGTTTGTGAATTTCCGTGACAGTTGTATCGTAAAAATGTGTAACGTCTGGAGACGTTAAGATAATCGAGCCTAAGCATCGAGCGGCTAACGCTTTACTCTGTTGACTATTTATCGCGACAAAAGTAACAACAAATAAATTGGTAGTGGAAATGTACACTGAAAGATCTCCGGAGACCTTGTTTTATCAACTGGTTATTAAATTTAGATTCACTTGTTCGTTGCGGAGTTCCTTTTCACACCCAGGATTATTCTTTTTGAGTTAGGTTGATCGTCGATTGATGGTTGACACTTGATTTCAGTTAACACTCGTTTATTATTTTGACGTCGAGTATTTCTTTATATCTCACACAATTCACAATTTCGAGAATACAATTTTGAATAATGAGTCGACGCGATAACACACTTCGCGGACAATTTCAAACACAAACTTTTAATATTAAATAATGATAATAAAAGATTCGCTCACGACGATATCAATTCCGAGGCTAGATACGTGATCGCGGACACACTAGGATAGTCCTACTCCTCACCCTCTCGCGAAAGTTCGGAGCGTGACGACTCAACGCCATCGAAGACTAAACGAAGACTAAACTTGAATTTGTCGCTGTGCAAGAGTTTTTAAAGGGTCTGTTTGCTCAGCGGGAGATGATTTTACAAATTTGGGCATACGGATTTTCCTACATTTCTATTGGTGAATACAGTTGTTTTCGGCGTCGGTCTAGTTATGAAAAGCTTAACCCCTTGCTGAGGTAACACGTGCATTCCCCTGCTGAGTTTCTATTTCTATGTGAAAATTGGGAAAAACAGGGTTTCTTCGTAAAAGAAAGGCGTATGAGGAGTAGGAGGTTTCGGGAGTGCCGTTGTCTTAGAACTAAGGGTTTGGAAAAAGCGCTTTTCTCTGTAGTACTTGTTTTTTAGAGCATGCGGGAGAGGCAATAAACTGTGATTTTTACAACCTGTCATCCAAACAATATCGGTCCACTTGGCGGTTTCTTTTAATATTTGGAGCTCTTTTCGGAAAATGCCTATACTAGTACACAGAGACGAGCGCGAGGGTATATGTATACGTGGAGTGGGTGCGTGTGTTGCAGCGGGACGCTGTGTCTATACTCGCCTATTTACTTGCGAGTAGGCCGTTAGGGATGCTCTGGTTTCGGTGACACTTGTGTGCGCACCGGTTTGACGATTTTACGACTTTTCTCCATGCTGAGATATTTGAGCAGCTTGGGGTCTGATATGCACGTGTTTCCGTGAGATATTTTGGATATTCTAAGTTAATCGCACTACGTGTGGGAAAGCGACTGGAATTGTTAGCTATTTTTCTTTTCCGAAATGCGTCATCATGAGCTGGTTTTTCCCTAACTATATTAAGACGGTGGCGGAGGGTCTGAATTTAAACAAAACAAGAAAAATTTAAAATACGTCATACGTGACAAATGTTTGAAATTTCATATATTTTTTTACAGTTAAGCGAAGCCACGTGCCTATCGAACACAAGTCATGACCCCTGCATCCCGGGATATTGCGCACCAAGTCAGTACACCTGCACCGAATCGGCTATGGAAATAGATCAATCGAAGGAGGGGACAGACAAATACCCCTATCTTTTTTCACGGCACCATAGAGGGAACCAATCAGGCAATCACCAAAGGTTTTCGCTTCTTATAAGGAGCGTGAAGAAGACGCGTTTTCCCACTTCGGGTAGATCCTCCCACCAAATCAATTCGATCTAGCCTCGGTTAATAAAACCACGGACTGGACGCTCCTCACGAGTGAGTCCGAGGGAGTTAGAGTGAGTCCGAGGGAGTGAGAGGATGGTGTGAGGAGTTGGTCAGTGAGTTCGTCGGATTCAGTGAGTCTGAGGGAGTTAGAGAGAGTCCGAGGAAGTTAGAGATTGTTCGGGGTGTTGGGCAGTGAGTCCGGCGGAGTCCGTGAGAGCTCCGTCGGAGTTCATCGGAGTTCGTCGATAACTCTTGGACACTCGAGACACTCGAGAGCGACACTCTCGCCCAGTCGCTGTCACTCGATTTCTTCCAAGTCGGGACTTAGAATATTTCTATTTTTCCACATTTCTCGACATTGGGACTTAGAATATTTTTCAGAGGGAACCAGATCGAACAATTGGAGATTTTAGAATATTCGGTCGTTTTCGGTAATATTGTTCAATTTCCGCTTAGTATCTCTGAATTTATTTTCAGAAATTAAATTGGTATTCACAATTCGTTCCTCTTGACTTAGCAAGATCGAGTATTCATTTTTATATTATTCCATCGAATTATAACATTTCATTTTTATTGTAAATGGTAAATTTTACGACCTCATTATTCACTTCAAGACTTTTGTAATCGCGCGTTCAATTAATTTATCGTCTTTGTAACGTCTTATTTTTTCTAATCGATTTGTTAAAAATAAATTATGAATAACAACGGAAAAATCTGCGACTCATTACAATTATTCCATCGATCCGACCATTCTTCGAACATCTAAGAGGATCCACGAAGGTTTCATTTCTTCCAACAATTGATTAATTAATACCGAATTCAGCGACTGTTTTCTTCCTTGATTTCCCGACGTGCGAGGTAAGCAAAAATTAATGAACAAGTCCGAATTTGGAGTTAAAATTCATCAATTAGAAACAAAGTCGACTACCCCTATCCTTTTCAATAAACACCCACAAAATTCGAACTAACAAAGTTTCCGTGTCCATTCCCAAGTAATTTTCCGAAAGGTTAGACTTAAAACTGGGTTGTGATAAACGAGACCGCAGCCAGGAGTGGTAAATGGGGAGCTTCTCTCCTTGACCAGCGCGTCGTGGATCATCTCGTTCGTCTTCCGTCGATTAAAGTAACAAACGGTCATTTGAAACCCTACTTTTTGACGTAACAAATTGGGGGCTCGTCTGGAATCGAAAGGCTTTTTTGTTTGTTTATTTTGTGATGTGTGTATTCAGTGAAAGAAACGTGAAAAAAGGGTTTTCAAAGGGAAAAACCTATCCACGTCAAGTGATTTCCGAAAAATAAGAAAGGCGAAAATTCTTGAAAAACCTGAAAAAAGCGGTGAAATTAATCGATCAAGTGAATATTTTACTCATTAAATCTAGGTATATTCAGTAAATTCATTTAAATTCATTAATTGTGTAGAAAGGAATGAAATTCATTAACCAAGTATATCAAATTCGTTAAATTCAATGAAATTCATTAAACTGTGTAAAAAAAAAAGGGGGAAAGAAGAAAGGGATGGAATAGATGGAGTTTATTTTCTCTCTCTGCGAAACCAATCAAGCGAGTGACAATTTTTTTTCATTTCATTTAATAAATTCAATTAAATGCATTAAATTGTGTCAATCAGGTACAAAAAAAAATTTTCTCATAAGAGAAAAATGAATTAATTAAATTTATTTAAACTTGTTAAAGTGATTTTTTTTTTAAAGGGGGAAGAGCATTATTAAATAATTGTCAGTTTTGAGACTCTCACAAGTTATAATTTATCAAAGACCACGGTTATATGCACAAAAGTGAAAGTAAAGCTTCTCCCAGTCCAATATGCGATCAATTTGAAGGCGGAATTTTTTTTCCTCTCCTAAAAACTTCTCTTAAATAAAAAGTAACGGTGAGAGAATGTCGCGTTAAGTTGCGTCCTCATCAGGAATTTGCATTTATCCTCCAACCATTGTGAATCGTTAGTAAGAGAATGTCGCGTTAAGTTGCGCCCTTACAAAAAAATCACATCGGCACCTCAATCCGGATCCTACGGAACAACCTCTCATCCCAGAAATCCTTCCTCAAGAGGCTACGGCCACGGATACAAATATAAAAAAGAAAGGAAAGAGATAACATAGGGCTGGAAGAAGTTATCAAATAAATAGAATTCTTGCTATTCTACCGAATCCCTGGCCAAGTAGATTGAAGGCCGAAACAGAGTCTTAAACATCGATTTTTGGAGTTAAATCACTTGCTGGAGAAGGAGAGTCAGTAAGAAAAACGCCAAAACGTAGAATCATTCCTGATGAGATTACAAAACATCGCATACATCCTTACAAACTAAAGCTAATTGAAATTGCACCACCAATTCCGTCATTCACCAAAATTAATGTTACAGATCCCAGATACGAAACATTAACAAAATTTAAACAGAAATCCCTTGAATATAAATTGAATCCCATGGAGTTTACACCATCTATACCATCCTATCTCCAAATAGAAATCAGTGACCCACGTCACAAATTTTACAAGAACTCGCACCAGAATACGGAAACCCCACGATTAGTAAAAAATCTTCAACATCATTTTGAAATAAAAGACATTATTGGACAAATAGAATGAAGGAAACCCTTTAGGAACCCATAGATAAAAATAAGTCTTATATCCAACTCCCACTAATGCATGTTTTGAATTGTCGATACAATTTTGGTAACATAAAAAGGAAAGAAAATGATTAAAAAATAATAATAATAATAATTTTTTTTCCAGAACTCGCAAATAATGAAATTTTAAGCAAACAAAGATAAAATAATTTTATTATGTTCAATACGCTTACTAATATTATAACGAACCATTATGCAAGTCATAGAAAGAATATTTACTTTTCAATTTTTTCGACGGTCCAATCAGACGGGCGAGTAAGAGATCGAAAATATATATCTACAAGTCAAGACGAAATTTCTGAAAAATAAAAGAATGTTAATTATTACAAATGAAACCAACAATTCAATAACGGGTTTAAATAAAAAAAATTAATATGGAGAATGTAAAGCGATATCGTAAGAAGAAAGGCCGTATTAAGGTAGGAAAAAATAGTAACGAATTCTCAGATGCAGATTGTGATTACGAAAGCGACAGTTGCGAAGGATAAAATGTGGATTCCACCATGGAGAATACGGAACAAGAATTCGTAAAATTTAGAAGATCAAAAATGGTTAATTCATGTCAAATGGTATCTTTGAACGATGCTCTAGCAGTAGTGCCCGGATTTGATAATGTTAAAACATCAATAAGAAAGTTTATCCAAGGATGTGAAGAAGCACTCCAAATGTCAGAACCAGAAAGTGAGAAATATTTTGTAAAAGCTGTTAGATCCAAAATCCGGGGCGAGCCACAACGCTTGAAACGTCTTAAATCTTTCAATTCTATAGATGAATTATTTGATTTTCTGAAACAAATTTATTCACCTGTCGCAAATGTGTATCAACTGCAGGGAAAGTCTCAGTTATCAGTTATCGATAACCGTATTTGTGATTTAGGAGAACAAATTCTAGAAGCCGACGAATTTGAAAAAAATAGAAAAGTTGGTAGAATTGTCACGAAAAATGTCGAAGAGAGTTTAGTATATTGTTTCATACAAGGGTTAAAACCGGAAATCAAACAACGTTGGAAAGGTACCGAAAACTTGGATGAAATATGCTTGGAAGCAATCAGAATTGAAAAACAGCTTAAAGCTAAAGTACTTCTTCGAAGAGGAAAATCTAAATCTGAAGAAAACAAAAGAGAAATACTTGAAGATAAATGTTCAATAAATTTAATAAGTACTGAGAAGGTAATATGTCAAGTCTGTAGTGAAAGAGAGCATGTAGCGAGACAATGTACCCTTAATAAAGAGAACAATAATACCAATTTCATTCAATCGAAACGATAAAATGTACGAATATGTCAAATATGCGGGAAAAGAGGTCATTTTGCAGGTAGGTGTTTTAAACGATATCCTTCCCAAAATGACCACAGACCGATCGTCACTGCAGCAACGATTACTATTTGTCAAGTATGTAATAGACAAGGTCACACAGCAAATCGTTGCTATCAAGTCTTTCTTCCGAAAGGGACATTTCTCGAGAATGGAAATACGCAGTGTCAGATATGCGAGGCGATTGATCACGTAGTTGTTAATTGTTTTCAATTGTCGAAAGTACCTCGAAATGAAGATCTCTTTAAAATAAAAGCTCAAGCGAAAAACCAAGCTTCGAAGGACATTAAATGTCAAATGTGCGAACAAGAAGGACATGAAGCGCGAACGTGTTTGTACCGAAATAATCAGGATGAGCCACGTGAGCAAGATGTGCTAGAGATTTGATAAATGAGCACTGAAGATGCTGGGAATGCATTCGAACAAACCCGAAAATATCATTATTCTAGTCAGTCAGGGCATTTCATTCAAGAATACCCCATCGAAACCAATAATTTGGAAAGGTACGACAATGCATCGGGAGACGCAAGTGGTCTCCGACCTCAAGGCGCGTGGAAGAAGGCCTCACAGATTTCGCGCCCTATAAAAACAATTACCTCGATGACAATAAGCTCCAGCCTAAAATCATGAAAATGTTAACGGTTTGTCTAGAGTAAGAACCCTCTGTTCCTACTGTCATGATGAAAAACGAAGCTCTACTCACTCCAATCACTGTCATGATAGATACAGGAGCAATGCCAAATATACTAAAGGAAAGGTCTATCATTGAAAAGAATACAATTAATCGTGAAGAAATTTTACAATTGAACGGGATAACTAAATGATCGATTTACACTATAGGATACGTGATATTAGAAGCTCTCGGACGTCGTTCAAACTTTCATATAGTAACGAACGATCTAGACGAAAACTGCACGAATATTGATTATGAGGAAAAACAATTAAAAATGCAAAATCTTACGATTTCATTTGCTACCACGGAAACAATCTTCATCCCTGAACGGTCAACTAAACTATGCTTCGTTCGGATAAAAGATTTGGAAATGAAACAAGGGTATTTACCACCCTTAGACTCAGGTGAAGATCTTATAATACGAAATGTATTTGTAGAAAATAACAATGGCAAAGCTTATATACATATTACCAATACCAATCCGCACCCAGTAGAAGTGCAAGTACGGGTAATAAATTTACTACGCTATATGATGAGATGTTTAATAGCCTGAAAAATGCTGAAAAATACGAAGAAGATTCAATAAAAGGAAATGATTGTATGGAAAATTTGAATTTATATAATGCTGACGAACAGGTTCGCACAAGTAAATTCGAAATTTTTGATGTAAATAACGATTTTAAGGCAAGTCAACCAGCGAGACTATCAGAACCTGTAAATAGGGAAAGCTCAATTTTGGATACGCCGTTTTGTGCGATAGAGGGCTTTAAATCTATGAGTGAGGTGAGCTCAGTACAAAGCGTTGTGGCTAGTAATGTCCCTGCAAAATATCCAATGCAAGTGTCAGTACCTATGGACAGAAAAGGCTCTATTTGGAATACGACGTTTTGTACAACAGTAGACCCTAAGTCAATGATTGAGGAGAGTTCAGTAAAGGACGTCAGGCCGCGTGACGCCCCTGCAAATGTAAGCTTTACGGAGGAATTACATCCAGGTGGCAAAGCCAGGTTTTGTTTACGAGATATTACATTTAAAAATCATTATGGGAAAAACAATCAAGGAATTATTTTTTCAAAAGAAATAACAGACGAAAGCGATGAGTGTGAAGAAGAAGCAATTGAATCAGAATCGTATAAACTCTTATCAAGTAGAACGATTGGAACTATTACCAAATCAAACAAAGAATTTAGTACGAGGAAATTCCGTAGCAGAAGGTACGCGAAAATGAACCACGTAAAATATAAAGTATAGGGAAAATTCGACCCAATGTCAATCATTTATCTCTGCCTGTTTTTCGCCACGAAAAACATGCCAATTTTTTTCACACGCAAGTTGTATGATAGTGTGATCAATACACCATTCAAAGAAAAACTGACAAACGTCAAATGATTATTTGGCGTTTAAAGTTAGATAATCTTGACCCCAGAAGCAAGAAGAAATATCAAAGGTTTTCTTAAAAAGACGCTCCGACCTTTTCCATTAATTGAGAGTAACACTTACAATTATAATAGAACACCTATTATTCACCACAGACGATCTACCTATAATCACTACAAAGGAAAAGATACATGATCAGATTAAGATATTATTCGAAAAAGGTATGATAACACATTCGACTTCACAGCAAAACTATCCATTACACATTGCTCTTAAAACAACTAATTTTTTTGGAAAAATTTCTGAAAAGAATGAATTAGTATGAAGAATAGAAAAACCGAAATCATTAGAAATATTGAAAAGGCAATTTATGCACTACTGCTTTATTGAGTTATCCACACTTCTCGAAAAACTTTTTTATTAACAATCAACGCATCAGAAATGGCAATTGAAGGAATTCTATCGAAAGCTGTAACTAATCGTAATTTCCTAAAAAAATTATCACTATTAACCGGCCATTCTATCGAACACTCAAAATCATAAAACAATCCTAAAAATCGGGTGTTCATGAGAAAAATAATAATAATGGTAATAGCAACAATAATAATAATAACAATAAACTAAGAAACCTCAAACCCCAACTTCTTCAGTCAAGCACTTACAACTCCTCTAGTAAGAAATAAGACTAACTAACTATTAATAATGTCAAAGATAAATCTGCCCCTTTATCACAATTTTTTCTCCCTCTCATGATATTCACAGAATCTGTTTAACAGTCATTTTATTGTAAAACAATCCCCAGATTTATCTGACATTTTGCAAAAACAATTTAATTCATTCAATACCTACGAAAAAGAAGTATTAAAAACGACGAAGTACCCTGAAATTTTACATTGCGAAGACTATGTCTAGAATTGGACAATCATTGTGAATATAATTATCAAAGTTCTAACTTCTTGTAATAATTTGGTAACTAAATAATATTCGAGAACCATCGGTTCAGCGAAATCAGAGAACATGCACAATATATTCTGTAAAAAATACTTTGACTATGGAAAAACATCATAGCTATATATTTGCCGATGGAGAATTCAAAACAATTAGTTGCAAAACTATAATGAAAACAATTACTGCAAGAACCGCAAAACAAAATAATCCAATAAGTAGTGACAATAGTAGAAACATTCGGTAGACATCTTATTTACCCTTGGTCCAAATGTGACCGCATCGATAGATGTGCCAATTTCTCAAATTCGTTTTTTAAACAAATTAGAAATTTATCAAAAATTCCAAAAATAATCGCATGGTTCAGTGAAAAGGTCCTATGATGAATTTCATGAAAATTTTTAAACAATATGCTCACAAAGGAAATATTGGGCCAATAAATTAAGTTTCCATGAAATTTCTTGCTTAATTTTTTGTTTCTTTAAAAAAAAAGAGGAAAAAAATCTGTTATTTTCTATAAAAATAACTTAAACACCCCACAATATTTAACGATCTATTCGTAATCTCATGATCACAAATGTTTCGAAATCTGCAACAGAATACAACATGCTTCATTGTGAATGTGGACGGACCGTATTTCCTGACAGTGAGCCTAACGAGAGTGCAACTCCACCTGAGATATTACGCATATCAATCGATCAAGAGAAACCCGTGCGTTTGGTCCCAGGAACTTCGAGACTCTACTGTTATTGGAAGATCAAATTATACATCGACATTGCTGAGAGAGACATCGAACTCTATGTACCACCGGAACGGCGATCAATCGAGCAGCTTACATTCGACAATTAGACGGAATACTTAAGAAATCATCCATGCGAAAACATTACTCAGGGTCATACAGAGTACCGATCGATCCTGGATACGTTACTACCAGTTGGATAGAAATACAACAAGGTCCCACGGCATGGACGCGATCGATGGCCTGAATTCGAAGAAACCACACCATATTGGAATCAACCGCAATTGGAATATTCAAACGGGGAAAAGTTAGAAGCTGCAATTAATAAAAATACTTCTTACGCCGTTATGGGAATAGAAAAGGCAGTGTGCTACTGGCCTATCAGATTGTATCGGAAGCATCAGTCTATTAAATTGCCAAAGGAAAGTCATGTGCCACCTGAATGAAGACTTACCTCAGAAGCTTTCAAAAGCTGGACGCAAAAATTAACGAGACATCTCTGTACCATGATTGAGCTAGACGGAACGGTTTATACGTAGAACCATTATACTATCGTTCCCTTCGGTCAAAATATCAGAAAAATTTAATATATAGGACGAGGACAATATGAAAAAACCCGTGAAAACCCAGTTGTGATGAACCAAAGCGAAGGACCACACGGAAACAACACCAAGTCAAGGAAAAATCAAATTGCATCATGGGTATGTCAGACACAGACAGTAGAGAGTTCCGGAAAGCCATCAAACAACTTACAGAATAGAAGTTCAATAGTCCAGAGGCAAATGATCCCTCAATTAAATACATCAGTCAAACAAGAAATACAAAATTCAAACGGAACTAATTCCTCAACCTCAACAATCCACAAAGCGCCGGATGCTGAGATAATCGAAGCATGGGATGCACTCACAGATGACGATGAAGAATTCAACCAACTACCAGAACTGACTTCCGTAATGGAGATGGAACAACATTGCATGAGAAAACTCTGAAGAGCGAATTTCACGTTATACTTGCATCATCGATTGTATATCGATCGATAAAACGCCTGTATACAACGAGAACTCCTTTGCCGTGCTGTACGAGATATCCATCCCCGAGTGTTAAGCAACCTCAGCTTCAGCAGAGGCAACGTGCGTAATTTAAACAACTACACTATATTCAAATAAAGTCATGAAAACAAAAAATGTAAAATTGCGAATACACAGATAGTTTACATGCGTATATGCTACAAATAAGACAAACCATAGGTTATCGCGATAGGGCTAATATGATTTTGATTGTCATTATTTTTTTTTATATACAACTACCAATCGTACATTTTTTGAAATTTATGAGAAACAAAAAAAAATCCACGGAAACGACAACAAAAACAGAACCGAATAATTGAAACCAACTACCTCCATCGAGTACAAAAGTTACTATTGAATTTAAAATCAAACATGCTTCATATTAAAAAATTATCATTTCTTTTCAATTGAATTCAGACAATCTTTCTTTGTTTCGATTATTGGGTTCCCCAATAATCATTTCAGAGGGGGGTGTTACGTTCTGACGTAACGTCCATAAATGCAATAAAATCAAACTCAAATTTTAATCGATTTCAAATTGAGAGAATGAATATTTATCAATACGAGATCATTCTAATCATTACTTAACTGAACAGCCTCTTTTCACTAGTATGTATAAATAATTTTGGCCAATAGACATTTTTGAGTTCAGAAGAAATTGGGTCATGTAGGATTCTGTTAGGAATTTCTCCAGCATGGGATACCCACGAAACGTCGACTTCTGGACTCCAATATTATTGCGATCTACTCTGCCTTCTAGCGAAAGAGAGAGTGAAAAAGAGCGCTGGCTATACGCAGCTCTCCATGTAAAGTCGAATAAGCCACAGTATATACATATATTGTCCATTCGTGTATTCAAGGAAAAATTGTCAATTGCACGAAAAGATTGAGATTTATGAACGAAGTCGTTTCGGAGATATAAAAGAATGAAAGATTAATTCTCTCAATGAAGCCTCCTAAAATGACAAATTAATGATAATACATAAATACGTTCTCTTGAGTAAGGTTTGATAATCATTCTTAAACAACGTCTCGATTAATCGCTCCATTGAGATAGGTGATTGAATTTGTTAGTTTGCGAAAAAGTTAATAATCATAAATACTTTAAACAAGGAAAATGTATTAATAAATACGCATCTAAAAAGCGAGTGGTCACAATACGACTGGTAATATAAATTAGATACCAGCCTAAGTAAAAGCATTGAAAATAATCAAACAGAAGCGCAGTAAAATAAAATGTAACCGAATTACAAATTCCATTGGAATAGTCAGCGATAAATATTGACATCCATAAAAAGATCATAGTTATCAATCACGGATATAATAATAATAATAATAATAATAACAAAATAAAAAGAGGAAAGTAATTTAATACGCAGAGACCGATAGTATGAAAATACGGTTTAGCATATGATAAAATTAAATGAAAGTTAATTTGTTGTTGGATTCAATTTATTCGAAGATCATTTTTTCTAGGTTAAATTTATCCAGAGGTCAATTTTACCAAGTCAAAATGGCCAAGATCAAATGGCTCAGGGCAAATTTCAAAAGATCATTAGATAATGAATCGTCATTAAGATATTAAGATGTTTACATATATAGCGTGGGCATGGGTTATCACGTAAATATATATTCATATATTTATGTGATAATAAACTTCATGGGATAGAATTTTACATGAACGTATCTGCTCATATATCATATCATGTACGTTCAGATACGGCTTCACGCTGCCAACGCGTCTCGGTACCTGATCAGATATAAACATATATGAGATCTTTATAGCAGAGTCTGGTGCCATATTTGATCGGATATAATCTTATACGAGTAGATACGTTCATATATCACATCATATATGTTCATATACGGCTGCACGTAGCCAACTCGCCTTGGTACCTGACCGAATAAAAACATGTATGAGATCTATATAGCAGAGTCTGGTGCTGTATTGGATCGGATATGATTTTATACGAACAGATACGTTGACATATCATATCATGTATGTTCAGACACGGTTTCACGCTGCCAACTCGTCTCGGTACCTGATCAGATATAAACATATATGAGTATATGAGATGTATATAGCAGAGTCTGGTACCGTAGTTGATCGGATATGATCTTATACGAACAGATATGTTCACATATCACATCATGTATGTTCAGATACGAATTTACGGTACCAACTCGCCTTGGTACTTAGCCAGATATAAACAGATATGAGTTCAAATATGCTCAGGCCAGATACCGTATTTGACCAGATATTATCTTATATATGCATTTATGATGTGAAATATGATCAGACCCAATCATATATGATACTGTAAAATATCAGATATATATATCTGGTATATATATGACAATATCTGAAACATATATGAACATATCCACTCAGATATGAACTTTTTTTCCCGGGATGCTACCAAATTATTTAGTTGCATACGCACGACTAAATATTTTTACAATCAACAAAATATTTAGTTTATGAAAGAACTAAATCATGATTTGGATCAAAAAAATTGAGTGTTGCCTTAAAATATTGGAAGACTTTGAACGTAATATTTTGTTAGTCTAAAAATAATTATATCTTCAATGAATATGTCCTTTGTTATAGCAGAACACCTAAAATCAAATTCACAAAATTTAGTTGTATCGAGTACGTCACTGTTAAGATATCCGTAACAAAAATGATTCTTGATCAACGTTTTCTCTTTGTTAACCAAAGATCTATAGTCTTTCTGTAAAGATAAGATATAAACGCAAAAATATATATTTGATACACAAAAAGTCAATGTCAACCAAGTTTTACGTACGGCTTATCGAATGCTATCGAATGCTATATGCTTTTTTGAGTTGACTGAAATTTAGTTGCATCTAATCGGCAATTAGTCTAACCAATACATAAAATTGTTGGTTCAATAGAATGCTATTTTGCATTAACTGAAATAGAGTTGTATCTAACCGGTAATTAGTCAATTCGTGATAATTAATTGTTGCTAAACATGTTATAAAAAATATACAGCTCTTGCAAAATAACTTAGTATGCATAGTTACCGGCCCTAAAAAGAGATAGATAGAAAAAAAAGAAAAATCCGCGCCAATTATCCGATCTAAGTTCTCTGTCCGACCAGGAATCGAACCCTCGACCGTACCTACCATCCTACCCATCGTACTTAAATCAACTGTATGACAACTTAAATCAACACTCAGTCAAAAAATTAAAGGAACAGCGAAATTTTAGAGATTTTTTGGCGATTTTCCAAAGGCTGTAACTTTGTTAATTTTGGTCGTAAAAAATTCTCAAAAAAAGCATTTTCAAGCTCGAATCTTCTAGTTCTAGAATCTTAAGTGAAAAAAAAAATTGTGGGCATCACCCTCGACGCAGTCGAAAGAAATATCACGGTCAAAATTTTCTCGAAATTTTTGCTCTTTTCAAAACAGCCGATGGGCTCCAAAAAAAATTCCGAGCTTAACCAATCTATGGATCGTTCAGCTGAATTCTTTGGCATTAATTTGCTTTTTTTATTTTTGTTCTACGACCATTTTTCGTTGAGATATCGGTGATTGAACAAAAATTCGTCTTTTTTTTAAATCTTTAATATCTCTGGAACTAATGATCGCACAACGAGTAAACGGTGGGTTTCGGAAACTTGAATCTACCCTCTATAAGTACCTGTTATTGTCATAAACGAAAAAAAATTGTTACCATGCTTAATTTTAACTTGAAAAAGTCCAAAAAATTAGCGTTTTTTTTTGTTTTAGACAATCTACCACAACTTTGCAGATATTGCGAAAAATACTGATGTTTTGGGGTCTTTTTTTAGCTCAATGTATACCTAAAAATCATGCCAATTTTCAAAACGATCGGTTGAACCATTTTTTGTGACCAAGTCATCAAACTTTTAGAAAAATTGAAGGAACGCGTTTATTGATCCTTATTCCTTAATGACAAATTAATTAATGGTGTTAAAAATAATTTGAAAAGTTTTTCTTTTTTTTCTCTCTAATTTGTATGTAATGAGCGTGAAAACTGAAAAAGTCCACATTTCAAAAGAAATTTTTTTTTTCAAAATTAATTTTTTTTTTTAAATTTGAATAAAAAAATTTATTGTCATTTTTTTCTTTGGAATAAAAAAACAAAAATCGTTTCTTTTAGCTTTCACGCTCATTAAATGCAAATTTAAGAGGAAAAAAAAGAAAACTTTTTTCAACAAATTTTAACACTATTAATTGGTCCTTAAGGATCAATAAATGTGTTCTTTCAATTTTTCTAAATGTTTGATGACTTCGTCTATTACGTCCTGACGTAACGTCCATAAATTTTATTCTTTAACGAAATCATCGCCAAAAACACAATTAAAAAATGTGAAGATCTGTGAGAAGAAGGTTTGTCGTTCCGATGTCTATTCCGTTCAATGGTAAAAATTAGAGATTCATATTACCGACTAAAATGTGAAGAAAATGACCATCGGTAAAATCGGGTGGTATGGAAGGAAAACCAGGGACGAAGATCTCTACAAAAAAGCCATAAACTCACAACACCATCTAGTGGGTCAGGCACACTAAAGTCAACTTCCTAACTGACGTACCCTATACCGACCTGTCAACCCAAACTATAGATCCTTGAATCTCATAAAGCTCTAACCATTATAAAAAGAAAAAAGCAGGCTCGTGGTGTCTCGCTCTGTTACTCTTGAAGAACAAATACATACAAGGGAGCGCTTCTCCTTTTCTTCCTCACACATATACATATATGCGTGTACCGAAAGTAGATTCAAAGCAAGAACGTACGGAATGACTCTAACTAACGATGGATTTTCCTATCCCATATCAAAATGAAATTTAAAGATAAATAACTAAAACTTAATTAGATTATGAACTTTCAGGCCAAATTCGCAATGAGATTAAGGAACAAAAACAAAATAAACAAATGAAATTAAATCATAATTAACTAAAAAAACGAAATAGAATCTTCGTTGAATAAACAAATGAAATAGTTGAAAATATATTTATATTTATATTTAATATATTTATATCTCTTTTAACAAAAACTAGATAATAAAGATTAAAATTAAGAACGAGATCCAAATTAATAGCAAAAATTAATAGCAAGATAATAGCAAAAACCACCCATCGCTCCCGGAAAAGTCAATGACCTCGCAGGGGCACAGTAGGGAAGCGAGAAAAGATCTTAAAGGGGTCCAATGCGAAACGCACTGACTCACCGTGCCTCGATTTCTCCCCTTCTCTCTCTCTCCCTCTCCCCCCCTCTCTCTCTCTCTCTCTCTTTCACGGAGAACCATCGTACGGGAGCACAGATATACATACACACAACCAAGTATATATATCTACATTCTATCTATGTACCTGTGTATGGACGGGAAAATACACGGAGAAAGGTTTCGAGATAAAAATCCACTCATTCAAATTTTCCTTCTAAACAGAAAAGCGCAATGCAAATATTAAATAATATCCCGAGGAAATTAATCCTTAAAACCAATAATTACGAAGTAAAATTTCGCATTGAATTTACAGAATTCATAGAACAAGTTAAAATTTTATTAAATAATCTCGAAACTTTTTTCTGTATTTAAATCTAGAAGAAAGAAAGAAGCCAAACGCTTAGATGCCAAACTCATTTACATAAAGCTTCTTCTTTTTCAACGATCCACAAAGCGTGCACGAAGAAAAATTGAGGTCTCCTAGCTACGTGCCACGGTCTCCTACCCTTCCTTTTCTAGTTGACTCATGAAAAAAGAACCTATGCGACCACACCCCAACGAAATACAAATATAAAAAATACGGAAAAACGGTGTTCCAAACTCAGGATGAATTTGAATCATAAATGTTTAAACATCATCAATTCAAAATCCATGAAAACCGCCAACAAATTATTTACAACAATATAGGTTGTAAGTTTAACTCGCAAAAAATATTGCACAAAAATTTTTAATTTATCTAAATTTACTATTCTAACGATTAATTCGAAAACGACAATTTCATATTTAATAATAATTAAACAAACAATGGGATATAAAAAAGGAACAATAATTTAACAAATGCACAATACAATAACTATAAGGATAACTAAGAGAACTTTATCCATCATAAATAATCACGTAAAAAATATTTATAATACAAGAATTACTATTGTTCAAAAGAAAGTAAAATTATAAGAATGTAAGAAGCGTGCGGCAAAAGCACATGCATGTGTGAGGATACACGTGCCGGGTACCGCCGCGCCACCGGCATAAGGCCCACTCAGTGATCTACGCTAGCGCCCTCGCTATGACCCCAAATCTCAAGGGAAGCTCACGAAATAGAGGAGGAAAATAGATGTCATTAGAAGACTCATCCTCTCTCTCTCGCTCACTCAATCCCCACTTCGATCGAACGGGTTAAGCCTGGATCACTGAGTATATAAACCCTGGAAAAAGGCCCTCAGGGTGACTTCTTCGACTTTTTCCGACGTGGAAACTATGAGACTCATCGTCTTCACCGAATTAATTCTTGGGTTGAACTCGTGAGATTCTTTGACAATGACGTTCTTGATTCTGGATTTCTCCAAATCAATTCGTTTTGGACTTAGAATTTTCACTCAATTTTTCGAAGGAAGCTGGTTTTTTTCGATTTGAAATCTCAATTTTTTTTAGTTCTGAATTTAATTAAATTTGCTTTTATTTTATTCTCGAAATCTCGAATTGGCCTTTAAATGTCGGAAGGGACTTTGGATCTCGTTTTATTCTATTTAATTTTTTTTCTTTTTCTCTTTATTATTTTCTGTCTAATAATTTTCATTTATTTTACTTTGACATCCGCAATCCACGAATTATTGGAAAACGTACAAATCGCGGTTATTATTAAATAGAACGTGGAATTTGAGATAAATCTTTCTTTGTAAGCCATTTTTCTTCAATAATTTTAAATTGTCAACCTGCCACGCCCTTGATCAACCATTGGGTCTTCATCTCTTTCCGTTCGACTCGCCGCTGCGTCTACCATTCTTATCATCCTTTCCATCAGAAGAACGTCTCACCGAGTAAGATAAATTTTATTTTAATTATAAATTTATTTTATTTTCTCGTAATTGTGACAGATAAATTTAGAAAACCTAAATTCAGCAAATATCATCAATTTGGACAGAATTAATCAATTGAATTAAACCAAATAAGTGATTAGAAATTAAACAGTGATTCCAAGTCCATTTCCCGAGTATTTTTCTGAAAGGATAGACTAAAAAACAGGGGCAGACGTGTTCGAGACTGATTCCAAGAGTAGTACTTAAAATTTATTTCCACGACTAGAGAGTCTCAATCAAATTCAGCACATCATACGTCGAAAATTATTAATAGTTCACGAAAACTCCCATTTTTGACGTAACAGTCACAAAAAACGGTTCGACTGATTGTTTTGAAAATTGGCATGGTTTTTAGGTATGTATTGAGCTAAAAAAGAACCTTGAAATATTGGTATTTTTCGCAATATCTGCAAAGTTGTGGTAGATTTTCTAAAATAAGAAAAAGCTAATTTTTTGGACTTTTTAAAGTCAAAATTAAGCATGGAAACAATTTTTTTCGTTCATAACAATAACAGGTACTTATAGAGGGTAGATTTAAATTTCCGAAACCCACCGTTTACTCGCTGTACGATCATTAGTTCCAGAGATATCGACGATTTAAAAAAAAAATCCGAATTTTTGTTCAATCGCCGATATCTCAGCGAAAAATGGTCGTAGAACAAAAATAAAAAGGCAAATTGAAGCCGAAGATTTCAGCTGAACGATCCATGGATTGGTTAAGCTCGGAAAAATTTTTTGGAGCCCATCGACGGTTTTGAAAAAAGCAAAAATTTCGAGAAAATTTTTACCGTGATATTTCTTTCGACTGCGTCGAGGGTGATGCCCACAACAAATTTTTGACTTAAGATTCCAAAACTAGGAGATTCGAGCTTCAAGATACTTTTTTTTTTAATTTTACGACCAAAATTAATAAAGTTACAGCCTTTGGAAAATCGCGGGAAAATCTCGAAAATTTTGCTGTTCCTTTAATTTTTTGACTGAGTGTATATGAAGTCAACTGTTTATATTAATATACCGAATCACTTATTTTGTCAACTCTAATCAATATTCCGTTACTCAGACTATACCAGGGTTGAGTAATTGAGTCAACCAATTCGGAATCAACTGAATTTATTTATTTGATTTCACTATTTACTTTTCTCAGTGTAGATGTAGTGTGAAAAGCAACCGATTTTGGCCTTATGGATAACAAAATCATAATAGTTGTACCGACCAAATCAAATTGTTAAATGATTTTCTTAGGCACTGGTAGTACGCGATCGATGCAGTTTAGTTGAGTCACATAAAAAAAGAATCCCTCTAGCCAAATTATTTGTTACTTTAAAAAATGATGTTGACTAAAGTATATACATTGATATCAATAAAAAATTTCTTTTCTTAAATATTTCAATCCGATTGGATACCAAAAATATTTGTTATTTTCAACAAAATTGTTTAGATACGTTGGTAAGTCGAATTTAAACAAATACATAATGAAAATGTATTTGAATCAAGTAGAAACAAACAAATATTTCCAGTCCGTTGAACAAATAATTTGATTGTACTAATTTAGTTTATTCAAATTTAAAAAAATATCAATTTTTCCATGAACGGACTAATCCTCATCTAGTGTTAACAAATTTTAGTTAAATCAATCGACTTATATATCAACTAAACCGATTTAGTTGTTTCAACGATTTTTTTTCTCAGTTCACAATGTTGGCATTATAACATATATATTACAACCGGAGGAGTGCGTGGAGGGGAAACGGAACGGCGATTGGAATCAATCGAGACGTTGCTACGATCGTTGTGCTCACACACACACACAGATGAATGCGTCATTTGTATACGAAAGCTCTTTTGTGTATTGAGGCAGAGCCGGGGCAGTTCCGGCAAAATGTTGACTTAAAGAGTAAAGCAGTTGCAGGTCAAGAACATTGAATAGATTGAATTTTACGACAGTAAAATATATCTGTCGTATTATCTATTGGCACTAAATTGATATTATGAGTTTTTTAAATGTATTGACTACAAATCGAAATAATCATCAACCCTGTAAACATGCACATGCTCTGTAACTTTTTGTTGAAGTTGTCGCGGAGGTACTACCTTAAGGACCTGTTAATTCATATAAAGAATTATTACATATACTATTCGTAATAATTAATATGTTGACTTTTTTTTCTGATCAGGCAATCGATCAAATAATAATAGCTGATTTTCGAGTATGTTTCAGACTAGCTGATGACAAACATCTACAAAAAATTTGGATATCGGTCATTGAGCTTATGACATATTTAATATTTACTGTAGAAGTTCAGTTATTTGGCTATATATATGTATTAATCATGTGAATATAGGTATCGTTTGGAGCCCCGCAAAATTTTACATACGGCTATGTTCTAAACGTGACGAGTTCAAAGCACTATATCTCTCACCGTAATGGACAAACCCCCATCGGATCCATTATCGTGGAAGTTCGAATCGTGTAGTACGAATAAAAGAGCATTTATATGCGCCTATGACAGGCGCTCGAGATCTTGGGACGCAGACCTACTCAGAGGCTGCGCACCTAATAGTATTTTGTGCATCTTGGGCCAGAGATAAGTCTTTCTGTCGAGCGTGAAGTTTTTGGTTGTTGATTTGTTGAGCGGCCGTGTAGTAATATGTTGTAAGAAGAATCGGCTTCGATTCGGCCAGTAACGTGAAGTTTGTCGCAACGAGCAAAGCGAGGGCCGCGACCGCGCGAGACAAAAGACGAATCTCTGACCCGTGTTGAACACGATCTTTTTTCCCCCCATGGGAGATTTGAGTGTCTTTTCGCTATATGCGTGGATAGCCAAAAAGAGGCTCTTTTTTTGACAGCTGAGAGTCACTTTTCGGCTATCCACGCATATGGTGAAAAGCACGAAAATCTTGCATGGGTGAAAAAAAATGTATATTTAAGTTCATAGGTACAAAAGCATAGGTCAAAGCATAGGCGGTCTTCGGCGCCTATGCTTTGACGAGTCGTTTTTTCACTGCAATTTCTTACGAATTACGAATGAGTGGCCGAGATCGCGACTGAGGTCACAAAACCGCGAATCGCCACCAAACGTAAACAAAGTATTCGCTGTTATTGTATAGAGGTGGCCCCTCACTTGGTATCCCACTCATTTTTTTCACGACTTGTAAGGTAAATGTCCCAATACTCGACCATCTAAGAGGCGACGAAAAAGTTAACTTGTTTTTCGCGTTCAAAAATAAACTATTTTCTATAACAACTATGACTATTGGAAAGCTTGAAATCTCTAGTTTCCAAAACACAGGGTATGGTTGTTGCTATAGTTAGTTGTTTATTCATAATAACCGAAAATACTGAGAAATGTAAATGTACCAGTACCCGACCACCCGTTTTTCTATATGACCCAATATCCGACCACACATTATGACCCTATAACCGACCGGTCATCTCTACGGTGGGGGGAAGGGAGGGGGTGAATTGAGAAAAATACGTCACTGCTCAGAGAATGTGTCACCGAAATTTTGAGGTTATGCACGAATAATATACATGTCAGCAGATGTCCGGTTACTGGGACTGAACATTGTCGCGGGCAAGTACCGATATCCGGACACATGGTCGGTTATCGGCACAGGGTACATTTCGTAAGTACCAATAACCGGACATGAAAATTAAGTACTTAAAACGCATTTTTGGCTAATTGAGACAACATGATCAAATTAGTGGTATCTTTCCGAATAAAAACAGCTAAGGCTCAGTTCGAAAACAATAAAAACCACTTCGAAATAGCTTCAATAAGATATCGCGATTCCTTAGTACTTCAGCTTAGATAATGGCTTCCGTGCCCCGAATAGTACGCGTGCTGTCATATTTATTCAAAATTAAATTACAGACGATTTTTAAACTATTAAAAGTCGTGTCGTATACGTAGATTATGAACCCTGGATATTAAATCAATTCACAGTTCAAGATTTCTCTTAAGTGAACGCTTAACTTGCTGATATATTGGTTCAAGTGGTCGGGTACTGGGACGTGGTCGGGTATTGGGACATTTACCTTAAGCAAAATAAAGATTATTTCCCATAAATAAAATAAGGATCGTACGTGATAACAAAAAATTCCTTCGCCCAGTCTCAATATATTTTTCGTTATGTCATTTAACATCACTTATTGTAAATTCCTAAAAGCTTAATTTTTTTAACAAAAAAACGAGTTACAACTTTCTTTTGTTAGTTCATTATTAAGTACTCAAATGTGTGATACTATATCGTAAAAAAAATTCCATTGCATAATAATAATCCTGAATGGATACTTTCGGCTTACGCGTTTTTTAGCCTGCTCTTTTTTCCTTTCCCTTGAATAATAACGTTTCTTCGCGCCAATTTGAATGTGAAAAAAAAGGAAGTATTACCTCCGACTCAGTACGTATTTGAGAAAAAAAAATCTGTTCTCAATGAATTCATTATTTACAAACGAATACTACGGTAAATATGAAACATATAAGTGCTGGCTCGAACCTATCATGCAAATGCACAATGGAGTTTTTTATCCAGCATTACCCGAAATTATCCGGTATTACCCGTTATTACTCAGATAACGAAATCCAAAACTATCCGAATATTCGGATAATAGCGAGTACCCGGATTTCGAGCGTCACGTACGGTCATCCGGGTATCTGGATAATTTCGAGTACCTGGATAACACATGAAAATTCTATCCCTATTATGAAGCCAATTTTTTTTCTCTCAGGTGCACTAGCTGTATACCTGAACAACAAATATACACTATGCAACGTATGATCCTCAAAAAGGAAAAAAACATAAGAGACGTATTTTTAATGATCAAATATAGAAATCATTTTTTGATAAAAATTCGAAATTATTCTTATCTACTTGAAAAACTTGACATTCACAATTTTTTTCGCCAGTTCGGGAAAATTTCAACGTGAAATATTGTTGATAGTTTTATTTTTCCTTTTGGAATGAAAGTTGTGCGTGGTCGCTTTATGATTATACAGCGTGAGAGCTCGGGTATATTTTTCAGGAAATCGCGTAAACTCTTCAACTCTCGACATCCACTCATTCGTTATATCGTTTCTCTTTTATTTATTTTACTTTGCTCAATACGATTTCACTCAATCTTTGAATCTCTAGACGTTTGAGTATATAACTCCTGGGAATCTCGTTTCTTCACGAGACAGATTAGTGGCGAAGAAGTCTGAAGGAAATCCATTCGGTTGAAAACAGGCGTTTTCTTGGTAATCGTTGAAAATCTCTTTCTCATCGTATAACACATGAACCAATAAAAATTGTCAATTGAAGTAAGTGGTGACTCTTTTCATTCTATTCATTCTTCTAGTTTTCCGTTGTGGTACACAAGAAAAATATATAAAAAGCGTTCTGTTTAAATTTGTCCAACAAAAACATCGATGATTTTAAGAAAAATACCAAAGTTAGCTGAGAGTAATTTTTAGTAGATTTTTTCGCCGCTTCGATTCTGATATGAGGTATATGGGGTAAAAATAATTCTATATGGACAGATCCATTACTTTTCGAACCAAGCCTGGGGGCTTGGACCAGCGATTTGGCTGCTGATTTTTTTCAAGAAAGTAGGTCATGAGAAAAGACGATCCTGAAATTTTCAGCTCGAAATAATAAAATTTGTTGGCGGTAGAAATTTTTGAAGTTGGAAAAAATTGATTTTTCAGTCATTTTCACGATTTTTTGCACGAAGTTCTACGAGGCTTGGGCAATCGAATAGAACGGCATAGCTCTTCTTTGACCTTCTATTTTCAATAACAAAAGTTTTTTACTCAAAAGCAAAATCCGGTTAGTTGCAGACCCTGAACTTCTATTTTCGCAAAATTTTGCGTAAATTTGAAACTCTGTCAAGTCAAGGATTTTCCACGTAGACCAATTTCCGACGACTTGATTTTTTCGTCTTGGTATATACTATAATTACCTACGTTAATTTTAGGATATTGCAACGTTCCTTTTTATACACGGCCTCCCAAAACCAACGAAATTCTGAAAAATCGCTGTTTTCAGAGAGCCGTAAATTTTTTCTATCAACTTGAAATTGCTTGAAATTTTCAAGGAATATACTTTATTATATCCCCAAACAACGCTGAAAATTTCAAACTTGGCCACGAAGTGGTTTACGAGCGGTGAATTTTTTAAATGGTCCGGTTTTCCTTGTAATCTTTCCTGTTTTGTGGCATTATCAATGACTTACGGAATCGCGCGTGAAAATTTTTCACTTTTCTGTTAATAAGTTGAATTCAAAAAAAATGAAAAGCTTGCAAAATTATATATCAAAGTGATGTTATGAAAATTCGCCTTGGACCCCTATAATATCTACCGCTATAACAAAAACACATACTCCACGAGAATAAGATTATTATAGTTATATAATATAAAAGATAAATAAAAATATGATATAACTATAATAATTATTGCGTGGGGTAAATACATGTATTTTACAATTAAAATTTCAATCGCTCGGAGTATAATATTAATGAGAAAAATCATTGATGCGTAGGATAAATACAAACTTTACACAGATTTTTTTTTTGATACCCCTTCATTATGTTTTTGGGGTGGCGTCAAACTTTTTTCGCCAAAGCCCAAATAACTGTCCCCCTAATGTTTGTATATATATATATATATATATGGGGCATTCCAAGTGAAAACGTGGGGTCATTTCCCTCGGGTCATCAGATCCTTGCAGAACTTTTTTTTTCACATTGATTCTACTTTAAAAACAGCCGAATTTTTTAAAAGATTTTTCTGGCCACTCCTTTCGGTGGCGCAACGATAATATTTGTGTAAAAAAGGCGTGACTGAAGAAAAACCATTTTTAGAATTCTGCATTTTTTTCTACAGATTTTGGGTCAAATATAAGTAATTTCTATCATGATTAGAAAGTGGGCCGCGGCTGCCTCATATTTTTTTCATAATTTTCTTTTTTTCAGTTTCTAAAATAAAATAAAACATTAATTCCTAATACCGCTCACATGAGTAAAAAAATAAAAATAAAATGTATCTTGGCAAATTTTGATATTTTGCATATTTTTCCAAATAAATGAGAAAAATCTTTTTTTTCAATAAAATACTTCAATAAAAAGGGATAATTGAAAAAATACCAATTTTAAAATTCTGCATTTTTTTCTAGATTCTGGATCATAAATAAGTAATATCTACCATAATTAGAAAGTGGGATGTGGCCGTCTCATATTTTTTTTTATCATTAACTTTTTTCAGTTTTGAAAATAAAATAAAAAAAATTGATTCCTAATACCCCTATCATGAGTAAAAAAATAAAATAAAATAAAACATGTCCTTGAAAATTTTGATATTTTGCATATTTTACAAAATAAATGAGAAAAATCTTTTTTTTCAATGAAATATTCTTCTCATTTATTTGGAAAAATATGCAAAATATCAAAATTTGCCAAGATATGTTTTATTTTTATTTTATTTTTTTACTCATGTAAGAGGTATTCGGAATGGATTTTTTTATTTTATTTTAGAAACTTAAAAAAAAGAAAATTATAAAAAAATATGAGGCGGCCGCGGCCCACTTTCTAATCATGATAGAAATTTCTTATTTTTTACACAGAATCTGTAGAAAAAATTGCAGAATTTGAAAAATGGTGTTTCTTCAGTTACGTCTTTTTTACACAAAAATTATCGTCGCGCCACCTAAAGGAGTGGCTAGAAAAATCTTTTAAAAAATTCGGCTGTTTTTGAAGTAGAATCAATGCAAAAAAAAGGTATGCAATCATCTAATGACCCGAGGGAAATGACCCCACGTTTTCACTTGGAATGCCCCATATATTTACTCATCATCTTATATTATTGCTACGATTTTCGGCCTTTAGACAGTACAAAATAAATAAAACATTCATAAGATAATTCTTTGACATTGATAACGATCCCAATAGTTTTTGAATAATGGTAGTTCGAACTATTTGACTTTTTTCTGCAACAATACGTAAACAGTACAGAAAATAATATTTGCAAAAACAGACATTCTTAAGAATATCAGTTTAACGTTTGAAAACCAAATAAAAACACTGATCATTATCATACTTTTTTGACAAAATATTATTTCTCTACATCTCTCAGGCTCGTTAGTAATAAAAAAGGGAAGTGGAAGGGGAGTAGTAAAACAGAAATAGCTGAAAATTATATTCCGAATTTGAATTCTGTTTACCTATACCTGCTTGAATTATTAGAAATCACAATCATTTCTAGTATCCTGGTTTTAAATATAAGTCCTTATTACCCTCTACGATTTTCACATAAGACTCAGAAATATTGTAGAAAAATTATGTATTCATGTAAAAATACTATATTATTCACCATACTTCATTGAATCATCTGAAATAAGTTATCAAATTAACAATGGAATCTCTCATGATTAGAATAATAAGATTATGAAAACGAGATGAAGATCCATCTCTACCGATTAAAAGTTTCCTGTAGAGCCCACTACATCTTATCACTTCATCTTTATACTGTAAAAAAAAACACGGATAGGGGGCTGAGGAGGGTTGTGATAGAGGAGAGTTGTGACAAAGCCGATTTTTAGTCACATGCGGACGTAAAAAACCGGAAACTTCGGTAATTTATGGATTTGTCAACCCTCCATTAAAGGTAATTCACCCCATTGGTCCACGGCAAGCAGTTGTCTTTTTACAACGTCTGGGTCAACATAATTGCCAAAAGTAAGTTTTCGACCAATTTTTATTACGTTAGAGTTATTGCGATATTTTTTCTAATGTGCATAGACTCTTCAAGTTTCATGGCATGATTTCGTTTTTTTGGTTTCGTCACGGATTTGAAGGTTGACAATCATTATTCGAAACAAAGTACGATTTTTTGAACCCAGGAAAGTTGTGACAGCTTGTCACAACTCGCCAAATTTGATTTTTTTAAATAATAATATTTTGTAGTGTGACTTTGCATGTTGATTTTTTTTTTACATTTTCAGAAATTTCAGAATCTTCCAGAATTTTTTAGAATTCAGAATTGAAGGCTGCTATGATATTCCAAAGATGATAAAATCAATCTAATTTGTGTGACAATAAAAAGTTATTGTTGGTTATAATTACATACCAAAGGTTGATTAATGCAATAAAGTTTGAAAAATATCTATTATTAATATACAAATCATTTTTATTCACCAATAGTAGCGTTTAAATTGAATTTCTTTCGTTATAGCCATCGAATGCATAGCTGTCACAACTTACCTCAGTACTGGTAGAGTTCTGACATGGGGTGTTGTTTCAGTTTTTCGCAATTTTTGTATAGACCCTCATTACTTATATTGATTTTTACATTTTTTCCACATAGTGTATAGAACAGGCTATATGAAGATGCAAGGTGAATAGCTGTGAGACTTTTTTTGACTGAGATATGCTCGTTAAAGTGAAAATTGTCACAACATTCCTTGGTCTCCCCTACTAATTTTCGAACACCACTGCTCAGTAATTTTCAAGTAACGTTGCATTATAAACAATGCACGTTCATTTGTTTTAACGTAAGTGCTTAATTTGTTTGACGTAATTTGTTTAACGTAACATTACTCGAGAATTGCTGCGCGGTTGTGTTTGAAAATGAATCTCTCTTCACGCATAAAACCTTCATACACTGGTTCATTAGTTTTAAGGGGCTATACCAGTGTAACCCATGAAAAATTAGGCGATTTTCGGGAATTTTTTTAACGAAAGTACTCGATAGAATGTTTTGAAGTTTTTTGGACATAATAAGGTATATTTTCAGCTATATTTTAAGATGTTTTTTTTACGAAAATATTGAAAAATAACGGAGTTATGTGCTGTCTTCGGAGGGACAAAAAAAAAGTTCCCCTACTGCTGACATGATTCCGGCTGAATGAGTAGCTGGAACAAAAAAATTCAAAAAGGTATTAAAGTTGAAGGTATTTCCTATACAATGACCTACGATTTTTGATAAATATAAAAAATTAAAAAAAATGGCGTAGTTCTGAAAAGTGTCGTTTTTTGGGGTAAAAAAATGGTCGTTTTTTTAATGCCAAATTGACAATTTTCAACCAATCAAAAAGATCGTAGGTCATTGTATAGTAAATACATTCAAGAATACTGAGTTCCAATTTGAAGTCGATCGGTCAATTTCTCGTTGAGTTAGGATGTCAGCAATTTTGCAAAATGTCGTTTCAACGTATTTTGTGCATTCAAGCCACAAAATAGATTTAGTCCATTGATACCGATGCCTAGAAGTCGCATCACAAACACTATACGACGATTTATTTCATAAGCATTATCAATTGTCGGTCCAGAATTCACATATGAAATACCGCACTCACATGACACAGCTATTTTACATCCTAAACTCCGTGAACTTGTTTGATTAAACTTGATGTCTTTATTGCAAATTTTGCAAACAACCAAAGCACTTATTGCACTAAAAACTGAGAAAAACTCGATAAAACAGGATCTATGCGTTTGTTCAACGACAATTTCGTTATCTCCGGTGTGAAACAGTTTTTCAGCGGCTGTACTGGTATTTGCGGTGGACTGTTCGTATGTAAAACGATTTCTTGAAAATCTTCTCTTCTTAGACCTCGATCTAGATAAAAAATTATCGTGAGAGCCTTTTTGGATATTACTTATTTTCGTTGCGTTGTGTAGTGTACGACAGCTGAGAGTAAACTGAACAGACGCTTCGACAACAGTGCCTAACGGCTCCAAAATATTACAAGGACCGTATTCACCTATATAGGCCCCCTATATTACCTATGTAGTGCTTACAATGCGAAAGATTCGAGTAACTACACACTAACTCCGAAACTCCGTCTATAGGCAGGTGGAGCGGTTTATACCTGCGAGCGGTTGCTCTTTAGAACGCTGCTATTCAAAAACTATTCAAGATACGATCTTGTCGCTTCCACAGGATATTTTTGAAAGTATAAACTATCGAATAAGCCAAAAAAAGTCGATTTTTTGAAAGTGTCACACTGGTATAGCCCTTTAATGTATAATTTATGTACAACACCATTCATAAAAATTAAAAACACTATTCTGTGCTAATTTTCAAGGAAAAACGCATTACAAACAACGCTAGTTCATTAGTTTCACAGTAATTCGTTCAAGACATTTATTATAAACAAAATATATCAATTATGAAATACTTCCATCTGCAAAATTTGCCAGTTTTATAGATCTTTGAAGGCATCCATTCAAAAAAGAATGTACGGAATTTTTTTAGTCAACTTTCTTTCTGTGACCCTACCATATGTGTGGTTCGACATATCTTACCTAACTACCTAACACGCTATCTAATCCGCTATTGACTACTTAAGAACTTCTTTCACTTACGTGATATATGAATATCGCCAAAAAAAACTATGATTTGTATTTGAATGTGACGATGAAAAAGAAATGAATAAATAAAAAATGTTGTAATTGAAGTATTCCAGATGACGCCCCATCTTGAAAAAAGTCGAAGATACGTGGCAATTGATTTTTTTAGTGTTTGTTGAGTTTGCAAATTCGAATCTTAATAAAAAATATTCAATTTTATAAAATTCAACATGATGGATCTCACATGACATTAAAATACATAAAATACTTGATTGGGATGAAATTTGGTAATTGAGTGCTTCAGCGATCGCTAATCATGAATCTGAAAAGGGAATTCCGAAATGGAAAAGACGCATCCAATTTGGCGGACTAAGATGGAAAAGTGACTCGATTTCAATACAATTGAGCACAGAGGTATTTTGGAGGTGACTGATTTCGAAGCCAAATATGTCATTTCTCAAATTAAGAAACATGCACAATAATACATATGGGGGAAAACATCCCGTGGACCTGACCATTTTTTATTTGGCCGAAACTTCGCTTATTTCATCGTCTGATCCCAAAAACAACTCTCAAATTTTATTAGATTTTTTTGAGTCACCATGGCCGAATACAAGAACATCGACTATTTTCGACTTTTAAAAAAATTTAATTTTCAATCGACGATTTCTCTGTAGCGGTTAATCGTATCGAAAAGTATATAAGGAGTTTTTTGTTCGTTTTGAGTCCATCTTTGAATAAAGAAATTGTTCAATTTTTTTTAACCAAATTTAAGCAGTCAAAATAATGTTCAAAAATTAAAATCACGATACCCGAAACCCCCCTCCCTCCGAATTTCGAATAAAAATTCTCAAAAATATTAGAATTCATTACCAACATGAAAAAAAACGATGGGACCTCTGGCGGTTCACGAGATATTAATTTTTTAGTATTGAATTTACTCGATGTTTATTAATTTCTGTCAATCTGTTAATCAATTTGAGCTTTGAATAGTGTAAGAAAATAGTAGTAATGACGCTGTTGCTGGTTACGAACATTCTAAAGTGATAAACGACTGTGAAGGATCTCGTAAAAAACTTGTCTAAAAGCTTATACCGTTGATTGAAATTGTTCACCGTAAGAAGGCTCATTAGGAACGATCGAAGGAATTATTAATGAATTGACGATTCAAAATAACCTAATCAATAAAAAATACTCAGAAGTATCACTACATAATTCTGCTTTACAACGGCAAAGTTGTTGCTGCAAAATGGACGAATTTCGTCGAAACCAAGATACATAACATAATTTAAACATTGAATATCCGAGAAAAAAACAGAATCAAATACGAGTATAAAATACTTGAACGAGAAAATGAAATTGAAAAAAAATTAAACGAGTGTTTTATACAAGTATAAAATTGAAAATACGCGTAAAATATTACCAAAGAATGTGAACGTATTATTGATTTACATGATTTTTTATTACCATTTTTTTACACTATTTAAAGTTCAAATTAATCAACAGATAGACAGAAATTGATGAACAACAAATCAATGAAATACTAAAAAATGAATATCTCGTGAAACGCCAGAGGTCCCAACGTTTTTTTTTTTTTTTTTTTTTTAATGCTGATAATGAATTCCAATATTTTTGACAATCGTGATTATAATTTTTTAAATTGTTTTGACTGCTCAAATTTGCTTTAAAAAAATTGGACAATTTTTTTTACTTAAAGATGGACTCAAAATGGACGAAAAATCTCTCATATACTTTTCGATACAATCTACCGCTACAGAGATATCGTCGATTGAAAATTTAATTTTTTCAAACGTCGAAAATATTCGATGGTCTTGCATTCCGCCATAGTGACTCCCAAAAATCTAATAAAATGTAAGAGTTGTTTTTGAGGCCAGACGATGAAATAAGCGAAGTTTCGGCCAAATAAAAAATGACGCGTTTTTCCCCATAAATAACAATCATTACGAATAAGCGAGCACAAATTACCTGCGCCTTGCTTTGAATATCGTGTCCTGTTCTCCATGTGTTTATCGCCGGTTGTCGTGGTCCTCGCTTGTCGAGCAGAAGTTCGCTCGGACATTTTTCAAAAATGAGCACTCTCTCGGCAACGGAGCCTCTAGTGAGAAAAGGTCTCACAGGATTGTTACCGGTGCCAGTTGCTACAGCGGCTCGGATATGTTGTTTTTGCTGTGTCGTTAATTCCGGATGGGGCACCTGATCGAGTCGGGGCCTTGGCGAAGTCACTCTCGGTCCCCATCTCGATGTTACAAAATCACGCTCATCCTTCCCAACGTTGTCTTTCATCTCCTTGCTCGTTTCAGGCTCAAATTTTGTTCTAGTTGAAGCGACCACTTGTTCAGGTGAGCTAAGCCCAACTGACACACAGGAAGTTTTTTGTTCCTCGAGCCTCTGTTGCGTCGGTGGATTTTGTTGCGCTGCTCTGTACCGCACTTTGGCATAATCAACCATCGACATTGACGACAAATCGTCTTTGCTCGAAATTTTTGTATTTAATAAATTACCGGCATTAACAATAGGCGATGATGTCGCGATGTTGTTCACAAGTATGGCGGATTGAGGAGTCACAACATTACCGGCTATGACATGATTTGTGCCAATCGGAGTGTGACCAATTATAATCGGCTTTACAGGATCGACTTTGGGCTTTTCTTTCTTTATAGCGGGCTTTTGACGCGCACTTATCGGTGTAGTTGACAATGTAAAGTTTCTGTCAATCGGGGTTATATGGTCGTTAATAACGACACCAGTTTTCAATGCATTTATAAGTCTCTCTTCTTCCCTCGCAACCTCATCGAGATAAGCATTGACATTGTAATTAACGCTTGGACACGTTCTCGAGATCACTACATAATTGTCCTCTTTATCGGAAGTCGAATTTGTTACCTTACCGATCGAATTGGTGATGCCCGAACTTGTTACCCGTCGTGGCTCGGCCATTTTGTTCTTCAGCGGCCATGTAGTTAGACCCATTCCGGAATTATCTGTAATGGCAGTGCTTGTCGATGTTTGTGACGTTATTACGGTACTCGGAGGCCTCTTTTGTTGGACGAGAATCTTCGATGGTGTTAACTCAGCTGGAAATGTCGTTTCAATTGTTTCGAGAAATATCTCATTATGATGAAAGTTAATCGGTGTTTTTGGCGATAATTGAGGTTTCTCGGAAATTTGGGAAGTGTTTGCGGGATGAGTCGAGGTTGGTGATATCAGCACAGCGGCTTTAACTTGAATCTGCGGTTTCACCATATTCTGAACAAGAGGACCCGTTGGTGTTTTTACCGGCGAGGTATGAGGCGTTGAGTTACGTTCGAATTTTTGCAATGCAAATTGTATGGACGACGGAAGATTCTTCGCCGGTGATCTTTGTCTTCCGGCAGCGGCTAACCTAGCCCTATCTTCAACGACGAAATTATTCACCAATTTTTCAAGATTATTGTTATCGATACCAGGTGTTTGAGCTATTATGTCGACGGCCGTTGGACTAGTGGCGGTCGACGACGGTGCCGATTTTTTAGCGCAACTCAGTGTGGACGTGGCCATGACACTTGATGTTGGTGTCAATGCACTGCCAAATTTATCCGCGGCAGTAGCGTTACTGTGACAATTAAGAATCTCGGTCGGGGCCAAGCCTCGACTTTTCCAAGTTTGATAAATCGCCTCGGCGTGATCGCTTATCTGCTTAGCAATCGCTGCAATATCCTCTTCCCCGGAGGACTCTGTTGGAAATTTGCCCCTTAGCTGCTCGTGTTTGGCAGTTGCCGCCATTATCGTCTCTCGAGACGGATTATCAGGCTGGATATCACTCTGTTTACGAATCGTCAAATTCTCCTACTGAGATGAACGACGATAAGTTACCGTATGCTGATAATTGTTATCAATCGATTGATTATTGTCCTCGATATTTTGTACAATACGCGAATCAGCTCTTTCACGCTAATGGTTTTGGAAATTTACTATTGTGAGGTTGACGATCAATTCGACAAAATCTGGATTATCGCGAATTGGTAATACATCGACGGGTAATGCGTAACCGTAATGGATAGTATGGCAATCAATCTCGTTCCTTGGACTATCGATTCCAGCGCCACTCAAACCACCTCTCGACGTTAGATTAATTAATAGTCTGACGACAATCATCTACTATTCTTTTTTCTTCTTTTTCGTTCTCGGTGTCGCGACTTCCGAACATCTCTCAGGCCATTCGACCTAAATTTCCGTAATTTTCAATCATTTTGGTACACGTGGAATACCAAATCTGAAGGTTACTCATTCTCATTGTGAATAGATTCATCTTCGGGCTCTGGATGGTTTGTATTTTTGAGATGTCTTTGTTTTTATTGTAACTATAATTGAAAAATAATTGTTCGGCTTGGGACTTTTTTGCAATGTTTTCTTTCAAAATATATGTATATATTTACAGATTAAAGATGCACCGGGTGAACTGAGTAACTTTTCAACTCAAGAATGGTGACCGAAGGAATTAAAATTATAATCCCGCAGACGTTTTAGCGGCGACCATACGGGAAGAACAAAAAAGTCCACCCTCCTTTCTTCTCTTCTTCTTTCTTAGCATACAGGTCACGAGGATTACCGAATCGTAATAATGAAAAACACTTTTAACACACCGCACACACCGATCATTATCTTCGTAACAGTATTGTAATACCGTTAGTAACTTTATGAATGATAAATTGATTAATTCACGATACAACCATTGCACTATGTATTATTTTTTGCATATCTCCGATAATCATCGCGTACTTTTTATGTTTTCTGCATATGGACATGCGACTCACTGATATTTCCCGTTGAGCGGCAATTATATATCCCTTTCGCGTAGAAACGATGCACACCCACGCATACACATACACACACACACACACACACACACACACACACACACACGATCTGGTAAAGTGTTGAATCACAGGTTGTATCTTTCCTTATTTTCTTTTTGTCCGTGCCGATGTTCTTCCAGGAATTAAAAATCGGTTGAACGATCTGAAAGAATAAGAATGAAATTTTCCGATAAGTTCAAAGATCAAGAAAAAATTCAACTTTCCACTCTCCGTTTAAATATTACGTTTCTAAAATTAGAAGGAATAATTCCAAGTTAAGGGGGAAGATCTTTATAGACGATACATGAGGCTAAGTTGAAAGATTTATTTTCAGTATAACGATTGAATCATTTTTCAAACATCTGGAGTACTTCTTTAAACAGAAAAAAATAGTCAAATATTAATGACAGTTGATTTTCGACTGTTCGTTATGTTAGCGAATTCAAATATCAATAAGAAATAGTCATCTTCATAAATTTGAACATGGCCGATCTCACATGATAGAATATAATGCATACATAACTTGATGATTGTAATAAAATTCCATAATTTAGAGTTTCAACGGTGGCCGATCAGAAATTTGAAGTGCAAATTCTGTAATGCAAAATGACGCCTCCAGTATGGCACCCCAGATGCAACAACACTTGATTTGAATGCGTAAAACGTTTTTCTGCATTGACCAGACGTTAATTTTCAAATTCCACTGTGCAGAAATTCTTAAATGACGTAACATTAAAAACAAATCAACGTGCGCTGTTTATAATGTAACGTTACGTGAAAATTAATGTCTGGTTTATTTTCAATGTTTTTTTTTACTTCATAACTTTCTGTATATTCAGTAGAGCGTATAAAGCACGGTCAATACTATAAACACAAATGTACAGATATTGCACATGATATGATTAACAAAATTTGGATGATGGATGTACATGATTTGACGCATGTTTAATGATCGTACATTAAATGTTTGCGCTACAGCATCCAAATTAACACTCCCTTAACCAGCGCTGCTTACTTATGGGAGAGCCTCTTCTGATTGTGCAGAACATGGATTCGAAACCAAACATTGTAATTAAGGTAGTACCTCCATGGGTTCGTTTAATTAAGAAATGGTTGAAATTTGGCATACAGGTTATTTAATATGTTATCCAAGCATCTGTACAGTTTAATTAAGTTTGACTATCCCGAACCCAAGATATTCACACTCAAAATTCTACCATTCAAACAAAAATTATGAAGTTGATAAAAAATGCAGAGAAGCTGGAACGGGATGTCACGAATTACGTGAAAAAAATCAGGATGATTTACCATCTAGTTTCAAAAAAATTACCAGTAGAACCTCTAGATTTTGGTATTATAACATATATTCTGCAAGCGGAGGAGCGCGTGGAGGGTAAACGGAACGGCGATCAGAACCAATCGGAACGTCGCCACGATCGTCGTGCTCACACATACAGAAGAATGCGTCGTCTGTGTACATACACATTACAAAAGAGCTTACATAAGATCTTTTGTATATCGGAGCAGAGACGGGATAGTTCCGGCAAAGAGTTGACTATCAGAGTCAAACAGTTGTAAATTAAGAACACTCCAACAGTGAAGAATTAATTTTACGATAGTGAAATATATCTGTCATATTATCTATTGGCACTAAATTAGTATAAGGTAAACGTACCAGTGGCCGCACACGTCCCAGTCGTCGGACACTACCACACACAACTACATTTATTAAGCATTCCACAAAAAATATTTCAAATCTACAAATCGTGAGAGGTTGATAGTACTTCATTAATTTATGAAAATAATTTAAATCATCTTGGACGGCACATAAATTAATTTTATGTTTTTATTCAGGCACACGTGCAGCGGTGGACATATTGACGAATTTCTTATCGAATATGTTAAGGAAGAATGAAATATTTTTTAACGCTTGGCGTTTACTTCGTACAGGTATTCGAGATGAGTCATAGTACATTTTTTCGGGAATAAATAGAGTTTTCTATGACTGTTGAATTTCCCGTAAAAATTAATTTAATAATGTAATGATCGCGTCCGATTATTAGGACAAAAAAAAACGTACCCTTCTCGAAGTCTCGGACGCTGTTCAGAGTCTTTTCTTCGGAGGCTTATCGAACGACTCACGTAGTTCGATAAGCCCGAATTGCCAGTCATTGAGACATTTTTCAGCCGTTTCGGGTTTGACGTTACGTAAAAGTAAACGAAATATCACGTCGATAATACATCCGTAAGTACTCATTGCCGATAATAATTGTTTAGAAAAGCTTAAATGCATGTGTTCTATATTGGAAAGGTTGTTTACTTTTTTTATCGAGAGGTTATGGTACGACTGGATTTGTTTTTGTCAACCTAGCTATCAATCTATCTATGAATCTGTCTAATCGTTTCGAAATCTACTTAAGTATTGATGTTCGTTAAGGAGGTTCGGTGATCGTAGCGACTCCAAGATGAAAATCCAATTTTTAGGCACTCACCATACATGAAAAGTGCCTATTAGTATTGCCTTCCAAAAACCTATTTCTTATGAAAACAACCATACAAAGTTGATACCAACATATGTTGGTATATTATACAAAAACAAATTTTTTTGGATTTTCCGTCCCCTCGACCGTCTGTATGTGCTCATAACTCAGCAATCCATGAACGGATCCAGTTCAAATTTATAGCACAGTTTTGTTTTACTATAATCTCAAAACCTTTTTTGACTCAATCCATTTAGACAATGTTAAATATGAAATTTCCCAAAAAACAGCTATTTTTTAGCCAAAAAGCCATTTTTGTGTCTGTCCAGAGTCAGATCTCCGCAACCTGTGAACCAATGTTTTTGTAACTTATAGACTTTCTATATAGGATCATAAAGAAGTGTCCTGCAGAGTTTGAAGTCTTTACAGTTCTTTGGACCATTTTGTTTTAACGAAAATAACTTTTTTCAGTTTTTTACTCATTGCACGAAGATGCGTGAAGGAATTTTTTTTAATTTTCACCATCTTCATTCATTTTAATACGTCCAGGTTTGGACCGCGGATATTTTTTACCGCGGATATTTTGAC
Organism: Alloplasta piceator; assembly: GCA_946863875.1. NCBI lineage: Eukaryota > Metazoa > Arthropoda > Insecta > Hymenoptera > Ichneumonidae > Alloplasta > Alloplasta piceator. The sequence continues at coordinate 34,345,758 of OX333074.1, forward strand.
TGCAGATATTTTGTCGCAGATATTTTGTCCGCGGATATTTCGTTACGGAACCCAGGCAGACATATCCCTAATATGAGAACCCTGGATCTACAGGGGGTGCGTAAAAGGGATTGATCGTAACATTGGGTCATTAATATATAATCCGGCAGAGCCCGGCCCAAGGGTCTGGGTCTTCATTCACAAAAGACACAGTGCCCATCAAGCTGAGCAGGTTCTGCAGTAGGGATCTGGCAGTAGCCTCAGTAAAACTGAGGCTTGGGGGGGGGCACTGGCAGATCTCATCGTGTGTTCAGTGTATCTGCCGTACGACTCTGAGGAACCTCCACCGACGAGGGAACTAAGAGTCCTGGTGGACCACTGTAGGAGAGAAGGACTGGACCTGGTGGTAGGGTGGGACACAAATTCGCACCACCTCATCTGGGGCAGTTCCAACATAAACGAAAGAGGCTCAGCTCTGCTGCAGTACCTCTCAGCGACTAATCTTGAAATCCTTAATAAAGGTTCAGGGCCTACCTTTGTCACGGCAAGGAGGCAGCAGGTCATTGACCTCACCCTGGGGACTGCCAGAGTAGCGAAATGGATAGAAGGCTGGCGAGTGGGGGACGAAGATACCTTTTCGGACCATCGCCGGATTCTATTCAACATCAAGGGTGGAGAGGCCCAGCACAGCACTTTGGCGTACCGGAACCCCAGAACTACCGATTGGAACTCCTACAGGGAGACTCTGAGTGAAAGGCTTGGGGGTACGGGGGGGCTGGTTGAAGTCCGAGGGAAAAATTGAGGAAGGGGTCAACACGCTGACCTCAGCCATCATCCAAAGTTATGAGGCTGCGTGCCCCGTGAGGAAGCGCAAGAGCGTGAAAAAAGTAGCATGGTGGAGCAGTGAGCTGAGTAAATTACGCTCTGACTCGCACCGGCAGCTTAATCGAGCCATGAGAACCATGGCGGCACCGGACTGGGCGATTTATAGGGCCACACAAAGGACCTATGAATGGCTGGTCAAAAGTTATAAAAGAAAGGCCTGGGAGAAATTCTGCGGGAAGATGTAGGCCCTACCAACTGTGGCCCGGCTCCGTAGGGTCTTCACAACAGGCCCACAAACAAAGCTTGGTGGACTCACACTCCCAAATGGGGGGATAGCTGAAAAAGACGAAGACATCTTAGCGCACCTGATGGAGGTGCACTTCCCTGGGTCCACACTGATCGAGCGGGACCTTACTCAAGAGGTAAGAGTGCCCACGATCAGACCAGGTGACTGGGCAATTGCCGCCAGAGTGGTTACCCCGGACAGAATCCAGTGGGCCTTGGACTCGTTCGACGGGTACAAGAGCCCGGGTGCTGACGGGATCTTTCCGGCCCTGCTTCAGCAGAGAGGGGAGGACCTAGTCAGGCACCTGAACTACACCTTTAGATCCTGTATGGCACTAAGATATATGCCTAGGGCCGAAGGGAGGTCATCATAGTCTTTATCCCGAAACCGGGCAAAGCTTGTTATGACCAAGCGAAGGCCCAGTCGAATCAGGATTTGACACGGAAAAAATTCCAATTGGCAATTTTCCTTCAGAATTCGTTGGGAGGGGTCACTGGCAGTCTACATTTCGGTTTTCGGGATCCGCACCCTAGTGCGTCATCCGCCATCTTGAATTTGAGAGTGAATTTTTGTTTATTGAATAATTTGTTTATTTTCAATTTGACACGAAAAATGGTGATAACCGAAGTTGTTTGGAATTAAATTTTCTACAATTTAGGTTCTTATCATTTTTTTGCTAGGATCGATATTTTTCGATTTAGACTCGAAAAGAGGGGGTGAATTTTTATTTATTGTTCAACACGTTTATTTTAAATTTTACACGAAAAATCGTTAATACCAAAGTTGTTTGAAATTAAATTTCCTACAATTTTGGTTCCTATCAATTTTTTCTGAAGATCAATATTTTTCGATTTAGACCTGAAAAGAGGTGGGTGGTGCACCTAAATATTCTATTATCTCGTTTATTATTGATTATTTATTTATTATTGATCAATTGCTCATTATAAATTATTGTTAATCAATAATAATAATTAATGTGACTATTAAGTAATTATTATTATTAATCAATAATCATTGATTTGTTCGTATAAACGATAATAAATTAATCATGCGTGTTGACAGCGGATGAACTTTTACATCGAAAAATCACATAAATTCGCGCTACAAATGGACTGAGAAAGCGCACAATTTACACAGTCCTTTTGCACACCCAGAGGAACATAGCGGACCTAATTTCATTCCGTTTACGGCCTTTTGAAGTGACTAAAAAAAATAATTTCTACAATCCGTAGATTCACGAAAGCAAAACGCGAGAATCGCAATTATTTATTTTCTTACGAATAAACAAAAGCCGTCAACGAAACTTTATGTAGGTCAATGGTTTTGTCAGAGTGTACCAAATAATTGAGTCAATTGTCAATTCGCTGCTGTCATGCGTGTTGACAGCGGATGAACTTTTACATCGAAAAATCACATAAATTCGCGCTACAAATGGACTGAGAAAGCGCACGTATATTGGCAGGATGTCAATACGCATGACAGTGCGAACTTGACAATTTACACAATCCTTTTGCACACCCAGAGGAACATAGCGGACCTCATTTCATTCCGTTTACGGCCTCTTGACGTGACTAAAAAAAATAATTTCTACAATCCGTAGATTCACGAAAGCAAAACGCGATTATCGCAATTATTTTTTTTCTTACGAATAAACAAAAGCCGTCAACGAAACTTTATGTAGGTCAATGGTTTTGTTAAAGTGTACCAAATAATTGAGTAAATTGCCAATTCGCTGCTGTGATGCGTGTTGACAGCGGATGCACTTTTACATCGAAATGTCACATAAATTCACGCTACAAATGGACTGAGAAAACGCACATCTATTGGCAGGATGTCAATACGCATGACAGTGCGAACTTGACAATTTACACAATCCTTTTGCACACCCAGAGGAACATAGCGGACCTAATTTCATTCCGTTTACGGCCTTTTGAAGTGACTAAAAAAAATGATTTCTACAATCCGTAGATTCACGAGAGCAAAACGCGATTACCGCAATTATTTTTTTTCTTACGAATAAACAAAAGCCGTCAACGAAACTTTATGGAGGTCAATGGTTTTGTCAAAGTGTACCAAATAATTGAGTCAATTGTCAATTCGCTGCTGTCATGCGTGTTGACAGCGGATGCACTTTTAAATCGAAAAATCACATAAATTCACGCTACAAATTGACTGAGAAAGCGCAAATATATTGGCAGGATGTCAATACGCATGACAGTGCGAACTTGACAATTTACACAATCCTTTTGCACATCCAGAGGAACATAGCGGACCTAATTTTATTCCGTTTACGGCCTTTTGAAGTGACTAAAAAAAATAATTTTACAATCCGTAGATTCACGAGAGCAAAACGCGATTATCGCAATTATTTTTTTTCTTACGAATAAACAAAAGCCGTCAACCAAACTTTATGTAGGTCAATGGTTTTGTTAAAGTGTACCAAATAATTGAGATAACTGAGAAAGAGCACATATATTGGCAGGATGTCGATACGCATGACAGTGCGAACTTGACAATTGACTCAATTATTTGGTACACTTTGACAAAACCATTGACCTCCATAAAGTTTCGTTGACGGCTTTTGAATATTCGTAAAAAATAAAAGAAATAATTGCGATAATCGCGTTTTGCTCTCGTGAATCTACGGATTGTAGCAATTATTTTTTTAGTCACTTCAAGAAGCCGTAAACGGAATGAAATTAGGTCCGCTATGTTTCTCTGGATGTGCAAAAGGATTGTGTAAATTGTCAAGTTCGCACTGTCATGCGTATTGACATCCTGCCAATATATTTGCGCTTTCTCAGTCAATTTGTAGTGTGAATTTATGTGATTTTTCGATTGAAAAGTGCATCCGCTGTCAACACGCATGACAGCAGCGAATTGACAATTGACTCAATTATTTGGTACACTTTGACAAAACCATCGACCTCCATAAAGTTTCGTTGACGGCTTTTGTTTATTCGTAAAAAAAAATAATTGCGATAATCGCGTTTTGTTCTCGTGATCCGACGGATTGTAGAAATTATTTTTTTTAGCCACGTCAAGAGGCCGTAAACGGAATGAAATTAGGTCCGCTATGTTCCTCTGGGTGTGCAAAAGGATTGTGTAAATTGTCAAGTTCGCCTTGTCATGCGTATTGACATCCTGCCAATATATGTGCGCTTTCTCAGTCCATTTGTAGCGTGAATATATGTGACATTTCGATGTAAAAGTGCATCCGCTGTCAACACGCATCACAGCAGCGAATTGGCAATTTACTCAATTATTTGGTACACTTCAACAAATCCATTGACCTACATAAAGTTTCGTTGACGGCTTTTGTTTATTCGTAAGAAAAAAAATAATTGCGATAATCGCGTTTTACTCTCGTGAATCTACGGATTGTAGAAATTATTTTTTTTAATCACTTCAAAAGGCCGTAAACGGAATAAAATTAGGTCCGCTATGTTTCTCCGGATGTGCAAAAGGATTGTGTAAATTGTCAAGTTCGCACTGTCATGCGTATTGACATCCTGCCAATATATTTGCGCTTTCTCAGTCAATTTGTAGCGTGAATTTATGTGATTTTTCGATTGAAAAGTGCATCCGCTGTCAACACGCATGACAGCAGCGAATTGACAATTGACTCAATTATTTGGTACACTTTGACAAAACCATTGACCTTCATAAAGTTTCGTTGACGGCTTTTGTTCATTCGTAAGAAAAAAAATAATTGCGATAATCGCGTTTTGCTCTCGTGAATCTACGGATTGTAGAAATTATTTTTTTTGTCACTTCAAAAGGCCGTAAACGGAATGAAATTAGGTCCGCTATGTTCCTCTGGATGTGCAAAAGGATTGTGTAAATTGTCAAGTTCACACTGTCATGCGTATTGACATCCTGCCAATATATGTGCGCTTTCTTAGTCCATTTGTAGCGCGAATTTATGTGATTTTTCGATGTAAAAGTGCATCCGCTGTCAACACGCATGACAGCAGCGAATTGACAATTGACTCAATTATTTGGTACACTTTGACAAAACCATTGACCTCCATAAAGTTTCGTTGACGGCTTTTGTTTATTCGTAAAAAAAAATAATTGCGATAATCGCGTTTTGTTCTCGTGATCCGACGGATTGTAGAACTTATTTTTTTTAGTCACGTCAAGAGGCCGTAAACGGAATGAAATTGGGTCCGCTATATTCCTCTGGGTGTGCAAAAGGATTGTGTAAATTGTCAAGTTCGCACTGTCATGCGTATTGACATCCTGCCAATATATGTGCGCTTTCTCAGTCCAATTGTAGCGCGAATTTATGTGATTTTTCGATGTAAAAGTGCATCCGCTGTCAACACGCATCACAGCAGTGAATTGGCAATTTACTCAATTATTTGGTACACTTTAACAAAACCATTGACCTACATAAAGTTTCGTTGACGGCTTTTGTTTATTCGTAAGAAAAAAAATAATTGCGATAATCGCGTTTTGCTTTCGTGAATCTACGGATTGTAGAAATTATTTTTTTTAGTCACTTCAAAAGGCCGTAAACGGAACAAAAATAGGTACGCTATGTTCCTCTAGATGTGCAAAAGGATTGTGTAAATTGTCAAGTTCGCACTGTCATGCGTATTGACATCCTGCCAATATATGTGCGCTTTCTCAGTCCATTTGTAGCGTGAATATATGTGACATTTCGATGTAAAAGTGTATCCGCTGTCAACACGCATCACAGCAGCGAATTGGCAATTTACTCAATTATTTGGTACACTTTAACAAATCCATTGACCTACATAAAGTTTCGTTGACGGCTTTTGTTTATTCGTAAGAAAAAAAAAATTACGATAATCGCGTTTTGCTCTCGTGAATCTACGGATTGTAGAAATTATTTTTTTTAGTCACTTCAAAAGGCCGTAAACGGAATAAAATTAGGTCCGCTATGTTCCTCCGGATGTGCAAAAGGATTGTGTAAATTGTCAAGTTCGCACTGTCATGCGTATTGACATCCTGCCAATATATTTGCGCTTTCTCAGTCAATTTGTAGCGTGAATTTATGTGATTTTTCGATTGAAAAGTGCATCCGCTGTCAACACGCATGACAGCAGCGAATTGACAATTGACTCAATTATTTGGTACACTTTGACAAAACCATTGACCTTCATAAAGTTTTGTTGACGGCTTTTGTTCATTCGTAAGAAAAAAAATAATTGCGATAATCGCGTTTTGCTCTCGTGAATCTACGGATTGTAGAAATTATTTTTTTTTGTCACTTCAAAAGGCCGTAAACGGAATGAAATTAGGTCCGCTATGTTCCTCTGGATGTGCAAAAGGATTGTGTAAATTGTCAAGTTCACACTGTCATGCGTATTGACATCCTGCTAATATATGTGCGCTTTCTTAGTCCATTTGTAGCGCGAATTTATGTGATTTTTCGATGTAAAAGTGCATCCGCTGTCAACACGCATGACAGCAGCGAATTGACAATTGACTCAATTATTTGGTACACTTTGACAAAACCATTGACCTCCATAAAGTTTCGTTGACGGCTTTTGTTTATTCGTAAAAAAAAATAATTGCGATAATCGCGTTTTGTTCTCGTGATCCGACGGATTGTAGAACTTATTTTTTTTAGTCACGTCAAGAGGCCGTAAACGGAATGAAATTAGGTCCGCTATGTTCCTCTGGGTGTGCAAAAGGATTGTGTAAATTGTCAAGTTCGCACTGTCATGCGTATTGACATCCTGCCAATATACGTGCGCTTTCTCAGTCCATTTGTAGCGCGAATTTATGTGATTTTTCGATGTAAAAGTTCATCCGCTGTCAACACGCATGACAGCAGCGAATTGACAATTGACTCAATTATTTGGTACACTCTGACAAAACCATTGACCTACATAAAGTTTCGTTGACGGCTTTTGTTTATTCGTAAGAAAATAAATAATTGCGATTCTCGCGTTTTGCTTTCGTGAATCTACGGATTGTAGAAATTATTTTTTTTAGTCACTTCAAAAGGCCGTAAACGGAATGAAATTAGGTCCGCTATGTTCCTCTAGGTGTGCAAAAGGATTGTGTAAATTGTCAAGTTCGCACTGTCATGCGTATTGACATCCTGCCAATATATGTGCGCTTTCTCAGTCCATTTGTAGCGCGAATTTATGTGATTTTTCGATGTAAAAGTTCATCCGCTGTCAACACGCATGACAGCAGCGAATTGACAATTTACTCTATTATTTGATAGACCTGAACTCAACTTATGACGCATACAGAGTTTTGTTGATGGCCTTTGTTTATTAAAAAAAAAAAAAAATAGAGCGTGCTATGTCCTCCGCTGTATAGACAACGCGCTCTCTCTCTTTCGAAATACGCAGCACGACCGCACGTCGCGCTCTCTCTCGCACTGCACGCCGGCAGCCAGGCGCGTACAGTCACGATTAAAATTCCCTGCGAGCGGTGGGCTCTGGCCGCTAGCTCGGTCCGCTAGCTTCAGCGTCATAATCGTGAAAATGACTGAAAAATAGATTTTTTTCAACTTCAAAAATTTCTACCGCCAACAAATTTTATTATTTCGAGCTGAAAATTTCAGGATCGTCTTTTTTGATGACTTACTTTCTTGAAAAAAATCAACAGCCATATCACTAATCCAAGCCCGCAGGCTTGGTTCGAAAAGTAATTGATCTGCCCATATATTTAGAGACGCAGTCGCGTCTCGACGTCAAGTATTTATAAACCTAAGTGAACGCAGCCGCTACTCTAATATACTCCAGAATGCCATGAAATACCGCTAATTTGAATTTCAATTCGATCGTACAAACAAACGCGTGATTGAACCAATAATCTAAAGACTTTTTACCAATGTAATGTTTTTTTTCTATTGTGCCTATTTTCAGATTTCTCGGTGCAGGCAATCTCGAGATATCGTAATCAAGAGTCGCGGCAGCGACTCAACGCCAAGTATTAAAAAAACTAAGAGTCTCAGTCGAGATGCCGCGCACTCTTATACACGCGAATATGCCTCAATCCACGTCGCTTTTACACTTCAATTCGATATTACTAAAAAACGAGACAACTTTTTTAACATTTTACGAATATACCTTTCTTTAAAAAAAATTAGCTTTCCATTGATACCATTATATTTTTTTCCGCCTACGCGATGCTGAGATATCATAATATTGGGCGAATTATTCCGAATATTTATCATCAGAAAAATTCTCCAACCGGTCACGTCTCTATAGATATACTAGCCCATGCATAAGCGGTGTAATACGACTTTTACAGAGAGGCCCTGCATTAGTGTGGGAAAATATGAGTGTGTGCGAGAACACGGCGTTCTCCCACCCCGCCAACCGTAGTCTCGGGCTCAGGCACAGGCTTGCATGAATATTCTATCTCTATATATAAAAAAGAGTATATGTGTGTATGTGCGAGTGTGTCGAGTATTTTTTTATATATACAATGTATATTAGGGTGGTCGTTATTTCAGGTATGACTTACATTTGGTTGGTCATTCGAGATTTGCTGCTTTAAATATATATTTTATCTTTATATATATAAAAGAGTCTATGTGTGTGTGTGCGAGTGTTCGTGAGTGTTTTTTAATATATACGATGTATATTAGGGTGGCCGTTATTTCAGGTATCAACTTACATTCAGGTGGTCATTCGAGATTCGATGCTTTAAATAATTATAAACATATTTATGAAGATATACATTAGGGTGGTCGTTATTTCGGGTCTGAATATATATTGGGGTGATCATTCGAAATTCAAATTTTCTTTATTATTTACATCTATGTATTTTTGAAATGTATATTAGAGTGGTCGTTATTTCAAGTCTCAAGTAATATTAGGGTGGTCCTTCGAGATTAAATTTTTTCAAATATAGCATTATTTACATACATGCACCATATCTATGTATATATAGCATTATACATAGCTGATAAGTCAAAATGAAACTTAAATTTTAGGCTAAATAAGAAACGAACCCAAATTTTAAGCTAAACCAAAATCCAACTTTAATTTGACGCTAAACCAAAATCCAACTTAAATTTTAGGCTAAATCAAAATCTAACTAAAATTTAAAGCTTAATCAAAATCTAACTGAGTTTTAGGCTAAATCAAAATGGAACTCAAATTTTAAGCTAAACCAAAATCCCCTACAGCACACAACATTGCAGCAATGTTGCTGAAATGTTGCACGACAACATTGCAATATTGCATGTAACATTGCAGCAACCATGCAGCGATGTTGCTATGTCCGCCGATTGAATTATTGCTGCAATATTCCGCAATATTGCAGAAATATTGCATGCAATCAATATGCAATATTCCAGCAATATCACTCGTATTGGATATGCAATATTGCAGGAATATTACGTGCAATGGAAACCTTATCATTTCAATTATTGCATAAAATAAAAATATGTAGTCTTCAGTCCATCGAACTGCGCTATCACGGGGCGCGGGTAAATGTTCCAACAATTGATTGTTAATTAAGACCCCGATACCGGACCTTTATCGGTGCTCGGTGGCGCTCTCGCCAGTGCGAGAGCGCGCACCAACCACCGCCACCTAACAGATCTCAGGCGAAGTGCCGAGATCGTAGCAGGCCCCAGGTCATCCCGTTACATTATATAGTCATATTTTGCGAATAAGAATCATTCAGAAACAAAAAACATTTTGGTTTTATAGCTTTTTTGAGATTGAACATTTTTTCAATACGAACATCACAATGCCTTAATTATATTATTTCGCTGCAATTTCACATGTCTTATTAATGTCAATAGCACAACAAAATTTTAAAAAGAAATATGAAAAAAGAAAAAGAAAATGACGTGAAATCAATCGTTATTGATGTTTTATGAGGAATAAATGAATAGATCTTTTTCAATAGATCTTTTTCATATTTATTACGCTTGTGTAGTTGTAAAATTTGATGATCCATCTCACTAATATCGCTGCAATTTACTCGCAACGTTTCAACAAAATGTCATTGCACATGCAATATGACAACATTGCTGCAACATTGCAGCAACGTTTTAACAAAATATTGCAGAGATGTTGCTTAGGAACATTCCCGAAACATTGCTGAGAAGTTTTAGTGCAATGTTGCGTAGCAATGTTACCGCAACATATCTGCAATATATCATTGCACGTGCAATATGACAACATTGCTGCAACATTGCAGCAACGTTTCAACAAAATATTGCAGAAATGTTGCTTAGGAACATTTCCAAAACATTGCAGAGAAGTTTCAATGCAATGTTGCGTATGCAATGTTGCCACAACATATCTGCAATATTTCATTGCACGTGCAATATGACAACATTGTTGCAACGTTGCAGCAAAATCCAACTTAAATTTTAGGCTAAGCCAAAATCTATCTCTAATTTTAAGCTAAGCCAAAATCTAACTTAAATTTTGGGCTAAATCAAAATCTAACTTAGATTTTAGGCTAAACCAAAATCGAACTCAAATTTTAAGCTAAACCAAAATCGAACTTTAATTTTAGGTTAAACCGAAATGCAACTCTAATTTGACGCTAAATCAGAATCTGACTTCAATTTAAGGCCAAACCAAAATCTGACTTTTTTTATGCTTTATATTCATAGATATACTATATATCAAGAGTCGTGGCAGCGACTTGACGCCAAGTATTTAAAAAACTGAGAGTTCCAGTCGAGATTGCCGCGCACTCTTATACACGCGAATATGCCTCAGCCCACGCCCTTTTTACATTTCAATTCGATATTACTAAAAAACACAACAAATTTTTCAACATTTACGAACTATGGTCATCTTAAAAAAAAATTAGCTTTCCATTGATACCATTTTTATTCTTTCCCGCCCACGTGATACTGAGATATCATAATATTGGGCGAATTATTCCGAATATTTATCATGGCGAAAATGTTCAAGTCACGTCTCTATAGATATAGAGAGCGTGTATAAGCGGTGTAATACGACTTTTACAGAGAAGCCTTGCATTAGTGTGGGAAAATATGTGTGCGTGCGAGAACACGGCGTTCTCCCACCCCGCCAACCGTAGTCTCGGGCTTATACACAGGTTTGCATGTATAATCTATCTCTATATAGGGCATTCCAGCTATAACCGAGCGGCCATTGCATCGACATTTTTTTTTCGGGACGCCGATTTTTTTTCAGTTACTTTTCAACAAAAAAAAGTATACGTATGTCGCAAAAAAATAAAATTTTTTGTCGCTTCCGTTTTAACACGTTTCAAAGTACAATTTTAACTTTCTTGATAAGAGTGTATCCTTCGATTTCTTTCAAATAAATTGACAAAAAAGTACATATAAAACCGCATCTTTTCATCGTTATCCCATCATGGAGAAATGGTTTTTCGATTTTTTCTATGCATTTTTCGATTTTTTCTATGTGTATGAAATTTTAAAAAATGTGTTCGTATTCCTTTGTTATTTATTAAAATGTGTTTTTATTTTTTTGTTTACGAATCAAAACACATTTTTTAAAATGTCTACACATAGAAAAAATCGAAAAATGATTTCTGATTCGTAAAAAAGGAGTTTCGTGCACATAGAAAAAATCGAAAAACGATTTCTCCGTGATGAGATAGCGATCAAAAGATGCGGTTTTAAATGTACTTTTTTGTGAAATTATTTGATAAAAAGCGAAGGATACACTCTTGTCGAAAAAATACAAATTTTACTTTCAAAGGTGTTAAAACGGAAGAGGATGAAATATAATTTTTTTTGAGAAATACGTACACTTTTTTCGGTTACTTTTCGACAAAAAAACATACGTATTTCTCAAAAAAAATTATTTTTCATTTGCTTCCGTTTTAGCACCTTTCAAAGTACATATCCTAGTACGTCGCCTATATCCTTTCCAAGCTCGTCTATGTCCGATATCCTTATTTTTCAGTATGGATATTTAATACATTGAACATTGCGGCAAAACGCAAGATGGTCGAATCCCCGAAAAGGATTCTCATCAAAAAGGGTATTTTTTCTTTTCCCTTCTGTTAAAGAAAAGACGAAGCTTTACGAAATTATAAACTTCATATGTGTAGCTATACATTCAAAGATTGAAATGTTTAAAAATATATATTGTGTAAATATTTAAAAAAAAATTATTTCATTTAAATACATATTTGTTTAGTTTGAAATAATATTTATTAATATTAGGATGAATATGGTAACATATACTATGTACGGAAGTGTAGTGCACGATATAATGTGTAAAATAGAACAGTGGGTTAAGCGAATAACCATATCGTATGGTAAACCCTACTATCATGTAGTGCATTTTCCAAAACAAGGTATGTATGTTACAACTACGTGTGCTACGTGAATCAATTTCTTGTTCTTTTGATACCGTATGGTCGGTGACCGCAAAGTCACAATGAATTTTCTAAGAATCCATTGCCATTCGATAGATTCGAGTACCATACGTTTAGTTGCTCGATACATTGTCTGCTCAAACATAAGAAGATGTTGGGTGGAACCCAGAAAATTCGGTTACCCGTACTATAATTTTATACGTTGGGGTTACCATAAATTATTTACGAACCCTGTGGGAAACATATTATATGGTAAAAATATGGTTCTACACACCATACTTTTCTCTCGGTGTACGTAGAAAAAAAAAGAAAAATCTGCGAGAATTGTCCGATCTAATTTTTCTCTCCGACCGGGATTTGAACCTGCGACCCTACCTATTGTACCTAACTACCTAACACGCTACCTATTACGCTAACAACTACTTATGAAATCCCTCTACTTATGTGATATATGAATGCTGGAGTGCCGAAAAAATAATAATATATGTCTTTGAATGAGCGATAATCCATTAAAGTTGACGAAGTCGATATACAAGAGATACCGTAGAAGATTCAGAGTTGGGCAAATTTGTAATTAGCTAATTACTAAATACAAAATACAAATGTAATTAGTATCGAAATTTTCACTAGATACAAAATACAAATGTAATTAGTATCGAAATTTTCACTAAATACAAAGTACAATTGTATTTAGTATCGAAAATTTCACTAAATACAAAATAAAAATGTATTTAGTATTGAAATTTTCACTAAAGACAAAATACAAATGTAATTAGTATCGAAATTTTCACTAAATACAAAATACAAATGTAATTAGTATCGAAATTTTCACTAAATACACAATGCGAATGTAATTAGTATCGAAATTTTCACTAAATACAAAATACAAATGTATTTAGTATCGAAATTTTCACTAAATACAAAATGCAAATGTATTTAGTATCGAATTTTTCACTAAATACAAAATACAAATGTAATTAGTATCGAAATGTTCACGAAATACAAAATATAAATGTAATTAGCATCAAAATTTACACTAAATACAAATTATAAATGTAATTAGTATCGAAATTTTCACTAAATACAAATTATAAACGTAATTAGTATCGAAATTTCCACTAATTTGTACTGGCACAGTAAAAATGAAACCCAAATATACTGCAACCTGCAGTGAAGGAAACGTCAATAAACCCAAATAAACTGCAACCTCAGGTTATAGCTCAGGTAACCCAAACCGATAACCTAAACCGATACTAATTACATTTGTATTTTGTATTTAGTGAAAATTTCGATACTAAATATATTTGTATTTTGTATTTAGTGAAAAATTCGATACTAATTACATTTGTATTTTGCATTTAGTGAAACTTCGATACTAATTACATTTGTATTTTGTATTTAGAGAAAATTTCGATACTAAATACATTTGTATTTTGTATTTAGTAAAAATTGCGATACTAAATACATTCGTATTTTGTATTTAGTGAAAATTTCGATACTAAATACATTCGTATTTTGTATTTAGTGAAAATTTCGATACTAAATACATTTGTATTTTGTATTTAGTGAAAATTCCGATACCAAATACAATTGTATTTTGTATTTAGTAAAAATTTCGATACTAATTACATTTGTATTTTGTATTTAGTGAAAATTTTGATACTAATTACCTCTGTATTTAGTATTTTGACGGTAATTAATTACTTCAAGTAATTAGTAGTGCCCAACCCTGAGAAGATTATGTGCCATGAAAAATCTTTAGATTAACGGAGGCACAAATCATCGCAAAGCATAAAACATGTAATAGATCAATCCTTTGAGAAGCACAATCTTAAAAAGTTGGTTGTGGCAAACAACTCGTTTTTTCCGTGTAGGGTAGGCTCAACAACCAACTATGGTAAAAGGTTTTTATAGTAACAACAACCATATTTTGTGGTTGGACTAAAAATACTTATAGTCTCTATAATATATTGTTTTTGGCCTAATCATAAAATATAGCTTTTTCTTTCAACGTTTCGCTCGGGAGTTCTGTTTCCAACCATAATCAACCATACTACTTATACCATCCAATCATATAAGCAATGGTATATCTCACTTGATTGCACATATCAGAATAAATTGGATCAACGAGATTGATCGAAGTTCTCCAAACATAATAATAGTGGTAGAAAAATATTATAAAAATCCCAAAAATTCGAAGTCAAAAATCCCTAAAAACTTAGAATTCAAAGAATATCCAGAAAATTGTAAATAAAAAAAACTAAATCACACAAGCCAAGCAAAAAACTTGGCAAGTTATTAATGACCAAACTAAACATAAAAAACTTGGCGTGCAGGGTTAAGAAAAATAAGCCCGGGAGGTGCTGCAGGACTTCCACGAGATGAGATAGACAATTATTGCACCTACTTATTTTGTGATAACACAGATTGGAGTCAAGAGTATCTTCCGCAGTCAAGTACTCCGTTCACGTATTACTGACGCATCAAGGCCCTTTCATTAATTACGTAAGAATGCTTTTGGTCGTTATGAGCCTTCCTAACTCATGTAAAGACACATAAGATTTCTTGGACTCCTCCTTTTCCTTCTTACATAAGATTTTACCGAGTTTTTCTAAAAAGCATTTAACATAGTTAAATGTCGCTAGAAAGGGGTCAGTTACACTAGAATACGTTATTATTTGACATAAATGAAAGATTTTTATTTTTAACAAAATAATTATTGAGTCTTTGGAAAATGTATATTCGAATTAAAGGTAAGATTTTGAACAATCTTAAAGTGAGGAAACAAATCAGTCAATAAACTATAACCGTATATAATCCTTTGCGCAAAATAATGAGGACTAGATTTGAAACAACCTTATAGGAAATAAGTCAAAGAGTAAAAGTTAGTTCAGTTCATCAATCGATGTCAGAGCTGAATTATATGCTGTTGTGACCGTTTGAATGGAAATTGTTTTAATCATTAAATAATATAATTGCGTGATAGTTGAAGGAAATTTTTTACAAATAATTAAAGTAAGTTTAATAAACGACGAAATGTACTATAATTTCCATTTATGAGCTTCGAAACGCTTCAATATCAATACTCTTAAAATTTTCAAACCTTTATAAACAATAGAAAATTTCAACATGAGAATATGTAAATGTAATTGTACATTAAAAATGAAAAAATTGATCCCATTATTAATTCGCCTAACGCATTGCTCTCAAATGTCCATCACTCTACATTGCAAAACGCACACTCTGTCTTGTCGTAAAATATTACGTAAGAATAATGGCTTTTATCCCCATTCCCCCCAAGGTAAGATCATCTGGAGATTTTGTAACCACCTCCCCGCTGGACGCTTACATAATTAATGAACTGTTATGATTAATGATTGTTATGAGGTTTTCGAATTTAACCGCTCCTAGAGCATCGCTTTTCATATAGTGTGAAGAAGAATCTTGAATATTCTCGCTTAACATTCACGTGCATCCACGATAAGCATCGTAAATCCAGGCGTCGTCGCATATTTCTGCGTAAGTCGTGGATGTCATCGCCGTTCAATATTTAAGATGAGTATTCGATATTTAAACGATTGACCGTTAAGAGTGGAAAATAAAAAAAAATCGTTATAAAAATAAAAGGTTACGATTAAATATAAACATTGTACAAGATTTTTCTCAGTGAACTATTCTCGTAGTTGCTCTCTATTTTTTTCGGTCATTACCTCTTTTGTTTATTCTCATGGTTGGTTGCTAGTGCACTCGTTCAATTGTTTTCTTTTTTATTCTTTCATTTGTTTACTTCTTCGTTAAGCAGCAGAGGCGTCTGAACTTGGTTTGTCCTCGCCAAGCGTATTAGTTCTTAACCCTGCACGCCAAGTTTGTTTGTTTAGTTTGGTCATTAATAACTTGCCAAGTTTTTTGCTTGGCTTGTGTGACTTAGTTTTTTTTATTTACAATTTTCTGGATATTCTTTGAATTCTAAGTTTTTAGGGATTTTCGAATTCGAATTTTTGGGATTTTTAATACTTGGCGTCCTTTTTTTACTTCTTAGAAGTATTTTATGATTTTATAATAGAGGTCGCCCTAATATACATCGTATAAATACATATATAAATATAGACAAAATTCGAATCTCGAATAATCGGCAATACAACAACTCTACTCTTCACTTCCCTAATCGTAAATATTTCTACTCTAAATAACTCTATTCGTAAATATCTTTACTTTTAAATAATTCTAGTCGTAAATATCTCTAATACTCTTGAATATCTCTATTCTTAAAGTAACTCTACTCGTAAATATCTCTACCCTTAAATATCTCTATTCATAAATATTTCTACGCTTAAATATATCTATTCCTCTGTCTACTCCAGTCACTCCTGAATCACCTTATTATAAAATGTCCCAAATTTAATTAGTAATTTTTTTGTATACTATTTACGAATTTTCATGACTGCGAGCGGAGAAAATTGTCTCAAAAGAAAACAAAAAATTTTTTTTATTGAAATTAAAAATTAAAAAGCGTCTCTCGAGCATAAAAAGTGATTACTTCCAAAATTAGTATTCTTAGACTTAAAATTTTTTTTTTTTTGCTTTTGAGACAATTTTCTGCGCGCACAGACATAAAAATTCGTAAATAGCATATAAAAAGAATTACTAATCAAATTTGTGACATTTCATGGTAAGGTTATTCAGGAGTAGACAGAAGAATAGAGATAATTAAGAGTAGAGTTATTGTATTGCCGAATAATCACTACCCTAATATATATCATATAATACGTAAACATAGAAATATTTCAAAAAAATCACATCTCGAAGGACCACCCTAATACTAATTGAGACCTGACATAACGACCACTCTAACATACTTCTTATAAATACATATATATTAATATAAAAATAACTCGAATCTCTAAGCCCACCCTAATATAAATTCAGACCCGAAATAACGACCACCCCAATGTATATCATAACAATGCGAAAATTGCTAAAAAATCAATATCTTAAAGATGAAAATTTCCAAAATAAATTTTCATTTCTTAGCAATTTTCGCATTGTAAGCAATACTGATACCGAGTTTTACAAGAAAAAAGATGGTAGAAATACGAGGAACGTGTTACACTGAGAGAAAAAATTACTGAATTTGAGAACATGAATTTATATATTAAATGAAAGTATTAATTCGATTATTTATTTGTTGAACCAAGAAAATCACTCTTCATTTAAACAAATATTTTCACGAATCTATTACTCCATTATATTAAACTCTTATTTAATAGTAACAATTAAATGCATTATAGATTTGATTAAATTTGTATTCATTGGATTAATTACATTGATATCATCATAAACATGAGATTATTTGAATCTAAAAAACGAATTCAATGCAAAATTATTTTTTTCGAAAAAATTTTCTTGCAATGAAGTCATTATTATTTTACTTCTAAAAATATCTTCATTTAAATAGATATTAATAAATTTGCATTTATTGGATTAATTAGATTTATTGCATGATAAATATGAGATTATTTGAATCTGAAAAACGACATCCATATTAAATTATTTTTTAGAACAAAATTATTTCTTTGCAATAAATGCATCATTATTTTACTTCTAAAAATATGTCTGTAGAATTTTCAATATTTATTAGATATAAAATTGATTGTGATTATTTGAAAAGAAGCTGTAGTAAAATAAATAACACATTATTTTATTCTAATAGAATATTTGTTTGGAATGATGACATTTTTATTTCCTTCAAGCAAAGAACTATCATTTCTATAGTATACTTTAATAGTATACATAAGTTGTTAAAAAGTAAAAAATTGGTTTTTTGAATGTTTTCTTATATTCGAATCTTTATAACTCGTAACTTTTTTCAAGTGCATAGTAGTAGTCGATAGCGTAATGGTAGCGTGTTAGGTAGTTAGGTAGGATAGGTATGATGGTAGGTAGGGTCGAGGGTTCGAATCTCGGTCGGGCAGAGAAATTAGATCGGAGAATTGGCGCAGATTTGTCTTTTATTTCTATTTATCTCTTTTTGGGGTCACTAAACTATGCATATAAAATTATTTGGCGAGGGCTATATATTTTTTATAAAATGTTTAGCAACAATTGATAAATACGCATTTGATTGAATCAATCATTTTTTCTGTTGATTGGACTAATTAATTTATTGATTCAACAATTTTTTTTCTCAGTGCTTCCAGTATTAAGAGACATGCATGTTTTGAATGATAAAATGTGTTCTTGATTCAAACAACATATTACATATAATTGATAATATATTGTTAGATTCAAGTAAATTCGTTTATTGAAATAGAAATTTATGAAATTGACTGAAAAAAATGAACCAAGTAAATATATAAGGGAACCAATCTAATATGTTTTGGCAAATAATGAAAAAAATGATTTTTTGCCTTCATAACTTTATTTTATTGGTTCTGGTAATTTTTTCTCTCAGTGTAGAAGAAAAAAATCAAGATGTAATGATATAAATAATTGAAAAATAGTGAAACATTGATTTTCAGAGATTTTTTTCAAATATATGAACCATTTGTTAAGGTTTAGTAAATATGGGTTTAAAAGAGTACATATGTGGGTATCGTATATAAAAAATTCAGAATTTTTTTAATGATCTGTTTTCGTTTATCAGTGATATAATGAATTAAACGCTAAAAATGGCGTTTTTGAACGTCCCGCGCGCCCTCTAAACAAATTCAAAAAATCGAACCGTTGCACAGAGACATTGCGACGCCCCCTAAAAAGCTTCCGTTTGATGAAAAAACGCAAGGCAAATTTTTTTTTTCAATTAGAAATAATAACCCAAGACGATCTAAGTTCATTTTCATCGAAGAACAATTTTTTTTTACAAACGGCTAGACCGATTTGAATGAAATTTGGACACGTTACGAAGGTATGTAAAGGCTATTTTTAGAAAAAATAAGAGCTCATAATCTTCATAATAACTAATAAAAACAGTTAATTTTTTCGGTAATTACTTTTTTTTCTCCAGGATAAAGTTCTGGCACAATTATGAAAAGAATTTTTTTATTGTGTTTTAAAATAATGAAAAAAATTTACATTAAAAAATGGGTTTTTATTTTTTTTTTAATATGAAGTACCTCTTCGATCGATTTGAAATTTTGAGACATTATATGCAATAGTAAAACAGAAAAGAAATTATTTTCATAATTGTGCCGGAACGTTATCCTGGAGAAAAAACTAATAATTACCGAAAAAATTAAGTGTTTTTATTAGTTATGAGGATTATGAGTTGTTATTTTTTCTGTAAATAGCCTTTATATACCTTTGTAACCTGTCCAAATTTAATTCAAATCAGTCTAGCCGTTTGTAAAAAAAAATTGTTCTTCGATGAAAATCAACTTGGATCGTCTTGCGGCATGTGTTATTTTGAATAGAAAAAACAATACCTTGCGTTTTTTCATTCAACGAAAACTTTTTAGGGGGCGTCGCAAATAATTTAATTTTTAACAACCAGTTTAATATACACTACTCGCAAAAATTAAAGGAGCAAGAAAAATGTCCAAATTTTTCGGTGATTTTCAACAGGCTGTATTTCAGTGAAAAATGGTCGTATCGAGGTCATAAAAAAAGCATTTTGAAGCTCCGACATTCTAGTTTTTAAATCTTTCGATCAAAATTTTTTAGGATCTACGCTTCTTACGAAATTCAAAGGAATAGCGCGGAAAAAAATGTTCAAAATTTTTTTACCTTTTTATTTTTGTTCCACGGGCTTGGAATTTTTTTTTCCAGCTACACCAATACATGGACCAGGTAGCCTATCCATCGACCGGTTCTTTCGGACCGATTGATCGAAATTTCCAAAAAAATTGAAGGAGGAAGATTTTTGTTTCTGAAGATCAAGTAACCTTCTTAAAAATGGAAAAATTGATTTCTTATCGACTTTTTGTACAATTTTGTATCTGTTACCGGCTAAATTTCGAAAAAAACAAGAAAAATTGAATTTTTTTTTTTTAATTTTCCAATTTTTTTTTCCAAATTTTTTTTTCAAATTCTTGATTAAAATTTCAAAAAAAATGAAAGGAACAAGGTTTTTGTTTCGAAACATCGAGTAATCTTCTTAAAAATGGGTAAATTAATTATTCTTCGACTTTTTTACAATTCTGTATCCGTTCTTGGTTGAATTAAAAAAAAAATTCAAAAATGTTTGAATAATTTTTTTTTTTTTTATATTTTTTATAAAATTAAAGAAAAAAGAGAAGCGTTCTTGCGAAAATTTAGATTGATGCTTATCAACTACCGGCATTTGCGATATCCAAAGCGTACCACGTGAAAGTTGCACGGTCGGATTTATGCTGCTCTTGTGCTTACGCACTGACTCCTGTTTGAAACGATTGACCGATTCTGTACCTTCATTGTCCTCATATTAAATTAATTGAATTAATGAATAGTTGATACATCGAAGGTGTATCCAGTACTCGTTGTATGAAATTCCGTGAAATAAATTCTCGACTTTCTACGCGGAGCGAACTGGTGGCAAAAAAAGTTTGTTCTCAAAACTCATCTTCTTTTTTGGTGAAAAAACCAATCAATAGTTTTTTTTGAAAACTATTCTTTTTTTGTAAGCTCTAGTTTTTCATTATCCCTAGGCGGAATTTATCCGTTCCAGAAGTCGCTCAGCTAGTGACTCTTGTTCAAGAGGGGTAGAGATATCGGGAGGTCGGTGATAGAGTGGGCGTTAGTTCCTCGGCCGTGTCTCGTGCCTATAATCGATATCTAGAAACTGCTGAGTATGAGCGACGAGCTGGACAAGGTCGAAATCGTATAACACCTCGTCGGGACGATCGAGCAATTATTCGGCGTGTTCGTCAAGAACCTTTCGTTCCTGCAAACGTTGTCGCCTTGAATTTCCGAAACCATGAACGGCGACAATAACAACGACGACGGCAGCCGCGAAACATTTCGAGATCAACGGTTCTTAATCGTCTCCGTGAAGCTGGATTGCGGTCCAGAAATGCTGCCCCTGGGCCAATGTTGAGACCCGTTCATCGCAGAGCTCGTCTAGCGTACGCTCACCAACATGTTAACTGGAATATGAGGCAATGGGGTAATGTTCTGTTTTCTGATGAGTCTCGGTTTTGTCTGTACAGTAACGACAGAAGACCCCGAGTTTGGCGTAATCGAGGGGAGCGTTTTTCACAAAACTTTATTCGTCCCGTTGCAGCTTATAATGGAGGATCGGTGATGGTTTGGGGTGGAGTTTCACTGTCATCGTGGACTCCTTTGGTTATTGTCCGCCAAAACCTAAACGCTAGGCGTTACATCGACCAGATCTTAAGACCCGTTGTGTTGCCGCGACGACGTAATACCAGAGGGTTCATTTTTATGCAAGTAATGCTCGCCCTCACACAGCGAACATAACCCGTCAGTTTTTCCAGAGACATGACATTACATTGTTGAGGCATCCAGAGATGAGCCCTGATCTCAATCCCATTGAGCACGTCTGGGATATCATGGGCCGTCAATTGCGTCGCTATTACCTGAATCTTCACAGTTTAGCTGCACTAGAGCACGCCTTAATTTCAATTTGGCGAAGAATTCCGCAGTGGATGATCCGAAATTGCATTTGGAATATGCGTGAAAGATTGCAAGCTGTGATTCAGAGTAGCGGCGACAACACTAGGTACACACGCACACGCACACACACACACACACACACACACACACACGCGCGCGCGCGCGCTCACGCCCATACACACACATTCTTTAGAGAATAAGTTTGGAGTCATCAAATACTGTGGAACTGACGAACCACGGGGTCTCATTTCTCTTAAAGAATCACACACACACATACACACACACAAACACACACATACACACACATTTTTAGAGAATGACTTTGGAGTCATTAAATACTGTGGAACTGACTAACCACGGGGTCTCATTTCTCTTAAAGAACCATACACACAAACACACACATACACGTGCGTGAGCGCAAAAAAGCGTAAATCCGACCGTGCAACCTCCACGTGGTACGCTTTGGATAATGCAAATGCCGGCGGTTGATAAGCAACAATCCAAATTTTCGCAAGAACATTCAAATTCAACCAATAACAGATACGGAATTGTAAAAAAAGTCGAAGAAAAATTAATTTACCCATTTTTAAGAAGATTACTCGATGTTTCGAAACAAACACCTTGTTCCTTTCATTTTTTTGGAAATTTTAATCAAGAATTTGAAAAAAAAATTTGGAAAAAAAATTGGAAAATTGAAAAAAAAAATTTCAATTTTTTTTTGGTTTTTTTTTTTAATTTAGCCGGTAACGGATACAAAATTCTACAAAAAGTCGATGAGAAATCAATTTTTCCATTTTTAAGAAGGTTACCCGATCTTCAGAAACAAAAATCTTGCTCCTTCAATTTTTTTGCAAATTTCGATCAATCGGTCCGGAAGAACCGTTCGATGGATAGGCTACCTGGTCCATGTATTGGTGTAGCTGGAAAAAAAAATTCCAAGCCCGTGGAACAAAAATAAAAAGGTAAAAAAATTTTGAACATTTTCTTTCGCGCCATTCCTTTAAATTTCGTAAGAAGCGTAGATCCTAAAAATTTTGAGTAAAAGATTTGAATACTAGAATGTCGGAGCTTCAAAATGCCTTTTTATGATCTCGATACGACCATTTTTCACTGAAATACAGCCTGTTGAAAATCACCGAAAAATTTGGAAATTTTTCTTGCTTCTTTAATTTTTGCGAGTAGTGTATATATATATATATATATATATATATATATATATATATATATATATATATATATATATATATATATATATAGAATATCTATGAATATAACGCATAAAATTTAATTCAGATTTTGGTTTGGCCTCAAATTAAAGTCAGATTTCGATTTAGCGTCAAATTAAAGTTGGATTTCGGTTGAACCTAAAATTGAAGTTAGATTTCGGTTTAGCTTAAAATTTGAGCTCGATTTTGACTTAGCCTAAAATTTGAAATGGATTTCGGTTTAACCTGAAATTAAAGTTAGATTTTGGTTTAGCTTAAAATTTGAGTTCGATTTTGATTTAGCCGAAAATTTAAGTTAGATTTTGGTTGAGCTTAAAATTTAAGTTACATTTTGGTCTAGCCTAAAATTTAAGTTAGATTTTGATTTAGCCTGAAAGGTAAGCTAGAATTTGGTTAAGCTTAAAATTTAAGTTAGATTTTGGTTTAGCCCAAAATTGAAGTTAGATTTTGGTTTAGCGTCAAATTAAAGTTGGATTTCGGTTTAACCAAAAATTGAAGTTAGATTTTGGTTCAGCGTCAAATTAAAGTTGGATTTCGGTTAAACCTAAAATTCAAGTTTCATTTTGACTTATTAGCTATGTATAATGCTATATATTCATAGATATGTTATACATATAGATAAGGATATATTTTTACATAGATCTCTATATATAGAAAATCCTATATATAAAGCTATATATACATAGATATGCTGCATATATGTAGATAATGCTATATTTAAAGAAATTAAATCTCGGAGGGCCACCCTAATATTAATTGAGACCTGAAATAACGACCACTCCAATGTACATCTTATAAATACATATAGATAAATAATTAAGAAAATTCGAATCTAGAATGACCACTCTAATTTTAATGGAGCCCTGAAATAACGACCACTCTAATATACATTTGAAAAATACAAATGAGGGATCCTCCGTCAATTCAGCCACTTTTTTTTCGACCATTTCAGATCTGCCCCATTATTGGTTATATCAAAGTACTACTAAAAGGCATTCTATGTGCATTTTTTCAGATTTCTCAATTCAACATTTTAGAAAATACCATTTTTTTTCCAAATGAATATATCTCGGAAACTTGAAGTAACTGAAAAAAAATATCACTACATAAAAGTTGTAGTTTTGTGTTATCTTTCAAGCGGATGACTTAAAATAATTTTTACGTTCGGGTAACGCTGATTTTTTACCAAAAAAGTGGATAAATATTTTTTATTGAAAAAAGGCCATTTTTTTGCTGAAAAAATTACAGAGTCTTTCAGTATATCTGACGATATCGCAAGAAAATCGCCAGAGTGGCACGGATCGAGGTTCTAGGGTAAAAAAATGAAACCACACAAATTAATTTTTTTCTATCGGAACCTCGTTAACATATCTCGGAAACTTGAAGTTAACAAAAACAAAATGTCTGTACATAAAAGTTATAGTTTTGTATTAGCTTTTGAGCGGAATATTTGAAATAATTTTTACGTTCTGGTAACGCTGATTTTTTACCAAAAAAGGGGGAAATTATTTTTGTATTAAAAAAAAAGCCGTTTTTATTTGGCTGAAAAAATTGCAGAGTCTTCCTGTATATCTGACGATATTGCATAAGAATCGCCAGAGTAGCACAGATCGAGGTTTTAGGGTAAAAAAAAATGAAACCACACAAATTATTTTTTTTTCTACCGGAAAATCTGGCGATTTTTTTGTGATATCGTCAGATATACTGGAAGACTGTAATTTTTTCAACAAAAAAAATGGCTTTTTTTGAATAAAAAAATAATTATCTCCTTTTCTGGTAAAAAATCAGCGTTACCGGAACGTAAAAATTATTTCAAATATTCCGCTTGAATGCTAACACAAAACTACAACTTTTATGTGTGGACATTTTTTTCAGTTACTTCAAGTTTCCGAGATATATTCATTTGGAAAAAAACGACGATTTCTAAATTAAATAATAAAAAATCTGAAAGAATTCACATAGAATGCCTTTAAGTAGTACTTTGATATAACCAATTATGGGGCACATCTGAGAAGGTCGAAAAAAAGTGGCTGAATTGACAGAGAATCCCTCATATATGTAAATAATAAAGAAAATTAGAATCTCGAATGACCACCCTAACATAAATTCAGACCCGAAATTACGACCACCCTAAGTAGAGTAAATGGGCCGGTTCTAGATCAAGAGCTCTACCCCGACATTTACCGACCTTTTTCAACCGCGACTCGAGCCACTTAGCCGAGACTCGAACCACTTAGCCGAGACACAAACCGCGTCGTGAGTCACGGGTGGCTTGCGGACGGTGGGTGGCTCGCGGGCGGCGGGTGGCGGGTGGCAGGTGGGTGGTGGGTGGCAGGTGGGTGGTGGGCGGCAGGGGGGGGGATTTGGGATTTTTTTCGTTAGCATGTGTTGCGTGTATGTGCGTGTATGTGCATGTGCGTGTGTGCGGGGGAGGGGGGGGGAGTCTTGGGATTTTCGATTAGATGCCCATGATTTTTTGAAAAAAGCGTTTGATGACGACGTCGTCGATGGCGTTGACCCGCACGCTCTCTCTCACTCTCTCTCTCTCTCTCTCTCTCTCTCTCTCTCTCTCTCTCTCTCTCTCTCTCTCTCTCTCTCTCTCTCTCTCTCTCTCTCTCTCTCTCTCTCTCTCTCTCTCTCTCTCTCGTTCGCTCGCGCTTTCACGCGCAGAGTGTCGAGTGTCAAATTTATGATGTATACAACTGTACCCCAACATGATCCGCCTTTTATCATCGCAACGCATATTATCGACACATAGCT
Source organism: Alloplasta piceator (assembly GCA_946863875.1). Lineage (NCBI taxonomy): Eukaryota > Metazoa > Arthropoda > Insecta > Hymenoptera > Ichneumonidae > Alloplasta > Alloplasta piceator. Next base: position 34,371,675 of record OX333074.1, read on the forward strand.
GCATAGACGATCATCGCAATTCACAATTTTCGAGTTTTTTCAAGCAATTCTTCGGCAACGTTATTTCTCTCTCTCTCTCCCTTTCTCTTTATCTCTCTGTCCTCTCTTTCACTTGTTCTCCGTATCTCGTACGTCAGTGTATTCTAAGCTATGAGATTGCTAATGATTTAGACTTTTTGTAGTTCAAGCATGATTTTTGGGGAAAATGCAAAATCAAATATTTTTGGTGAAAGGCCCATTGATATTCACTATTTTATTTGTTATCAATATCCCTAGATGGCATTCAAATGGAAAAAACTTTTATCATGATAGATTGATATCTAGATATTTCAAAGCTATGATGATTTCATTATTTCAGCAAAAATTTCTATCGTGTTCTGCCCGCGGGTCCACTAATGTAAGTGGTATATATAAATTCTATGGTTGATATAAAAATTAGGAAAACTTTTTTTTCATGAAGCAATTGGATTTTTAGAAAATTTATTATTTTTTTTCACCAAAGGTCACTAAGCATATTGATGTAATTTTTTTTTTCTTATCTTCTGCGAATAATATAGAAGTTTCGTTTGAAATTAAAATCACGAACAATACAATCTTTTTTTATACTGTCCTTCCAAGTTTTTTAAAATAATTTTTATAACTTCACGTGAGACTCCTATGCGAGCCGCAGAGGATGAGAAAGCATAAGTAATCATCACTTGCAAGGGCCCTCGTTCAGAAAAAAAAATATATATATTGTATTATTCAGAAAAATCTTGGATGTCTTAGCTTATTTTCACGAAATTTTAATGTCGTCGGCACATTATGAGAAAAATCAATTATATTTATATCTTTGGGTCTACGGTCAGAAACAAATATTAAAATTTCTCAAAAATGCGAATTGTCATAATTTTAAGGAGGGTTACTTTTCTCAAATATGAATAAATTTTTATGTAATTATAATAACAATAACAATTTCCAAGAACCATAGGCTTACAGATAGGAAAATCAAAATTCTCGTAACGTTGAAACATCCGAATGAATAACAACATTTTAACTAACAATTTTTGTTTCGCAAAATCCGTAGATTACATGGAAATCCGTGAAAAATATATATCATGACGGAGCCAGCCCACTTATTCGATTTCTTTTTAAAGCTTTTCAAATAACTGCTCATAGCTTTGCATAAAATTTATGTTACATCCACAGAATATGAGCAAAGTAAGTAATCCCCACATCGACAACTCCAGATAAATATAAAATTAAAACAAAAATCACGGTTATTGTAAGTATGAAAGATCTGATTTTTTCATGATATTGGGAACCTAAGGAGAAGTATGACTTAATTCTGACGTCAGCAATATGGCGACGTAAGTAAATAGCTCGCTCGCGACTCGCATGTGACAGCGTGGTGTAGAGAGAGAGAGAGAGAGAGATTTGTCGTCGATTATTCTCAGCTCATTACAGATTATGCTACTCACTACCGGACGCAAATGCAGTAAACGAGCAAAGCAACTTTTGACCCTAACCTAAAAAAAAAAAAAACCACATTCTGCATCCAAACTCCGAACTCTATATCTATATTATTGTTACGTGGACAATCTCAACAATTTTCAGAATTGATCCTAACAAACCTCGACGTTTCGCATGGTCGACGGGGCTTTGCGCTTCCTACTTAGTCAGTTCTTAGGTTTCGCCACCAGATGAATCTAACTTTGGATCCCCGATACATTATCCGGCATCTCCGTGTCAATCCTTCTCGCAGCATTTGCATATCATCTACAGATTGCGAAAATCATTAATATTAATGAAGGGCTCTCGATCGAAAAATATTTGCTTTCTACTTTTCTTCAAAATCGGAATAAAAACATCCGAAATAATTTTAATTTTTATTGTAGTTAATGTTAACTTTAATTTGCATCATGATAAAACTTTTTATGAATTTTCATATATAATTGGCAGATTATGAAAAATAAGACATCAATATCAGAGAGTTCTCGTTCGGAAAAATATTTCTATTAGTCCCGAAAAGAATTGGCCTTGAGTCTCATCATCGCCAGTATCATAAAACTGAACTATTATTTACATATGGTTTTTTCCGGTGATATAACATCAAGAGGGGATCACTCTCCCGCTTGATATACAAATGATTTTAGAGAGGGTCTGACTTCACGTGATTTCGTGGATAAAATTCAAACAAAAAGCACAGCTGAAAAAGTATAGAGATATTGACACTGATTCACGTAAAAAATCAAATAATGAATTTGAGAAAAACTTTTTGAAACTCATGAATAATTTCAGTTTACGGGGTGATAATGAAAAACGTTAGGCGACATCGAGATGTTAAGCTTGTGAGGAAATGGGGTAGAGCTTTTTGGTGCAAGGGCTTTAATCGCAAAGGTGACATTTCACAGCTACACGAGCTGAAGTGAAATTTATGAAAACCGACATATGTGAAGTTTGCAATTCTTGACATTTTAAAAATCACTCCTTTTTATGACTTTTGTTATAATTACCCTGAAAAGAAAAAATTTTTATATAGTAAAATAACTTTACACCGATACCGGCAGTCTGAGTATCACATTAGGAGCCCCTCCCCGATATATAGAGCCACGATAGGGACGATTTGCCTTGATTTGATACGTCGGATTATGCACTCGACAATCGCTATGGCATACAATAAGCTAATAAATAAAAATAAATGAATAAAAATCATATAAATATAAGGGTTCACGAAGGATAAGAATAACGGAAAGATAATGGAGGAATTGACGGGTTTTAGAGCCAAACTATACACCCCCCCCGCCCCCCCCCCCGCTAAGTGTATATATATCATGAATTTTTTAAATAATTTTTATATGTTCTGATAAGCATTTTTATACATTGCATTTTCATACATTGCATTTAAAAATAAAAAAAAAAATATTTAGAAATCTATAAATTTTGGAAATTGAGAAAAAAATGTGTGTGTGTGTGCGTGTGTAAATGTATGTATGTGGATGCGTTTATACTCCTCATTTAGATTCCTCGACGAAGGGCTTTGTAGGGAGTGCACCCCTAGCTGCACTGCAAACCTCAATGCATCAGGGAGAGAGAGAGAGAGAGAGAATCAGTGTCAAATTTTCAGCATCCTCGTAACTATCAAGTGGTTCGAGTAGTGGTGCTGGTCGTTTGGGTAGTAAAATATATTGCGTTTGAAGATGTATATATTTTTCGAAAATTTCCATCCTTGTTTCTCGGGCTTGGTGTGACATCGAGATTGAATCTTAGCTTCACTTCTATTTTTAAACTCAGAGTGAACGGCCGTACAAAATCAAAAAATTAAAATGAGAACAGTGCGAAACAACAGCGATATAACGGGCATTATTAAATTTCTGATCAAACGTTTTTCCCCACTGAGAGTGGCGTCTTATCCTCAAGAGTGCATACGGGATGTACGTTTGATTAATCGGGCAGCAGCATTGCGTAAACTGCGGAGGATTCTGTATGCTGCGCGAAAAATGGATTTTATAGCAGCGTTTAATCTCGGGTTGCTACATACATTCGATGTACTGGACTCAGCCGTTCGGGTGATCCGATTATTCAATTGGCAAAATGTAAATCGTCTCCGACCAATTATTGATGCACATGGTAAGTGAATTTCAAATTCCCATCTCCCATACATTTATATATTACTTAATTCTGTTGAAGTCGTTCAATATTTTAACAGAGAAAAACAATTTCTGTCACAGCGAAGATGTCTCGTCGCAGACGATCCAATTTGGGGGGAGAAGAAGAAGAAGGAGAAGAAGAAGAAGAAGAGGAGGTGGAGGAGGAGGAAGAAGGAAGAAGAAGAAGAGGAAGAAGATGAAGAAAGAGAAGAAGGAGATGAAGAACTAGATGCTGATGATGAAGGGGGAGAAGATGATGATGATGATGAAGAAGAAGAAGGAGAAGAAGAAGATGATGATGATGATGATGGAGAAGAAGGAGAAGAAGAAGTGCATGATGCACTAAGACCACCAACACCACCACCACCACCACTACCACCATACGCCGATGGCATCGATTATGAGAGGGCCTGAATAGAATGGGAGCATCGGCAAATCGAGAGAGCTGCCGGAACCGCAAGAAATGTGGATGAAGGTAAAAAGAATATGGGTGGGGTATTAAATTAATGATGCTCATGAGAGATATTAATTTCTATCCATCTTTTCAGGATATGAATCCGGTCAGTCCGATGAGCTGACGTACAGAGCACTATTCGGGGACGATCTCGAAATGTTCCCCGATATGTTTAGCGAAGAAGAGCTGAATGCTCAAGATGTAAACCTTAGTTTTTACAACCATTAATTAAGAGAATACTTTATAAATATTTATAGCATAATTTTTTTCAATAAAAAAACAAAATATAAATAAAAAATCTTCGATAATGATCATTTCGGAATCCTTCCTATCGCGAAAAAGCGTTCCTTGGGGTGAAAAAAAAAATCATAAAAACTGTAAATTTCACAAATCAGCTTCATTGGTCCATGTGTTCTGGGTATCATCAAATCTCAACCATTTTACAAAAATGTTATTACCGTGCTTTTGTAGAACTTTTACGAGATCAGATAATCTAAGAAAATACTTTATAAATATTTATAGCATAATTTTTTTAAATAAATAAACAAAATATAAATAAAAAAATCTTCGATCATGATCATTTCGAAATCCTTCCTATCGCGAAAAAGCGTTCCTTGGGGTGAAAAAAAATCATCAAAACTGTAAATTTCACAAATCAGCTTCATTGGTCCATGTGTTGTGGGTATCATCAAATCTCAACCATTTTACAAAAATGTTATTACCGTGCTTTTGTAGAACTTTTTCGAGATCAGATAAATATCTGGATATTCAACTTTCAATAATTCTTGTTCGTAAAATCCACCGACGATGGGCTCGTTCTCATAATCTTCAATATTATACGTCACATGATTGGTATTGTTCACTCAGCTAATGGTAAATATTTCTGTCGTTCAATTTAGGATATAACCCTTCGCGAAAACATTCTCAAACTTGCGTATTCACACTTTGTCGCCAAATTTTTCAATGTGCGATTAAATCAGTGGCAAATTGCTCTATGTCGAGTACATATGAATATTATATTTTTGGATGAGCGATTCAAAATCTGGATTATTTATTCCATAACTGTATAGAAACTCTGCATCGCCAAAACCAAAGTAACTCTGCAACGGGGATATCCATTCTAGTAGCAAATTTCGACTTCCCCTATCTGAACGTAAATGGCGTTATTTACCAGTATCATTGTGTATAAAAATATGTATGAGTAATGACATTATGCTTACGTTCTTTTTTTATCGAACCGCAAAAAAATCAAATCAAATCAAATCAAATAAAAACAACAGAAACTCTGCAACGGAGATGTCCATTCTAGTAGCAAATTCTGGCGCGTCCCATCTAAACGCAAGTGTCATCATTTACGAGTATTATAGTATATACAAATTCGTATGAGAAATGAAATTGTTTCTACTTTTTTTTATATAAAAAATAAATAAAAAAAATAAATAAATAAATAAAAATAAAAAAAAAATGAAAAAAAAAACAAAAACAAAAACAAAAAACAAAAACAAAAACAAAACAAAAGAAACTTTGCAACGGAGATATCTATTCGAGTAGCAAATTTTGACAGTATCATTGTGTATATAAATATGTATGAGAAATGACATTATGCTTACGTTCTTTTTTTATCGAACCGCAAAAAAGTAAAATGAAATCAAATAAAATAAAAACAACAGAAACTCTGCAACGGAGATGTCTATTCTAGTTGCAAATTCTGGCGCGCCCCATCTAAACGCAAGTGTCGTCATTTACCCGTATTATAGTATATACAAATTCGTATGAGGAATGAAATTATTTCTACTTTTTTTATATAAAAAATAATTTAAAAAATAAAAAATAAATAAAAAAAAATAAAAAATAAAAATAAAAATAAAATAAAAAACAAAAAAAAAACAAAAAACAAAAACAAAAAACAACAAAACAAAAGAAACGTTGCAACGGAGATATCTATTCAAAAAAAGTAAAATAAAATCAAATCAAATAAAAACAACAGAAACTCTGCAACGGAGATGTCCATTCTATTTCTCATATATATTTGCATCCACAATAATACTGGTAAGTGACGACAGTTGCGTTCAGATAGGGGGGAGTCAAAATTTCTGTCGTCACTTACTAGTATTATTGTGGATGCAAATATATATGAGAAATAAAATGGACATCTCCGTTGCAGAGTTTCTGTTGTTTTTATTTGATTTGATTTGATTTTACTTTTTTTGAATAGATATCTCCGTTGCAACGTTTCTTTTGTTTTGTTGTTTTTTGTTTTTGTTTTTTGTTATTTTTTGTTTATTATTTTATTTTTATTTTTATTTTTTATTATTTTTTATTTATTTTTTATTTTATTTTCATTTTTATTTTTATTTATTTTTTTTATTTATTTTTTATATAAAAAAAAAGTAGAAATAATTTCATTTGTCATACGAATTTGTATATACTATAATACTGGTAAATGATGACACTTGCGTTTAGATGGGACGCGCCAGAATTTGCTACTAGAATGGACATCTCCGTTGCAGAGTTTCTGTTGTTTTTATTTTATTTGATTCGATTTTATTTTTTTGCGGTTCGATAAAAGAAGAACGTAAGCATAATGTCATTTCTTATACATATTTTTATGCCTAATGATACTGGTAAATAACGCCATTTACGTTCAGATAGGGGAAGTCGAATTTTGGTAGTAGAATGGATATCCCCGTTGCAGAGTTACTTTGGTTTTGGCGATGCAGAGTTTCTATACAGTTATGGAATAAATAATCCAGATTTTGAATCGCTCATCCAAAAATATAATATTCATATGTACTCGACATAGAGCAATTTGCCACTGATTTAATCGCACATTGAAAAATTTGGCGACAAAGTGTGAATACGCAAGTTTAAGAATGTTTTCGCGAAGGGTTATATCCCAAATTGAACGACAGAAATATTTACCATTAGCTGAGTGAACAATACCAATCATGTGACGTATAATATTGAAGATTATCAGAACGAGCCCATCGTCGGTGGATTTTACGAACAAGAATTATTGAAAGTTGAATATCCAGATATTTATCTGATCTCGAAAAAGTTCTACAAAAGCACGGTAATAAAATTTTTGTAAAATGGTTAAGATTTGATGATACCCACAACACATGGACCAATGAAGCTGATTTGTGAAATTTACAGTTTTGATGATTTTTTTTCACCCCAAGGAACGCTTTTTCGCGATAGGAAGGATTTCGAAATTATCATGATCGAAGATTTTTTTATTTATATTTTGTTTATTTATTTAAAAAAATTATGCTATAAATATTTATAAAGTATTTTCTTAGATTATCTGATCTCGTAAAAGTTCTACAAAAGCACGGTAATAACATTTTTGTAAAATGGTTGAGATTTGATGATACCCAGAACACATGGACCAATGAAGCTGATTTGTGGAATTTACAGTTTTTATGATTTTTTTTTACCCAAGGAACGCTTTTTCGCGATAGGAAGGATTCCGAAATGATCATTATCGAAGATTTTTTACTTATATTTTGTTTTTTCATTGAAAAAAATTATGCTATTAATATTTATAAAGTATTCTCTTAATTAATGTTTGTAAAAACTAAGGTTAACATCTTGAGCATTCAGCTCTTCTTCGCTAAACATACCGGGGAACATTTCGAGATCGTCCCCGAATAGTGCTCTATACGTCAGCTCATCGGACTGACCGGATTCATATCCTGAAAAGATGGATAGAAATTAATATCTCTCATGAGCATCATGAATTTAATACCCCACCCATATTCTTTTTACCTTCATCCACATTTCTTGCGGTTCCGGCAGCTCTCTCGATTTGCCGATGCTCCCATTCTATTCGGGCCCTCTCATAATCGATGCCATCGGCGTATGGTGGTAGTGGTGGTGGTGGTGGTGGTGGTGGTGGTGCTGTTGGTGGCCTTAGTGCATCATGCACTTCTTCTTCTCCTTCTTCTCCATCATCATCCCCATCATCTTCTTCTTCTTCTTCTTCTTCATCATCATCATCTTCTCCCCCTTCATCATCAGCATCTAGTTCTTCATCTCCTTCTTCTCTTTCTTCATCTTCTTCCTCTTCTTCTTCTTCTCCTTCTTCCTCCTCCTCCTCCTCCTCTTCTTCTTCTTCTTCTTCTTCTTTTTCTCCCCCCAAATTGTGAGTCCAGTACATCGAATGTATGTAGCAACCCAAGATTAAACGCTGCTATAAAATCCATTTTTCGCGCAGCATACAGAATCCTCCGCAGTTTACGCAATGCTGCTGCCCGATTAATCAAACGTACATCCCGTATGCACTCTTGAGGATAAAACGCCACTCTCAGTGGGGAAAAACGTTTGATCGGAAATTTAATAATGCCCGTTATATCGCTGTTGTTTCGCACTGTACTCATTTTAATTTTTTTATTTTGTACGGCCGTTCACTCTGAGTTTTGAAATAGAAGTGAAGCTAAGATTCATTCTCGATGTCACACCAAGCCCGAGAAACAAGGATGGAAATTTTCGAAAAATATATACATCTTCAAACGCAATATATTTTACCACCCAAACGACCAGCACCACCACTCGAACCACTTGATAGTTACGAGGATGCTGAAAATTTGACACTGATTCTCTCTCTCTCTCTCTCCCTGATTAATTGAGGTTTGCAGTGCAGCTAGGGGTGCACTCTCTACAAAGCCCTTCGTCGAGGAATCTAAATGAGGAGTATAAACACATCCACATACATACATTTACACACACACACACACACACACACACACACACACACACACATTTTTTTCTCAATTTCCAAAATTTATAGATTTCTAAACATTTTTATTTTTATTTTTAAATGCAATGTATAAAAATGCAATGTATAAAAATGATTATCGGAACATATAAAAATTATTTAAAAAATTTATGATATATATATACTTGGCGGAGGGGGGGGGGCGGGGGGGTGTATAGTTTGGCTCTCAAACCCGTCAATTCCTCCATTATCTTTCCGTTATTCTTATCCTTCGTGAACCCTTATATTTATATGATTTTTATTCATTTATTTTTACTTATTAGCTTATTGTATGCCATAGCGATTGTCGGGTGCATAATCCGACGTATCAAATCGAGGCAAATCGTCCCTATCGTGGCTCTATATATCGGGGTGGGGCTCCTAATGTGATACTCAGACTGCCGGTATCGGTGTAAAGTTATTTTACTATATCAAAATTTTTTCTTTTCAGGGTAATTATAACAAAAGTCATAAAAAGGGGTGATTTTTAAAATGTCAAGAATTGCAAACTTCACATATGTCGGTTTTCATAAATTTCACTTCAGCTCGTGTAGCTGTGAAATGTCACCTTTGCGATTAAAGCCCTTGCACCAAAAAGCTCTACCCCATTTCCTCACAAGCTTAACATCTCGATGTCGCCTAACCCGAAAACTGAAATTATTCATGAGTTTTAAAAAGTTTTTCTCAAATTCATTATTTGATTTTTTACGTGAATCAGTGTCAATATCTCTATACTTTTTCAGCCGTGCTTTTTGTTTGAATTTTATACACGAAATCACGTGAAGTCAGACCCTCTCTAAAATCATTTGTATATCAAGCGGGAGAGTGATCCCCTCTTGATGTTATATCACCGGAAAAAACCATATGTAAATAATAGTTCAGTTTTATGATACTGGCGATGATGAGACTCAAGGGCAATTCTTTTCGGGATTAATAGAAATATTTTTCCGAACGAGAACTCTCCGATATTGATGTCTTATTTTTCATAATCTGCCAATTATATATGAAAATTCATAAAAAGTTTTATCATGATGCAAATTAAAGTTAACATTAACTACAATAAAAATTGAAATTATTTCGGATGTTTTTATTCCGATTTTGAAGAAAAGTAGAAAGCAAATATTTTTCGATCGAGAGCCCTTCATTAATATTAATGATTTTCGCAATCTGTAGATGATATGCAAATGCTGCGAGAAGGATTGACACGGAGATGCCGGATAATGTATCGGGGATCCAAAGTTAGATTCATCTGGTGGCGAAACCTAAGAACTGACTAAGTAGGAAGCGCAAAGCCCCGTCGACCATGCGAAACGTCGAGGTTTGTTAGGATCAATTCTGAAAATTGTTGAGATTGTCCACGTAACAATAATATAGATATAGAGTTCGGAGTTTGGATGCAGAATGTGGTTTTTTTTTTTTAGGTTAGGGTCAAAAGTTGCTTTGCTCGTTTACTGCATTTGCGTCCGGTAGTGAGTAGCATAATCTGTAATGAGCTGAGAATAATCGACGACAAATCTCTCTCTCTCTCTCTCTCTACACCACGCTGTCACATGCGAGTCGCGAGCGAGCTATTTACTTACGTCGCCATATTGCTGACGTCAGAATTAAGTCATACTTCTCCTTAGGTTCCCAATATCATGAAAAAATCAGATCTTCCACACTCACAATAACCGTGATTTTTGTTTTAATTTTATATTTATCTGGAGTTGTCGATGTGGGGATTACTTACTTTGCTCATATTCTGTGGATGTAACATAAATTTTATGCAAAGCTATAAGCAGTTATTTAAAAAGCTTTAAAAAGAAATCGAATAAGTGGGCTGGCTCCGTCATGATATATATTTTTCACGGATTTCCATGTAATCTATGGATTTTGCGGAACAAAAATTGTTAGTTAAAATGTTGTTATTCATTCGGATGTTTCAACGTTACGAGAATTTTGATTTTCCTATCTGTAAGCCTATGGTTCTTGGAAATTGTTATTGTTATTATAATTACATAAAAATGTATTCATTTCTGAGAAAAGTAACCCTCCTTAAAATTATGACAATTCGCATTTTTGAGAAATTTTAATATTTGTTTCTGACCATAGACCCAAAGATATAAATATAATTGATTTTTCTCATAATGTGCTGACGACATTAAAATTTCGTGAAAATAAGCTAAGACATCCAAGATTTTTCTGAATAATACAATATATATATTTTTTTTTCTGAACGAGGGCCCTTGCAAGTGATGATTACTTATGCTTTCTCATCCCCTCCGGCTCGCATGAAGTCTTACGTGAAGTTATAAAAATTATTTAAAAAAACTTGGAAGGACAGTATAAAAAAAGATTGTATTGTTCGTGATTTTAATTTCAAACGCAATTTCTATATTATTCGCAGAAGATAAGAAAAAAAAATTACATCAATATGCTTAGTGACCTTTGGTGAGAAAAAATAATAAATTTCCTAAAAATCCAATTGCTTCATGAAAAAAAAGTTTTCCTAATTTTTATATCAACCATAGAATTTATATATACCACTAATATTAGTGGACCCGCGGGCAGAACACGATAGAAATTTTTGCTGAAATAATGAAATCATCATAGCTTTGAAATATCTAGATATCAATCTATCATGATAAAAGTTTTTTCCATTTGAATGCCATCTAGGGATATTGAGAACAAATAAAATAGTGAATATCAATGGGCCTTTCACCAAAAATATTTGATTTTGCATTTTCCCCAAAAATCATGCTTGAACTACAAAAAGTCTAAATCATTAGCAATCTCATAGCTTAGAATACACTGACGTACGAGATACGGAGAACAAGTGAAAGAGAGGACAGAGAGATAAAGAGAAAGAGAGAGAGAGAGAGAAATAACGTTGCCGAAGATTTGCTTGAAAAAACTCGAAAATTGTGAATTGCGATGATCGTCTATGCAGCTATGTGTCGATAATATGCGTTGCGACGAAAAAAGGCGGATCATGTTGGGGTACAGTTGTATACATCATAAATTTGACACTCGACACTCTGCGCGTGAAAGCGCGAGCGAACGAGAGAGAGAGAGAGAGAGAGAGAGAGAGAGAGAGAGAGAGAGAGAGAGAGTGAGAGAGAGCGTGTGGGTCAACGCCATCGACGACGTCGTCATCAAACGCTTTTTTCAAAAAATCATGGGCATCTAATCGAAAATCCCAAGACTCCCCCCCCCTCCCCCGCACACACGCACATGCACATACACGCACATACACGCAACACATGCTAACGAAAAAAATCCCAAATCCCCCCCCTGCCGCCCACCACCCACCTGCCACCCACCACCCACCTGCCACCCGCCACCCGCCGCCCGCGAGCCACCCACCGTCCGCAAGCCACCCGTGACTCACGACGCGGTTTGTGTCTCGGCTAAGTGGTTCGAGTCTCGGCTAAGTGGCTCGAGTCGCGGTTGAAAAAGGTCGGTAAATGTCGGGGTAGAGCTCTTGATCCAGAACCGGCCCATTTACTCTACTACTCTAATATACATCGTATATATAAAAAAATACTCGACACACTCACACATATACTCTTTTTTATATATAGAGATAGAGTATACATGCAAGCCTGTACAATAAGTACAAGTTTTCTAGTTTGGCTTGGTCTTTAATAATTTACGTACGCCAAATTTTCGGCTTGGCTTGGGTGAATTGTTTTTTCTTAATTTCAGATTTCAAATTTTTAGGATTTCCTCTAAATTTTGAATTTTCGGGATTTTTTTTTAAATCGAGTTTTTGGATTTTTTTTTAAATTCGAATTTTTGGGTTTATAATATCACCATGAATTTTTATTCATTTTCGACAAATAGTTTCAACACTTCGCTCTCTCGCGTTGACTATCTCTCTCCCCACCATCAGCCGCGCCGCTAGCCGCCGCACGCCGCTCGCCTCACAGTCGCTTATACACGGGTGTCTCTCTCCGTTCCCATTATCAGCCAGGCGCTTAAACACGGATAAATTGAAATGTGTATTAAGGAGGTAAAGTTGAGTGTGTGTGTCTGTATGTATAAATGTTTGTTGTGCGATTATTGGCGGTGCGTTTGACGCATGCGCGAGCAGGGGGTCCGGGGGGCGGCAGCCTCCCGTCGGGGTGAAGGGGCAGAGCCTCTTCTGGGGGTGGAGGGGCGAAGCCCCCCCTGGGGGGTTGGAGGGGCGAAGCCCACCCAGAGAAACCAAAACTAGTCTTTAAATGTAATTAAATGATCGAAATTACACGATAATTGGGCTGTTCTTTCCTGGGATATTTTTTCCTACATTCTCTTTTTTTCTAATCATTATTTTAAAACATGATAAGTATACATGTTATAAAAATATGGTTAAGGAGGTCTTTGTAAAGGAGGCTTGACGAACGACGGAAAAAAAAGAAGAAGCTATGTGCAAATTTCAAATTTGCATGATCTAATTTTCAATGCATTTTTATTTCTATTTTCCAAATCATACATTTTTTTCGAATATTATTTCAAATGAACTAACATAAAGTATGTTCAAAACCATTAATTGTAAGCAAGATTCTGCCATTTTAAAATCATTTTCGTTATTAATGAACAAAATTATATTTTGTTTTTAAGTAAAGTGAGCCTCTACGTTGAAATTCAGCTACTACGTAGGGGTTCTGAAGGCCTTGGGCAGCCTCTTCGTAGAGTTTCTAAAGGCCTCCGACAGCCTCTTTGTAGAGTTTCTGAAGGCCTCGTACAGTCTCTCTCTTGAGTTTTAGCCTCTATGTAGAATACTACGTAGAGGACTACCTTGCCAATTCCATAATGCCATCAGTATTTTTTAAATTCATTACTTTTCTATTCATCATTTTTGAATCATTTATAATTTTTCATCGGCTATTTAAAAATAATAATTTCGAACAAACTAACAAAGTTTTTTCTCCTAGGGATTTAAAATGAATTAACATAAAATATATTTTATATATGTTTCAAATATTTTTAATACAATTTTTTTTTATACTTGTCTATTTTTTTACATAATAATACACTTTTCAATTCTTCATGGTTTACAAAATAATACGTTTCTTCAATTTTGTCTATATAATAATTCCAAATCACATTTTTGTTGTGATAATATGCATTATTAGAATAAACAATTTTAAACGACGTTTCGAAAAGAACTGAAATCAATCACAAAATACTTTTAAAAAGTAAAAAAAGAACGCCAAGTTCTTAAAAAGAGTGCAAAAATAGTCAAATATCAAAATATAAAAAAAAAATTGAAATCAATTAATATAAAAGCCGAGTTTTATGTAAAAATTCCAAACATTTAAATAAAAAAACTACAAAAATTAAAAATTCAAAGCAAATTCTATAAATTTGAAATTCAAAAAAACCAAACCACACAAGCCAAGCTAAAAACTTGGCACGCTTAAGTTATTAATGACTAAACCAAACAAAACACTTGGCGTGCAGGGTTAAGAACTAATACGCTCGGCGAGAAAAAACCGCGTCCAGGCGCCCCTACCGCTTAACGAAGGAGTAAACAAACGACCCAATAAAAAAAAAATTTAACGAGTGCACTAGCAACCAACTATGACAATAAACAAAAGAGGTAATGACCGAGTAGACTACGAGAAAAGTTCACTGATAAAAATTTTGTACAATGAATACATTTAAATGAAAGGACAATAATTTTTTAATCATTTCTGAAATATTTCAGAATCTTTTATTGACCGTTTGCAGTGTCTGAATTTGATAAATGATAGTAGCATCATCAATATCGTTGATACTTCTTTTATCATACATTTTTCTTGGTGTAACCTATGTAATGATGTTTTGTTTATAACGCATTTTCTTTTATTTTCCTCTCTTCACGGTTAATCGTTTAAATATCGAATACTCATCTTAAATATTGAGGCCTCGATTTACGATGATTATCGTGGATGGTCGTGACGATTGAGCGAGTTTATTCAAGATTCTTCTTCACAATGTAAAGAGCCCCACGTACAAAAAAAGAATCTTTCCGAGAATCTTTTCAAGAGTCTTGCAAAGAATCTTGGAAAGAGTCTTGTAAACAATATTTCCATGAATCTCGAAAAGAGTCACATATTGGATCCGGAACAAGACTCTTTCCCAGACTCTTGGAAAGATTCTTTACAAGATTTTTGGAAAAACTATTTACCTCGGAGTAAAAAATCGTGTACAGTTTCTTTGCAAGATTCTTCAAATCGTTGCAGAAAAAATTCTTGGAAAATTTTTTTACGAGATCTTGGAAAGGGTCTTAGAAAGAGTCTAGCGTAGAAAAAAAGAATCTTTGAAAGAATCTTTAAAAAATTCTTTAAAAGAATGAGGTTTTTACAGAATCTCACGAAAAACTAAAAACTAATTCAAGTCAATTTTCGAAAAAGAAGAAATTTGAGAAAACCGGAAAACTTTATTTAGGAAAACGATAGAAAATCAAAAATAAAGATGATTCATATACAGAATCTTAGAAAGAATAAAATTATTTCTACGATTCTCCCGAGTGATCAGTCTTTCCTACAATTTTCCAATTAATCTTTCCAAGATTCTTTGAATGAATCTTTCCAAGATTCTTTGAATGAATCTTTCTACGATCCTTCCAATTAATCTTTCCAAGATTTAACGCCGTGTTAAAACGGACTTTGGCCATGAGGGTCATCTTTAGATTTGATTTCCTATCTTTTTCCTAAATAAAGTTTTTCAATTTTCTCAAATTCCTTCTTTTTTGAAAATTGACTCGAATTGGTCAGTTTTTAGTTTTCCGTGAGATTTCAAAAAAACCTAATCCTTTTAAAGAATCTTTAAAAGATTCATTCAAAGAATCGTGAAAAGTATCTTTAAAACAATCTTTAAATGATTTTCAAGAGTCTTGCAAATAGTATTTACAAGACTCTTTCCAAGATTCTTTACAAGACTTTTTAAAAGATTCTTGGAAAGATTCTTTTTTTCTACGCGGGGCGATACTCTAATTACGGTTGAATTAAAAAATCTCATAACGATCATTACACATAATGCGTTAGTAACACGTGAGCAATTGACAGACCTTAACAGTAAAATATACTCATGTTAATAATCTGTGTTATCACAAGATAAATAGGTATAATATTTTTCCAACTTATCTCATGGAAATCCTGCAGCACCTCCAGGGCTGATTTTTCTTAACCCTGCACGCCAAGTGTTTTGTTTAGTTTAGTCATTAATAACTTAAGCATGCCAAGTTTTTAGCTTGGCTTGTGTGGTTTGGTTTGTTTGAATTTCAAATCTGTAGAATTTGCTTTGAATTATTAATTTTTGTAGTTTTTTTATTTAAATGTTTGGGATTTTTACATATAACTTGGCTTTTATATTAATTGATTTCAATTTTTTTTTAACATGTTGATATTTGACTATTTTTTCACTATTTTTAAATACTTGGTATATATATCCTGTGAAGATGAAGACGCAGTATGAACTCACATAGCTGTGGATTCACACATGCAGCGCATAGAACGTTGTATGCGATGATTTTGAAAAAAAAATTGTCCTATTTTACCACAAAGATCCTGAGTTATAAATCTTCAAAGTATGACCAAGGCGTCTGTGTGCGTTCATTCGTATACACGAAAGTCTGTGTGCGTCATTTATGTACACGACCTTTCCAGTTGGTGTACGCAGTGGATAAGTTGTGCCAAAAGTTTTCAGCTTCAGCCATGGGGGCTGTCCCTTATTCGTACATCATACACTATGCTTACTTTTGAATTAGATGGTCAGGCATGTACTACCTTAACGCAGACGTCTGACGGACACTGTCTGGCTTTTGTCGCATAAGAAGTATTCACTTCAATAATCGTTATTGTCATTAGATGTATTTGTGACAAAATTAAGTTTGATAAATACAAAAATGCGAAAGATTTGAAATGCAATTTTTTTAAATATCAAAATCTTTATAGATTTCACTTTTTTACGGCATTATTTTGATATTATTGCATTACTGCGCCAAAAATTTAAACTCGATTGCTGCTAAATGGCAGCAATCGATAAACAATGTTGAAACGTTGGAGCGTTTTTAAGGACTGTTTGAAAATATTAAATCCTTTTACTGAATTCTTTGAGTGATTCTTTACCTAATGTATTATTTAAAAAATTTGAACTCGTTTTCTACAAAATTACGGAAGTTAGAGCATTAACAGAAATATTTCGAAAAATTTACAATAATGCCAAACTCAAAGTTACCGGGCAATTTTAACAAAAATTCCACTGCTTGAAAGAAAATAGGAGTTCTACTTGGGTCCGAAATTTTAGATTAATTCCTAAAGGCGTTTCGCCAATACATCTTTACGCATTTTTTGAGGCCAGCCTCCTCCATATAAGAGTCCTCGATGCAGGAGCGTTTCCCCCCCGTTCCGCTTGAGCGAGTTTTATCGCTCCCCCCACTGTACTTATGTACGCGAGGTCCTCTCAACTTTGGCGCCGAGAACTCCATAGAAGAGCGGGGATTCTCGAACTCTGGAGGTAGTAGTGGGGGAACGCCCCTGCGACGAATTGCTCGGAATTCACTTCCCCTAACCACCCTACGCGCCCGTGTATCAAGAACGTACTGTACGTGCGCATATACGCACGGATAGCGCATTCGAACGTCCAAACTTTTTTTCTAAATTTTTCTTCTGCATGTGTTGAAATATTTTGAACATACTTGCATATAAATCGCCAAATAAAAGTTCTGCTGCAAGCAAAGCTTCTTTTATGTAGAAGCAAAAGAGAAGATTGAGAACACTAACTTTCGCCATTTTTTGGCAATCAAGCTTAAAAAATTTGTGTAACCACATCATAGAGAACAAGAATTTTGCAATTTTGCAACCACCAAGCTCAAACTTTTTGCTAAAATTTGGATAGATGATAAAAACAATTCGTATTAGATATGGAAAAAAATGCTTTTAGGATTCAATTAAAAAAGGTTACAAACGCACTAGCTTTGATAATTTGATTACAAATGCACTATCTAATAGGAATACTTAGTATTAAAACTGGATGAATCAATTGAGAGAACAAAATGTTCGGCATTCAAAAAATTTCAAAAGATGATACCCAAATTGACTGAATTTAAAATTCGCACATGGGTTGCTTCTTGTTCATTTCCATCATCCAATAGGCTTTGAATAAAGCGCATATTCGTTATAATACTTGCTCGTGAAAGACGCTTGGTGAACGATGGGATGAATGTAAGAATGATGTGCAAGTTCCCAATGTGCACGATTTTGTCTGATATAAACTCACCTAGATTGTATTTTGTGCATGATTTTATATTAGAATGATGAGAAAATTTTGAAAAAAGCGTTTTGATCGATTTTCATTTAAAAAAAAAAAATTAAGTGCCGTTTCTTTCGACGTTTAAGATCTCCTCGAATTATTTTATATCAAGAGTGGCGATTGGGATCCAACATAGGGAGACATGACATCTAGTGGCCAAAAGTAAAAACAGAAAGAGAAGGAAGTAGTCCAGTCAGTTAACACGCGTTCTTATGTGAATTCTTATCAATTGCAATAGAATTTCGTTAATTGCAAGCACTTACGTCATTTCTAGGATCAAATTTAATGAAAGGGCATAGCCGGATAAGCATGCTGAATCTGCCCCCACGGCGTTTTCTATCGACACTTCGGGAATCATTTGGGTACCTAATAAAACTAATTCACCCAAAATTTCAGCTCCCAATTTTCAGCAGTTTTCGAGATATTCACAAAGAAAGCTTTATTCGTTTTTATTTTTTTTTTCAATAGTAAAAATGAAAATTAACAAATGAGGATTTTTTTCCAAATACTTGAGAGTAAGAGACATACAAAAATATTTTTGATATGATTCCCAAAATTAAAACGAATTAAAAAAAAAATATAAAACTAAAATAATTTTTTTAACTACGTTTTTTAAAACATGCAATCACCAAATTTTAACAAGAAACGTCTTTTATACTCCTCTATACTCAGAAATTTTTTTAATTTTTTTGAGTTGGTGCAACATTATGGGAAAAATTAAAAACTGTTTTCACTGAAAGCGCCTAACATTTTTTTTTACAATTTATTCGGTAGGAAAACAAGGCGATGAAAAAGCAAAACTTCGGGTAATTATTGAGCATATATTTAAATATATTATATAAAAATTGCATAGGAAAATATTACAAAATGGTGACACTGCACACTGAGAAAAAAGAATGTTTGAATGAACAAAATCTGCAGTCAAATACGTTCAACTAGATATTTAATTAGTACAATTCAACCGAAGCGCAGAATCGTTCAAAAAACTAATTATTTAGTCAGACCAAATAAATATCTAGTTTAACGTATTTGACTGCAGATTTTGTTCATTCAAACATTTTTTCTCTCAGTGCAGCAATTCTCTCGCGGCATGTCGAATAAAACGGCACGTGGCATAGTTTCAACAATTTTTAATCTTTCTATATAAAAATTTAATCAAGACTTTGAAATAAAATTTCGAAGTGAACCACGTCGGAGATTTTTGATAAGTTAATTGAAACAATATTTATTAACAAATAATTGTCCTTATTTGGTGAAACTTGGACAACTTTAATCAGATACTTGCCAATTATTTCTAAAATGTGCTACGTAGTTCACTTTGAAATGTTATTTCAAAGTTGTAGTTGAATTTTCAAACAGAAAAATTAAAAATTGTTGGATTTACGCCGCGTGACTTTAGATTCAATCTTTTATTTTCCCTCTGTTACTATTATTTTTCGCCTGTTTCATCATAAATATTATCTACACGATTGTATCATTTTGTTCTTAACATTTGCCTAAGGTTTGCCACGGCATAAATAAATATCAATAAAAATGTCAATATATCTATTGTTGAAGGTACATTGAAAACCGCGTTTTTAAATAAAATTTTTCTTTTAAACTCTCAACGAAGGGGGTGACACAGACCACTAGAATCGAAACGCGAGATGTCCATCTTTTTTGTCGCCAAAATTCGTCACTCGTGGCGCTAGTAGTCTTCTGCTCGCAGTAAGGCATGTCTATACAGGGTGCCCCACGAATGCAGGGCAATACTGTGAAGGTAGATTCGTGACATAATATCGAGTAGAAAAGTCCTTTACCATTTTTGATATTTTGAACCCCTGAATTGTTAATAATTCATGAAATCAATCGAATCAAACGGCACGCAGCATAACTCAGACAGTTTTGAATTTTGCCATTTAAAAATTTAACTACAACTTTGGAATAACATTTCAAAGTGAACCACGTTGGACATTTTAGAAATATTGATCTTTGAGTAATTGGCAAGTATCTGATTAAAGTTGTCCAATTTTCACCAAATAAGGACAATTGTTTGTTAATAAATATTGTTTAAATGAACTTATCGAAAATCTCTGACGTGGTTCACTTCGAAATGTTATTTCAAAGTCTTGATTAAATTTTCAAATAGAAAGATTGAAAATTGTTGAAGTTATGCCGCGTGCCGTTTGATTCGACATGCCGCGAGAGAATTGCTGCAGTGTCACCATTTTGGAATATATTCCTATGCAATTTTTATATAATATATTTGAATATATGCTCAATAATTACCCCAAGTTTTGCTTTTTCATCGCCGTTTTTTCCGCCCGAAAAAATTGTAAAAAAAAATTTTTTAGGCGCTTACAGTAGTGTTGTCTCTTAAACCGAAAAAAAATAGTTTTTAATTTTTTCCATAATGTTGCACCGACTCAAAATAATTAAAAAAATTCCTGAGTATAGAGGAGTATAAAAGACCTCTTCTGTTAAAATTTGGTGATTGCATGTTTTAAAAAACGTACAAGGGAAATCCAAGACCTTGCCCTCACCGATTTCGCCGAAACTTCGCAGGTTTGTAGGGCATACCTAATAATATAAGTACCGAAAAAAGTAAGACCCACTATTCAGAAACTCGCGAGAAAATCGACTTTGAAATTTTCCGTCGTGTTTATAGACTTGTTGCGTTTTTAACTTTTCAAGGAGCGCCTGCCGTAGTGGCTGAGCGCTCCGACTCATAACCGCAAGATCGCTGGTTCGAGTCTCGCTGTTGGCAATTTTTTTTTTCTCATGATTATTTTTTTTTATGAAAGTTATTCTAAAAACACATTTATTATCATTATGCATGTTATTAATTGTTAATAATTTATTTCCATCATGAGAATTCAATTCAATTCAATCTATTGTCCACCATCAATTGTCTGCACCAATATTCTCTGACATGCTCCAATACGCGTGGTTTGCGGCCAAATTGTCCGATGAGCGAACAATATTCATGAATGTAAACCAAGTCTGCTTTGTAACGGACGTTTTGAAAAATCCATGCGAATGCAAAAATTCGGCATTCAATACATGCGCTAGATGCCGCAAAAATGATTGTTTCCCATGTTTTTACGACGAGTATCACCCTGCTTCGTGCAGTACTTTGTAAACATAACTTGTAAAATCAAATAAATGAACAAATGATTTTGCACAAGTCTCGAGTATATTTTATACATTTCCCATGTCCTCACAAAAAGTAAAAAAAAAATATTTTTTCATGATGAAAATAAATTACTAACAATTAATAACATGCATAATGATAATAAATGTGTTTTTAGAATAACTTCCCTGTTATAGAGTCAAGAAAATATTTCTTGTAAAAGTTATTGATATTACAAAAGAATAAATTATTAAACATTTTCGTGCGACGTTCGTTTTTCCACAGGAGAAGTCGAAAAAAAAATTATTTTCTCATGATGGAAATAAATTATTAACAATTAATAACATGCATAATGATAATAAATGTGTTTTTAGAATAACTTTGATAAAAAAAAAAAAATAATAAGAAAAAAAAATTGCCAACAGCAAGACTCGAACCAGCGACCTTGCGGTTATGAGTCGGAGCACTCAGCCACTACGCCAGGTGGTCCTTGAAAAGTTAGAAAACTAACAAGTATATAATCACGACGGAAAATTTTAAAGTCGATTTTCTCGCGAGTTTCTGAATAGTGGGTCTTACTTTTTTCTGTACTTACACCCCCGCTCAAAAGTTTGGATACACCTGTCGATATTTTTTGCCGCACTAAAAGTTGCATCACTCCGCCAAAAAAAAAGATAATCAAATTTTTAAAAAAGCGTTTTGAAGGGAAGCAAATCAGCTTCATTTCCCTTTTTTAAAAGATTTTTTACGATTCTTTTTCGACCCAGTATGAATTCTTGAACGTGACCGTTTTTTGGCTTTTTTTCGACCATCGCGAAATGGGCGCACAGCTTGAGGGCATTTTTTTCGGATTTTTCATCTGCGGGACATTTAAAAGGGCACGCAAACACTTCATTTTTGTCCGTAAAATATTTTCGTACGATTTTTTCTTTCAAAGTTATTTCACTTTTGGCTAAACAAGACAAATTTTGAAAGATGCAACGTAACTCGAAAACTATAGAGTTTGAAAGAAAATGGCAAGTACAAAAAAAGTAGCGTAGATATACGCGGAAACGTCTGGGATTATTTCAGAATTCTCCTATAAAAATTTTTTTTCTACTATTTTTGCTCGAAACTCGAAATCGTGTCTGATTGAAATTTCCGTACTTGGTGATACAATAAAAATCTGAAAAAATTCAGCGATATTTGGTATGCTATGGACAACAATTATTAATAATAATACTGCCCAAAAGTTATTGATAATTTGTTTAAACAATTTCTTAATGACTTTTGGCCAATATTATTATATTGATGAACAATAATCAATAATTAATATTGATCATTATCGTTCATAGCATGCCAAATGTTGCTGAATTTTTTCAGATTGTTTTCAACATGTTATTATAGGTCTTCGAGCTTTTTCTAAAAAACATGTTGAAAAAATGTTGAAAAAAATCTGAAAAAATTCAGCAACTTTTGACATGCTATGAACGATAATAATCAATATTAATTATTGATTATTGTTGATCAATATAATAATATTGGCCAGAAGTCATTAAGAAATTGTTTAAACAATTTATCAATAACTTTCGGGCAGTATTATTATTAATAATTGTTGTCTATAGCATACCAAATATTGCTGAATTTTTTCAGATTTTTATTGTATCACCAAGGACGGAAATTTCAATCAGACACGATTTCGAGTTTTGAGCAAAAATAGTAGAAAAAAAAATTTTATAGGAGAATTCTGAAATAATCCCAGACGTTTCCGCGTATATCTACGCTACTTTTTTTGTACTTGACATTTTCTTTCAAACTCTATAGTTTTCGAGTTACGTTGCATCTTTCAAAATTTGTCTTTTTTAGCCAAAAGTGAAATAACTTTGCAAGAAAAAATCGTACGAAAATATTTTAAGGACAAAAATGAAGTGTTTGCGTATCCTTTTAAATGTCCCGCAGATAAAAAAGCCGAAAAAAATGCCCTTAAGCTGTGCGCCCATTTCGCGATGGTCGAAAAAAAGCCAAAAAACGGTCACGTTCAAAAATTCATACCGGGTCGAAAAAAAATCGTAAAAAATCTTTTAAAATGGGGAAATGAAGCTGATTTCCTCCCCTTCAAAACGCTTTTTAAAAAATTTGATTATCTTTTTTTTTGGCGGAGTTATGCAACTTTTAGTGCGGCAAAAAATATCGACAGGTGTATCCAAACTTTTGAGCGGGGGTGTATATTATTAGGTATGCCCTACAAACCTGCGAAGTTTCGGCGAAATCGGTGAGGGCAAGGTCTTGGATTCCCCTTGGTAGTTAAAAAAATTATTTCAGTTTTATTTATTTTTTTAAAAATTGGTTTCACTTTTGGGAACCATATAAAAAATATTTTTGTATGTCTCTGACTCTTAAGTATTTGGAAAAAAATCGAGATTCGTAAATTTTTATTTTTACTATTAAAAAAAAAATAAAAACGAAAAAAGCGTTCTTTGTGAATAACTCGAAAACTGATGAAAATTAAGAGCTGAAATTTGGGGTGAATTAGTTTTATTAGGTACCAAAATGATTCCCAAAGTGTTGATAGAAAACGCCGTGGGGGCAGATTCAGCATGCTTATCCGGCTATGCCCTTTATTGAAATTACTTCTCCACGTTTACTATTGTTCATGCATTTCAAACGGTAAACGACAATGAAAGGGCAATTCAATGCTGTTGACGTAAAATGTTCGATTATTAGGTTATGTTTGTCATTCATTTCGTGCAGCAGACGACGTATGCACAACGTTTAACTTCCTCATTCAACGCAGATTCGTAGCTTGAACCACATTTGACGAGTGATTTGCAGCCAAAACTGTCTCTCCTTCTATAAAATTGCACTGAGCAGGATTTGTACCTGGCCAATCACTTATATTTTCGATATTTATTAATATTTAGAATAAATACCAATACTGCACATAAGAATTCTGTACATTGCTACAACTCTTCTGCGCCATATTGAATAGGCCCCGCCCACATGTTGGATCCCAATAGCGACTCGAGACAAGTACATTACCTAACCTTACCGACACAAGGAGCTTCCAGCGGACTCTCTATACAGCAAGGATCTTGCTTATACACAGTAGTATATCTATATTAAAAAATATATTTTTTCGATTATACTTGAAATATACGGTGTAGAAAATTTTAAAAATGCACGTTTTGTTCGTGATTTTTTTCTCTTTCCGTCAACAGCCAAATGAATGATACAGGTGTTTGCATATGGAAGATATCGAATTTATATTGTTATTTTCCGAATATTACGACGATCATGGTTTTTCTTCTTCCTCGATTTTACGCAGAACCAATTCCCACTGCACGAGCCAATCCCAATCGCTGATACAATTTCTGAGCTCAGTGATTGGCTCGTGTTGAGACGATAAATCGAACCACACACAAATTTATCTTCGCACCATCTAACAGCGGATTAAACCACCAAAATGATGAATGCAGAAACCTACGTACCGACCATCATGTGTCACCTAAAAAATAAATATCGATACAGCTGTCTTCCCGAGCAACTTTATAATTACTAATTGCAGTGACGATTTTTTTTTTTTTTTTTTTTATAAAACGTGCATCGAGTTAATATATATGGGGCATTCCACGCCAAATCGACCACTTTAAAACCTGACCCCTTTGGATTTGGCTGAAACTTTTTTATTTTTTTCTACCCTATGAAAAAGATTTTTCAGAATTTTTTCAGATTTTTTTACGAAACCGATAAAAAGTTATGAATATTTCAAAAAAAATGGCCTTTTATTTTTCAAATATCCATAACTTCTTCAAAAATTGCCTTATCGGGATGTTTTTTTTTTCTAAATTTTCGTTTTTAAATGTACTTTTCAGAAAAATATTTTAAAAAATGATTCAGAGCTATCTTCATTGTTTTTTTTCTAATTTTCGGAAAAAAACGAAAATTTCTCGATGATTACCATTTCTAATTTTTAATTTCTTTTTTTTATTAGAAACCGTGATATTTTCTGTAAGATGTCTGAAATTTTCAGAGTGGGGAGATTTTCTCTTCTATTTTTTTTTTCAATTTAAAAAAAAAAATTTTTTTGCACTCAGCTTATTTCTTATAATACTACTTTAGGGATTTATAATTATGTAGAGAGAACATCAAAGTTAAAAAAAAAAATGGCATTCAAATCTTATGAATTAAAAAAAATGGCTATTTATTTTTCAAATGTCCATAACTTTTTCAAAAATTGGCTTATCGGAATGACTTTTTTTTCAAAATTTTTGTTTTCAAATGTACTTTTTAGAAAAATATTTGAAAAAATTATTTAGACCGATCATCATTGTTTTTTTTTTAATATCAAGGTTCAATAGCAGGAAATATCAAGGTTTCCAATGAAAAAACGAAAAAAAAAAAAAAAAATGGTAATCATCGAGAAATTTTCGTTTTTTTCCGAAAATTAAAAAAAAAACAATGATGATCGGTCTAAATAATTTTTTCAAATATTTTTCTAAAAAGTACATTTAAAAACAAAAATTTTGAAAAAAAAGTCATTCCGATAAGCCAATTTTTGAAAAAGTTATGGACATTTGAAAAATAAATAGCCATTTTTTTTTAATTCATAAGATTTGAATGTCATTTTTTTTTTTTTAACTTTGATGTTCTCTCTACATAATTATCAATCCCTAGAGTAGTATTATAAGAAATAAGCTGAGTGCAAAAAAAAATAGAAGAGAAAATCTCCCCACTCTGAAAATTTCAGACATCTTACAGAAAATATCACGGTTTCTAATAAAAAAAAAGAAATTAAAAATTAGAAATGGTAATCATCGAGAAATTTTCGTTTTTTTCCGAAAATTAGAAAAAAAACAACGAAGATAGCTCTGAATCATTTTTTTAAATATTTTTCTGAAAAGTACATTAAAAAACGAAAATTTTGAAAAAAAAAAACATCCCGATTCGTCAATTTTTGAAGAAGTTATGGACATTTGAAAAATAAAAGGCCATTTTTTTTGAAATATTCATAACTTTTTATCGGTTTCGTAAAAAAATCTGAAAAAATTCTGAAAAATCTTTTTCATAGGGTAGAAAAAAATAAAAAAGTTTCAGCCAAATCGAAAAGGGTCAGGTTTTAAAGTGGTCGATTTGGCGTGGAATGCCCCATATATACATATTATAGTTCATATATATCGTCGCATTCGTTTTAGTTTATTTTCATATATTATTTAAAAAAATACTTTAAATTCAACGATGGTTTGACAACACTCATTGTAAATAGAAATGAGTTGTTTACAAAACGTGCATCGAGTTAATATGTATGTATCACATTTGTTTGAATTCATCTTAAATATTTAAAAACTTTTAAAAAGAAAAAAATGATATGTGCTCAATAAAAATTCATAACCCATATTTACAGTTCGTACGGAAAAAATTGGTGTAGTGATTTGTGCTGCCAGAATATTTTTGTTCCCTTGAACAAAAAAAAAAATGATAAATTCATTCACTTAACGCAAAATTAAAAGGGTTTGCCAATTCTTGGTACATAATTCTTCTAAATTATGGAAGGCGGTCTACACTGTTGAAAAAATTTATTTGAAACAAACAAAATTTATTTGATGCAAGTAAATAAATTATTTATATATAATCCGCTAATTTGTTATTGGGATAAAGTAAATATCTTTGTTCAATAAGATCAAATATGAAATCTTTTAAAACAACGCACAGTTATTATACGGGAGTGTACGGGCGACTGAAATATCAAACCGATTAACTACAGTCAAGTAAATCAAAATTTTAATAAAGCTTCCGACTTTTTTGGTGCCGTCTATGTTTCCATAGAAGTTAGAAAATGCTTTCTCTGATCTAGAAACTGCTCATTTAAATGGAACATCCCATCAGTTTCTTCCAAATCCAAATCTATTGGTCGAATTACATATTGTTTTAGATCAATATTATGATATTTTGCATTAACTGATATAGATAGTTGTATCTAACCGGTAATTAGTCCAATCAACAGGAAAAATGATCGATTCAATAAAATGCGTATTGGATATTTGTCCCTAAACATGCTATAACAAATTTATTGCCCTTGCAAAATAATTTAATATGCATAGTTTACCGGCCCTAAAAAGTGATAAATAGAAAAAAGTGGAAAATCTGCCCCAATTCTCCGATCTAATTTTTCTGTCCGACCGGGAATCGAACCCTCGACCCTGCCTATCGTACCTAATTACCTAACACGCTACTTATTACGCTATCGACTACTACTATGCACTTGAAAAAAGTTAAGGGTTATGAAGATTCGAATTTTATCCGGCAAGGGAAAGTTTATTTTGTTTATGAATACCTTTTTTTCATGAACACTCTGCTCGCTATAATTCGTATATATCGTATATACAAAAAATGCAAAGTCATCAGATTGCTATTGATTAAAACGACAGTTTTAATCAATTGTTTAAAAAATAATTTCAAAAAATTGTTAAAAAAACAATAACAAATTATTAAAAAAACAAGCAATAACAATTTGTTTAAACGAATAAGCAATAACAAATTGTTTAAACAAATAAGCAATAACAAATT
Source organism: Alloplasta piceator (assembly GCA_946863875.1). NCBI lineage: Eukaryota > Metazoa > Arthropoda > Insecta > Hymenoptera > Ichneumonidae > Alloplasta > Alloplasta piceator. The sequence goes on from OX333074.1 coordinate 34,399,433, forward strand.
GTTTAAACAAATAAACGATAACAGATTGTTGAAACAAATAAACAATTTTTAGAAAGAAAAATGTTAAAATAAAATGACAAAAAAATAAAAATAAAACGAAAAGTATAAATTGATTGATTTTAGTCGTTAACTCATTTTTCGAAAAAATGGACTTGACCCGTTCTGCGCAGAAACCACAGAAGAATCATCGTTATTTTCGATTTTAGAAAACCGTGTCATAATATAACATAATTTTTTCTTGTACCGGAAAAATACACGGTAAGATTCAAAACTTAAATTACTTGCGTCAAAAAGTTTTGGTTAATTCACTCACAAATTTTCCATATACACAGCTAATAACTTGAGATTGTGTTGAATGAATAAAATCTGATGCTTACATAAAATGATCATTTCAGATAAATAATATTGATATTAAAAAGGAAAAAATCCCATTTTAGTATTAAATAATTTTTAGTTGGCTTGATAAAACAGAATGTTCCGATGGATCATCCGAAGTAGTAGAATTAAGTAATTTATTTTTGTTATCCCAGGGTATCTGGCATCTGGGTATATTTTCTTGTACTAAAGAAAAACACAATTGATGTAAAAAATGTAAATGACTTGCCTACAGTATTTTTGGCTTATCCAATTAAAAATATTACATATACGCAACTAATAACTCCGTTTGGTGTTGATCAAATAAAGTATTTCGATAAAAAATATTAATTATTTCCATCTAATATTTGTGGCTTGCTGTTCGTAGAAAACCTGCATTTGAATAAAATAACTGTAACTAGTGTCAATGAATTAGATTGATTTGACCAAACAACTGCTACCAAGAAAATGACTTACTGAGCGCAACTTCCGTTTTTATTTCATGCAAAGAAAAAACGATTTGTCTCAAGTAAATGACACTCAAGTAATTTGGTTTATTTGGATCAAATGAATTTTTTTAACAGTGTAAGAATTGTTTGCCAAGGACTTCCAGAGACTTTCAATTTCTTATTAATGTAACATGTTCGTCGTTTTTTCAGAAATATTTATTTAGAATTTATTGTGATCTGTCAAAAAATGTATTTAGAATTCATTATGATTAGTCGAAAAAATTTTTTATCATCCAAATTAATACCGTACTTGATACTATTAATATCAATCTTAGTATTTATAATATTTTTTTGCTGCACACCGGTCATAATTCTATTCATAATGAGGTTTATAATTTTTTTACTCATCGACGGAAGATTTTGTATACAGGATCTAATTTGTGGTGTTAGTTGAAGAAAAAAAGTTATGAACCTCAGTATTAATAGCACTTTGTCCACTACATAATGAAGGAAATTCTATTCATATTGAGGTTTATGATTTTCTCTCATCGACGGACGTTTTCGTTTCAAATATAATTTGTGTATTCCATTGGACAAACAAATTATTATAATTACATGAAAGTTATATATTTAAATGAAATTATAAATCATATTATACTATATACATCTTTGTGGATTATTGCGGGTGATACTAACTCCAGAAAAAAAGCTGGCCACGAAACGCCAAAGCTGCATACATGGTTTTTTATCTTTAAATCAATAAATGATATAGCGTGAATTAAGGTCAGGATCAGGTAAGGACTATCGGTTATGAGGTATATGATTTATTATCATTTATGGTAATTGATGAGAAAACCAAGAATGTCAGATTTCATAGCATTTCGTTCGCTGCGTACTGGTAAAAATTTTATCAATAATGAGGTTTATGATTTTTTAACTCATCGATGGGAGTTTTTGTATCCAAAATATGATTTGTGGAGTTAGGTGAAGAAAAATAATAATGAACCTTTGTATAAATAGCATTTTATTCACTGCACAATGAAGAAAATTCAATCTATATTGAGATTTATGACTCGTTCTTTCATCGATGAATGATTTCGTGTCTAAAATATAATTTTTGCAGTCTATCGGACAAGAGAAATTATAAACTAAGTATATAAAAATAATATAATTACATGAAATTATAAATAATATTAAATTATATAATCGAATAGAATTATGAATTATGTATAGTTGAAAAACCGAATGGAAACACTTTGCAAAAAGTGGACAAATCACGCCCAAAAACACCAAAAATGGTGTACAAAAATTGGAGACAAGTACATTTACGAAAGTATCTCTAATTCAGTCTTCTTACAAAAAGTTGTGAAATAAATAGACATGAAACTCACAACACCCATTGCCAAACACATGTAGTTTCCCAATGTAATATTAACTGTATAATCATGATTCTTAGGGGTGGAGTCAAAATAAAAAAATTCGAAAAAATCTTGACGGTAAAAATTTAAGGAACAGCAAAATCAAGTGAAAATTGTTGACAAAGGGAAATTATCAATGAAAAAAATAATAAAAAAAATAGAAAGTACTTGGCGAGTTTTTTCACTGAGCATACCTGGTTTTCACCTGTTAACTAAAAAACCGTTTTGACTGATCATCCGTTAAAAACGAACTTGCCAAGTATCAATGAAAAAAATGATCAAAAAAATAAAAAGTACACTATTTTTGGTGTTTTTATGCTATAAACAGTGCGATATCTTACGGGTGAAAGGCCACTCGTTCATTTACCAGCAATAGCAACAAAACTGTTGCCAGCTTCCTTTTTTTAAATTTTTTCACACATATATTACGCGTTATTGACTATTCGTGTATGTTCTGGTTGTCACGATTTCACATATATAGCCGATATAACAGCGCGGACTTCCGCCACTATCTATACAGATATGGTCTATATATATTTTCATCAATCTTTATATGGTTCGATATGTATACAATAATAATGTGGTAATAAGAATGTAAAGTGAACAGCTACAGACAGTGGTATTCGCTTCTGAGAAAAGCGAGAGTATTGCTTGCTAACGAAACACGTTGCTGGGAGTGCCAAAAACTAAATGGGTGGTCGACGAATATCTGTACTATATGTGCATTTATCGTTCAATTTGGACTTAAAAAAAGTTTTTTGCATTCAAAGGGACAAATATTTTATTTAGAAAAAACGTTACAACATTCTTTTGAATAATTAATTTATTGAACAAGTCAATGGATGGGTTACTCCAAATGTGCATCATATGCTCTTTTTTGTAGACCAGTCAAGTCAATAGAGATCAATGTTTGAAACACTCTTTGTCGCTCTTTTATTGCATACCATACGCGTCCAGAATTTTAAAGAAATCGATTTTTTTAATATAAATTATTGTTCTTTATAGTTTTAGGATCATTTTAGTAAAAGCTGATTGAAAAAATCATACATGGTTCAGAAGTTACAATTCAAAATGTGGATGCGCGACAGGAGCCTACAAGCGCACAGGTAGCCCTCATTTAAGGTCGCTCCATGGGGTTGTTTAATTAAGAAATGATTGAAATTTCGCATATAGGTGATTTAATATGTTATCCAAACGTCTGTGCAGTTTAAATAAGTTAAACTATCTTGAACCCGAAATATTCACACTCAAAGTTGGCTTAATTCGGAAGCTCGATTTGGAAGCTCGTTATCGAATAATTAAGATTAACAAATTTAAAAAAATTAAATGTAGTCTCATGGAAACTGATATAAATTTGCGATAAGTTTTTTTTTTGACCTCTCAATTTTTTAATATCCACAATATACTGGAAGCAACGGAAAGAAATCGAAGTTGATTGATAAATATTTTTTTAAATTGTTTAAAAAATTGTTTTTAACAAAACGTTAATTTCCTAATAACGAGCTTCCTAATCGTCGTGAAATTTTTACACGACCTCTTAAATACCTCATGCAAAAACATACCAAATTTCCAGAGTTTTCTCATTATTTTTTATTTTAACCCTTAATGAGGTTGAAGTAATGATGATAGAATTCTAAAAATTTGGTATGTTCTTACATGAAGTATTCAGGAGGTCATGTAAAAATTTCACTACGATTAAGAAGCTATTTATTGAACAATTAACATTCAAAGGTTTCATAGCTTCTAAACAACCTTAATTCTAACGTCAAAACAAAACGTACGAAGTTGATAAAAAACCGAGAAAAGCTCGAAAGAGATGTCACGAATTACGTGTAAAAAAATCAGGATGATTTACCGTCTAGTTCCCAAGAAATAACCATTCCAACCCGACGATTTTGGTATTATAATATAAATTCTGCAGGCGAAGGAGCGCGTTGAGAGGAAACAGAACGACGATCAGAACCAATCGGAACGTTGCCACGATCGTCGTGCTCACACACACCCCACATGGAAATTTATATAAGTGAAATATAAGCAGAAAATATATTTTACTTTTATTGCATTAATAAGAGTCATGTATGCAGCGTATATCCAATACATTTAAAATATATGGAAAATATAAGTCGCATATTCAAGAATTTGGCGCTTGTTTGTATATGAGTTGTAAACATTGAATGTATTCATAATATATGCAGCATATAAATTGTATAAATAGGAAATGTACATGGCTTTACGGGTGCATATATGCTACGTATAAAACATACCCAGTGAACACGTTATGTTGCCGCAATGTACCATGGAAGTTACATGTAATGTTACAATGTTATCCCTATGTAACGTTGCTGTTATATAACATGCAAGTAACAATGTTATGTAATATTTGTTACATGTAGGTTACATAACTGCAATATAACTTTGTTACATTACAGCAATGTAACATATGTTATATTGCGGCAATATAAATTTGTTACATTACAGTAACGTAGCAAATGTTATATTGCGGCATTATAACATGGAAGTTACATGTAATGTTACAATGTTATTCCTATGTAACGTTGCTGTTATATAACGTGCAAGTAACATGTTATGTAACATTTGTTACATGTAGGTTACATAACTGCTATATAACCTTGTTACATTACAGTAATGTAACATATGTTCTATTGCGGCAATATACCATAGAAGTTACACACTGTAAACATCTTTACTACGAGGGGTCAGCGGTCGTGAAATCAAGTTATGAGGGATGGCGTAAGTTATGAGGGGTCAGGTATTTTGGAATGAAGTTTTGAGAGTTCACATGACACTAGGGGTCGGAGGCCCGCAAATTAAGTTATGAGAGGTCACTTAACTTATGAGAGGTCACAGCTCTTTCAAACATGTTTTGAGGGCTTACATAATTTATGAGAGGTTAGAAGCTCTGAAATTAAGTTATGGAGGGTAACGTAAGTTATGAGGGTTCAGGTATTCTGGAATAAAGTTTACATAACTTATGAGGGATCAGGGGATTGGAATTCGCAAATAAAAAAACGAACTTTCATGGTTTATTGCTCATTCAAATGCATATACTATTATTATTATTATTATTATTATTATTATTATTATTATTATTATTATTTGACTACCATTATTATACTACTATTATTTGTTCGGCACTCCAGCATTCATATATTATACAAGTAGAGAGAATTCATAAGTAGTCGGTAGCGTAATCGGTAGCGTGTTAGGTAGATAGGTAGGATGGTAGGTAGGGTCGAGGGTTCGATTCCCAGTCTCTGAGAAAAGTTAGATCAGACAATTCGTGCAGATTTTTTTTTCCTATGAATCTCTTTCGGGCCGGTAAACTATGCATATTAAATTATTTTGCGAGAGCTATATATTTTTTATAACATGTTTAACAACAATTAATTCTAGTTACAGTAACGTAACACAACTACATAACTGTTACATAACTGTTACATAACTGTTACATAACTGTTACATAACTGTTACATAACTGTTACGTAACTGTTACATAACTGTTACGTAACTGTTACATAACGTTACATAACTGTTATGTAACAATGTTACATTGCTGAGTAGGAAATTGTAACTTACATGTAACTTACATGTAACGTCCATGTAATGTTACATGTTACAAACGGTAACGTTGCCGTTACATTGCTGCAACATTACTGTGTCCACTGGGTATATATGTATATAGTGTACGCGGTTGTATATTTAAATGTATGCCACGTTCAAAGTGCATATGTAAAAAATATACGCCGCTGTATATATTATGTAGATCATTATGTACGCATCATATAAATTATGTAGATCAAAAGTATACAATCATTATTACATCTATGTAAGAATTGAGCGCTTGTTTTTATATGAGTTGTATACATGGAATGTATTGATCATGTATGCCGCATATAAACTGTATATACTGTCATACCCCGACTTACGCCATGGCGTAACCCCGGGGCCAGTGAGTAAGTATTTCATTTGAAATGAAATTATATGAAATTTGTATTTCGCATATATTTACTTGTATAATAAAAATATAAACGTAATGAAATGTCCATATGTTATTAATATACCAGTACAATATTTGACATGTATTTTCATGTGTAAGAAAAATATAATTAAAATAGATTCTTCCCACAAAAAGTATGTCAGTGAAACATACAAAAAAAAATGTAGCATGTATGTTGCATTTTGAAAGTAAGTATTTCATTTAAAATAAAATTATATGAAATTTGTATTTCGCATATATTTACTGTCTGGAATTTATAAGGAATATATATGCGCCATGTATGCAATGCACAGATGGCGCGTATATATGGATTATACTTTTTGGCGCTATATATGTGACGGTTATAAATATACGCCGCATATAATTTTCGCGTATATTTCACTTATATAAATTTCCAACTGAGACAGAAGCATGCGTCGTCTGTATAAGTAGCTTTTTGTGTATGGGGGCAGAGTCGGGTCAGTTTCGGCAAAAAGTTGACTCGGAAACTGAAGCAATTGTAGGTTAAGAGTACTTGATAGAATGAATTTACGACAGTCAAATATATCAATCATATTAGCTATTGGCACTGAATTAATAATGCGTGCATTTTAAATGTATTTACTACAAATCGACACAATCATCAACCCTGCAAATATGCATATGCTGTGTAACTTTTTATTGAGGTTGTCTCGCAGGAACTACCTTAAGGGATCATCACTGTGACAGGAAAAGAGAAATCTGTCTTCTCGACGTCAATGCTCGATTCGACTCCTCGAGCGCCCAGTAATCCCATAAAGTAAAATTGTCAAATTATGAATTATGATTAAGGTCCGCAATAGTCAGATAGGAACCGGCTATATATTATATCATACGTTTCATACGAGACACAACACGGTGCAGACCACACTCCTTATTCGACTATATTTGACAAAGCGGGAATATGGGATTCGACCCCCACTTAACCGGTGACCCCTCTAACCGCGGTAATCTTGGTGAGTCATCCGGTATGTTAGAAAATTATAATCACTTCTTCATCTCCGTCTGTAAGGAGAAGAACGTCAACTGTATTGTTCTGTATTGAAGTCGGCCCTCGAGGAGTTTTGTCGCGTACCGTGTCTTTCTACATATTTCCCAGTGAACACGTTATGTTGCCGCAATGTAACATGGAAGTTACATGTAATGTTACAATGTTATCCCTATGTAACGTTGCTGTTATATAACATGCAAGTAACAATGTTATGTAACATTTGTTACATGTTGGTCACATAACTGCAAAATAACTTTGTTACATTACAGCAATATAACATATGTTATATTGCGGCAATATAACTTTGTTACATTACAGTTAACGTAGCATATGTTATATTGCGGCAATATAACATGGAAGTTACATGTAATGTTACAATGTTATTCCTATGTAACGTTGCTGTTATATAACCTGCAAGTAACATGTTATGGAACATTTGATACATGTAGGTTACATAACTGCTACATAACCTTGTTACATTACAGTAATGTAACATATGTTATATTGCGGCAATATACCATAGAAGTTACACACTTTAAACATTTTCACTACGAGGGGTCAGGCGAAATTAAGTTATGAGGGATGACGTAAGTTATGAGGGGTCAGGTATTTTGGAATAAAGTTTTGACAGTTCACATGACACTTATGAGGGGTCAGAGGCCCCAAATAACTTATGAGGGGTTAGAAGCTCTGAGATTAAGTTATGAAGGGTAACGTAAGTTATGAGGGTTCAGGTATTCTGGAATAAAGTTTACATAACTTATGAGGGGTCAGGGGATTCGAATTCGCAAATAAAAAAACCAACTTTCATGGTTTATTGCTCATTCAAATGCATATACTATTATTATTATTTTATTATTATTATTATCATTATTATTATTATTTTACTACCATTATTATAGTACTATTATTTTTTCGGCACGCCAGCATTCATATATTATACAAGTAGAGATAATTCATAAGTAGTCGGTAGCGTAATCGGTAGCGTGTTAGGTAGATAGGTAGGATGGTAGATAGGGTCGAGGGTTCGATTCCCAGTCTCTGAGAAAAGTTAGATCAGACAATTCGTGCAGATTTTTTTTTCTTCTATGAATCTCTTTCGGGCCGGTAAACTATGCATATTGAATTATTTTGCAAGAGCTATATATTTTTTATAACATGTTTAACAACAATTAATTCTAGTTACGGTAACGTAACACAGTTACATAACTGTTACATAACTGTTACGTTACTGTTATATAACTGTTACGTAACTATTACATAACTATTACGTAACTGTTACAAAACGTTACATAATTGTTATGTAACAATGTTACATTGCTGAGTAGGAAATTGTAACTTACATGTAACGTCCATGTAATGTTACATGTTACAAACGGTAACATTGCCGTTACATTGCTGCAACATTACTGTGGCCACTGGGTTGTATTAATTAAAACGCATAATGCATCTGTCTTTTGTCAATTAAATTACTCGTGTGAGTTGGTTATTTGTCGCTCAAAATATATATTGTCAAAGAAGGATTATTTCAAGGATTCAACGTAAATGTAAGTGAATCCAATAAATTTATAACTCTGCTTTGAACTCTTTCTTCACATTACTTTACAATCCTTATTGGTCCTCCAATCACACCCACCCTGTGATTGTCCTATTGCTCGTCACCTATTGAATTAATTGTAATTTTGTTAGTTTTATCAAACTAACTGGCGCCCAATAAATCAAAATAAATTAAATTATATAAAATTGGCCATTATCTACAGCCCTGTCAGCCGATGGACCACGGCCGCGGCAGGTGTCGACGTCATTTGTCTGCGAAAATAACGATCGGTCTCATCACAGTGTAACATTTTCGAAAAGTCGATTTTATGCATTATCCGACAGTATACACCGTTATAAGCGTTCTGTCTAATTTTTAGATCGAAATTTGAATTATTTCGGTCACTACAGCCTTTCTTAGAAAAAGTTATTTCAGAGTGAAACCTAGCGCGGAAATTTTAAACACGTTTTTCTCGGAATGGTGTTTTTTAAAACGGGGGCCGCTCTCAAAGGAAGAGTTTTCAAGCGATGCGTTTGAAATTTGTACAGGACATTCTTCACGTCATTCCTTAGGACGCTGTGGAAGCTTTTTTTTTTAAACAAATCTTCCAATTTTTTTTACGAAAATCTGTCGAAGAAAAGGCTGAATTTGATACTTTTTTGTTCAAACCACCGCCATTTTTTCAAATTTCACAAGGGGAGAAAACCCTTTAGACGCGTGAAAAATAGGTATTTTTAAACAATTTTTTTAAAGGTGATAAAATAATCGAATCATTTTGAAATTTTGATAAAAGTTTATTAAAACTTTCGAGTTTTGAAAACATTTTTTTTTGCGAAAAACAAAATGGCGGCGTTACGCAGACTCTTCGGACCCCTCTTTTGCGTGACACCGAAAAGTGCTGCCACTGTAGCGTCGTTTTTGCTCGTCTGAAAAATAAATAAAAAATGTTTTTCATCTACTGAAATGTATAGGGGAAGGATCCACCTGTAAAATTATAGAAAAGCATAAAATTGACAATTTAAGAGGCTTTTTAATAAAACGTTCGAATTTTCGCCTACTTTTTTGACGATATTTACCCCAAAAAATTATTTATTTACGCGCTACCCTCGAACTTTTAGGTAAATCCTTCCGATAATATTACAGACAACAACCTCCCCAAATTTCATCCAAATCGATCGATAACTTTTTGAGCTACAGTGTGAGCAGTTTTTGAAAAAGTAGTTTCGAGATAATCGCGATTAAAGTTTCAACATGTTAAAACTATCAATTGTATTGACTAACCGATCAATCAGCGATCCCAGGCGCATATAGCAGTCCTTTAGTTTCCTCGAAAAACTGGTTTTGTTCGCATCGCTGCTGTTTCCGGGCTGTACGGCTTCTTTTGTCGCAGAAAGACTCTGACGGATCTGTCTCACTATTCACGCCTCATCCGCGTTTTCGGCGAAAACTTTGCAGGGGGTGCCAACGATTATCTCCACCGCATTCATCATTCTTAAGATGGAGGAAAAGCCATCATTGAATACTCCAGCAGCAATGTAAGCCGCAATTTCAACAATTTTCAGCCCAGAATGTAAATGTTTTGGAGCCAATCACCAAATCGTTGAGTTGAAGCTTTCGTTAGCATTTTGGGTATGGCCACCCAAGCATCTTTGTAGCAAATCATCTTGGGACAAATCTTGATAAATTGGCAGGAGATGCTGTTTGATGTTGTCGTCAAGTAACAGTGAAAGATCCTCCAATTTCAGATTTTGATTTAGGGCAATTGCTTTTTGCCATTTGCACCAGCTTTCGGGTGCAGTCGGGCAGTTTTCGTGATATGGCTCTATTTTTGTTGAGAAAATATGATAATAAGTAGCCATAATCTCTTTTTTCATATTTTCAACACTATTTACATTTCTTTGAATGCTCAAACCATAATATTTTGTGAGTTTTTTCACAATTTTATCCGTTCACTTGCCTCTTCTGGAAAGTTTTTTTTCTTTTCTCACGTTTCGGAGTCTGGTGCCCATTCTCTTCTCTACGTGGCCAATGCATTCACTTTTTATAACAGTCAACTCGTCACCATAAGGATTTAATTCTAGTATGGCCTTGAAAGTTTTTGAATCCCCATTGCCTATATAATTGCCATATTTCACGCCGAATTTCTCTTCCGATCTGGAAAACATTTCTTTCGTGCAATCAATCTCCATTTTTCTCGCGGAGCCATCATGATTCTTCGTGCATTCATCTTCGTGACCTTCAAACCATTCCTCATATTCTTGAGTATGAGTCTTATTTTGCCAGAACGAACAGCTGTAGCAGTAACTGATTTTTACAAGTAAATTGATCACTTTACCAGAGTAGTAGCCGATAAGCGTGGTAACACCATACAGTGATTTGAACCCATGCTTTTTCCACGTACCATCACCGGAGACTTCAAGAATTTTTTCGGCTCTTCCAGGCTCAACATTTTTTTTCATCTCTTCTTTAACAGCATTCTGTGATAGAGAATCGAATGACGAGTTAGCAGCTGCATGAATATGCTCGATGATTTTAGTGTAGCCGATTTGACTAAATCCAGTGCACAGATCCATAAGATTGCAAAAGGTATTGATTTCTTGTCTTGCAGCACCCAACAGTCTCATGACAAACACAAGGTCCTGAATTAATTTTGCGATTACCGCATCGACACGTAACGACAACTTTGAAACCCAGGCCTCTGTGCCCTGACTCTCCAAAATTAATCCTTTGCTTGTATCCAGAACAAATTAGAATGTCTGATAGAGCCGTAAAAACGGTAAAAAAAACTCTATTCTTCTATATCCGTGCAAAGGATTTGTACGGATATCTGCTGTGCACGCAGTCTTTAGTTTTTTGGTACTTGCACTTACATCGTCACTTGTACTCGGCCGGAAACTCTCTCCACACTCATCGATGAGTTGATTTCCGTGGAATCGATGTTTATTAACACGTCTTCAAGCTGTATTACTTCGGGATCCTTTTGGATAGTTCGGCATTTTATTTTTCACAATTCAACCGTTCACGACAAGCTCTCGAGCTAAACTGAGTCGATTGCTTGGGCAAGGTTAACCGCCGTTTCGCATACATACAGTTTCACGCTAAATAGATATATACAATGCCCTCCGCATACAATGTATGTCGCTTCAAAACATTCTCCGAAACATCTACCCGGCCAAATTGGCGATTCAAAAGGTAAATAAGAGCGTATTGTGAAGGAAAGGTTGCTCCGCCCCGAACGGTCCGAGTGCCTGACCTGCTACGTAACCGTTTACTGTTCCCGCGCTCTCTACTATGTGCGATAACTTCGTAAATACTTAATATTACGATTTGTCGTTTTGACAGTATACTCTCTGTTTATCATACTTTCGAAATATGTAAAAAAAACGATTTTTTAAAAATTGTTAAGGATTTTCTCCAAAAAAAACCGCCATAGGGCGATAGCGGCTTTCCTACAGATTAATAATCTTTTTTAAATTTTCGTTTCGGATAAAATTTGCGGCCGCAATCTTGGCCACCATGCGACAATATTTTTTTTCTTCGCAATTTTCCGCAAATAAAAAAAATGTTGAGCAATCAATGAAGAAATTAAGAAAAAATCATGTTGTATTCTTTATCAGTGCTTCAATTTGTAAAAAAAAATGTACCGTTAGCTTATCCTATCCACCTAAAAAAATCGCAAACATCGGCTATTTTGGGGCGGTCACACAGTGATGATCCCTTAACCAAAAAATTTCAAGATGTACACATCATGACGCTTCCCTAGCAAGCAGTGCCACCGTCGTTTTCTAGAAAAAAAATCGCTAAGGCGACCAATAAAGCGACCGGTTGCTTTGTGGCAAAAATTGACCGCTGAAGCGACCGGAACAGCGCTCGATAATTTTTTTGTTACTCAGTTTTTTGCATTCTTGCATTTTTTAAACTCCCTAGCGGATTGAGTGACCATGATTTTAACCAAAAAAACGCCCAAAAACCGTCAAATGACTGATGGTCATTCTTGGTCACGATAGTGACCCTAAAAACTATCCGAAATGACCGAAGTCAGTTCGTCAGAGCCGAAACTTTTCTTATTCATCCTCGCTCCGATAAAGACAGTGGGTGAACACTACCGTGTTAAACCTGCGGTCGCGTATCTCAGTTAGCGGTAGGGATGGTCATGAGCGTTGTATGCTCGAGCGCTCGCACGGTCAGCTTGAAAAGATGCCGCTCGAGTAAGCTCGAGCGTAATATGAGCGCTCATTTGACTCGAGCGCCCATCTCGCTCGAGCGCTCGGTCCCCTCGAGCGCTCGGACCGCTCGAGCGCTCGGTCCGCTCGAGCGCTCGGTCGGCCCAAGCGCTCGGTTGGCTCGAACATTTATTCAACGCGGGCACTCAGGGATGAGAGTGATTTTTTTCATGAAATTACCAATAATACTTTAAATAGTTTATTCATTTATTTATTTATTTAATTATTGCATTAATTAATCGAATCAAGATGTGATAATTAAAACCATGAATAGCTTGAATTATTTTTTCTAACTAATTAATAATAAATTAAATTATTAATGAAATTAAATTAAATTGAAGGGGTCGAGTGATCGTCAAAACGGCGGTTTTAATTAGAATTCATAATTTTTGTAGAATGCCTACAAATATGATGTATCGTCCACCATTTGAGGTACCAAATGAACAATTTTTTGGGACTAGTTAGAACCCTTACGGTGCCCCGGATTCCTGAAAAACTTAGTTTTTGTTTTTACACTCTGCGCGTGGATCAGAATAAACCGCTCAACGGATTTAACTGTACAACGTCTTATTTTCTTCATGACGCTCCTCTCCATAGGATGAAAACGGCACATTTTTTGTTAGTCCTTTATTTCAGAGTTGCAGGCCTGTTTTACATTTTTTAGCCTATTTTGAACTTTCCAGGCATTATCCTGGTCGCATCTTTGACTTTAATAAAAATGTGCTGCGCTCATCCCGTGGGAAAAAGCGTTATGAAGAAAATAAGACGTTGTAGATCAAAATCCGTCCAGCGGTTCTTCCTGAATCATCCGCAGAGCGTTAACTCTCAAAACTAGGTTTCTTGGGAAACCGGTGCACCTTAAGGGTTCTAACTCGTCCCAAAAAACTGTTCATTTGGTACCTCAAATGGTGGACGATACATCATATTTATAGGCATTCTACAAAAATTATAAATGATCATTAAAAATCGCCGTTTTGAGGCTGACTCGACCGCCTTAAATTAAATTTATAAATGAAATCAAATGAAATTAATTAATTAATTAAATAAATTCTTTGAATATATTTAATTAATTACTATGAACAATTTATTAATGTGAGCCCCATAGCCGATCATTTATGATTTTTGGTGGAGAAATGCAATTTATTGGTTATCCTCGCATATTTATGTGCAAGGACAGTAAAAAATGCATTGCATAGTTTAGCAAAACAATTTTTTGCATATAAACAGATATCTTTAGTTATACCGATTATATAGCGTCGACCGAGCGTTAGAACTGCTCGAGCACTCGAACTGCCCGAGCGCTCGAACCGCTCGAGCGTTCAAACCGCTCGAACCGCTCGAACCGCTCAAGCGCTCGAACCGCTCGAACCGCTCAAACCGCTCGAGCGCTCGAACCACTCAAACTCAAACCGCACTGCTTGAACCGCTCGAGCGCTCGAGCCGCGTGAGTGCTCGAATCGAATGAGCGCTCATTCCTCGGCTCGAGCTTGCTCGAGCGGAGACCATTGCGCTCGAGCTTGCTCGAGCGCGCTTGTGCACATCCCTAGTTAGTGGCTATCATACTACGTGGCGCTGATGTCTGGCGCTTGCGCAAAACACCGATACAGCCGGAGAAGCACGTGAGAGGAAACGAGCTCAAGTGTCATGGCGACGGCGGGTAAACGCCGTCCGTATCGCTCTCGGCCACTCTCGGCGGCTCTTGGTGCATTTCGGGTACGACTTGGTGGAAGTGAGACAGCAATACGCGCTCTCTCGCTTCCTTTCACTCACACCTGTAGCGCGCATTCACCAGCATTCACACCCCTTATTTTCTCAGGCGATTCGCAGAGCGACTTGCTGCGATTTTAAAAATTATGCAGCATTTTTCATAATTCACCTACCTGTAAAAAATGTCTTTCCATTCAATATACTTGTTATAAAAATTTCATACTATTTTGTATATTAAATTTCAACAACAACTATACGAAATCGAGATTAATTGACATCGATTGGAAAATTAACAATTTTATCTTGAATCCAATATTTGCATATCGAAATTAAAGAAGTAAACGATGAAAATTGAACTTTATATTGAAATATTACTGCACACAATTTATATATACAATTTACATATACAATTATACATACACAATTTATATATACTAAACTGAAACTTTAGCTGAAAATCCTCATCGAAAAACAGAATCCCAATTTTTTTTTTAGATTTTTCTCCTCCAACTTTCGCCGTTATTGTATGGGGCAATTGACATCGATTGGAAAATGAACAATTTCACCTTGGGTAATGCTAATGCAGGCGGTACATCATCTGAGTGTTCTTTTTCATGGGAGAATATAGAAGAAAATAATTTAAATACTTGGAAATTAATTACTAAACATTTTTCAATTTATTTTTCTCATTTGGAAAATGTTTCTTAATTCATTTCTCGTGTGTTTATCTAGATCTCATTTTAAAAGTGACATGTTAAGTCAAATATTTTTAGATTTTCGAAAAAAAAATTGAAAAAAAATTGAAAATTTTTTTCAAATTTTTTAAGCTTTTCAAAAAAAAAATTGAAATTTTTTTTTGAAAAAAATCGAAGGGGTCGCATTGAAAAAAAACCAAATTTTTGGCTTACTTTAATCTGTTTTTCGACGAGGATTTTCAGCTGAAGTTTCAGTTTAGTATATATAAATTGTGTATTTATAATTGTATCTGTAAATTGTATATATAAATTGTGTGCAGTAATATTCGATTCGATCGATTGGAAAATTAACAATTTTCCAATCGATGTCAATTAATCTCGATTTCGTATACAGTATTGTGTGCAGTAATATTCGATTCGATCGATTGGAAAATTAACAATTTTCCAATCGATGTCAATTAATCTCGATTTCGTATACTTGTTGAAATTTAGTATACAAAATAGGATAACATTTCAATAACAAATATATTGAATGGAAAGACATTTTTTACAGGTAGGTGAATTATGAAAAATGCTGCATAATTTTTAAAATCACAGCAGGTCGCTCTGTGAATCGCCTGTGAAAATAAGGGGTGTGAATGCTGGTGAATGCGCGCTACAGGTGTGAGTGAAAGGAAGCGAGAGAGCGTCTCACTTCCACCAAGTCGTACCCGAAATGCACCAAAAGCCGAGAGTGGCCGAGAGCGATACGGATGGCGTTCACCCGCCGGCGCCATGACACTTGAGCTCGTTTCCCCTCACGTGCTTCTCCGGCTGTATCTGAGTTGTGCGCATGTGCCACCACTGGAAGGAGAGATCATCTATCTCTCTCGCGACATCAGCGCCACGTAGTATGATAGCCGATAACTGAGATAATGGCTTCAAAAATGGGCGAGTGTTCACCCACTGGATAAAGAGCACGAACGCCACCGAAGTGCAATGGTTCTCTCATTAAAATATGTAGTCTTTAGTCCAGAGGACTGCGCGACCACAGAGCGCGGGTAATGTTCCAACAATTTAAACTTAATTGAGAACTCCGATGCTGGTAATACACCGGACTTCATCGATGCTTGGTGAGGCTGCCTCCCCACACAGCGTAACTTGTGTACGGCGTAGCGTAACTTGTGTACGCGTAAGATAATCCGACCAATCAGAGTGCCTCATTTAGAGATCCAGAGATTTTTACGCTTTTCCGCTATGTTGTTTACGCTCAAACCAATTTTCTGCATAAATATGCAGGATGTATGTGCGTTAGTGTAATCTTTCACATGCATGAACGGTGCACGAGATGACAGCTGATATGCGATACAATTAGTGGTATGAAAAACGATTCATCGTTAAACAAGATGAGCATATACAATACGCCAATGAGAGTTATCAACTAATGACAGTCGGATTTCTAGGTTATTACGACGCTGTCGGCTCATCATGTAGGTTATGCGTCGAATGTCCGATTGTTTATGTACACATATTCCGCTTCACACACTCTCGCATTTGAAGATCCAACTCCCCATGACGCGTATTTAGCGTAACGTCGATTTGCAGCATCCAATGGCATTCTTTTAGTCATAGTAATTTATATGATATGCGATCCGCCATTGGTTGCGCTAAATACGCTTTACGCAATATACGGAAGAATACGCGCCATGCGGATTGGGATCCAGAAACGAGCGTAATGTGCTAGTTATTTTACGCATACGCCAGTTACGCGAACGCAAGTTACGCTGTATGGGGAGGCACCCTGACTCTCTCGCTTGCGCGGGCGCGCCTGCCGATGCCACCTAGCGGATCTCGGGCGAACCGTTTCAGAAGACGGTTTTCACGGTCATTCACGACCACGTTTCTAACGGTATATACTTGGACCGAGGAGAAGGGTATTCGGGCACTTCGCCCGAGATCCGTTAGATGGCGTCGGCTGGCGCGCGCCTTCGCGCAAGCAAGAAAGTCACAGAGAACTGATAAAGTCCGGTGCATTTTGAGCATTGGAGTCCTCAATTAAGTTCAAATTGTTGGAACAGTACCCGCGCTCTGTGGTCGCGCAGTCCTCCGGACTAAAGACTACATATTTTAATGAGATAACCATTGCACTTCGGTGGCGTTCGTGCTCGTTATGAGAGCGAGGATAAATAAGAAAAGTTTCGGCTTCGACGAACTGACTTCGGTCACTTCGGATAGTTTTTAGGGTCACTATCGCGCCCAAGAATGACCATCGGCCATTTGACGGTTTTTTGGGCGTTTTTTTTTTTTATCAAAATCATGATCACTCAATCCACTAGGGAGTTTAAAAAATGAAAAAATGCAAACAACTGATGTAAGTAACAAAAAAAATTCAAAAAAATTTGATTGGTCGCTGTTCCGGTCGCTTCAGCGGTCAATTTTTGTCACAAAACGACTGGTCGCTTTGTTGGTCACTTTAGCGATCGCACTGTTTGCTAGGGTTTGCGCTCTTGACCTTCACACGCGAACAAAGCGTATGAGTCGAGAAATATAGAAGTTAGTTTAAAAATTCTTAACGCTAATGGCAGTATACACTGGACTCTTAATGAACCGGCACTCCCTATAACTCACAAATCTCGCGATCGAAGCTTAACGCGCTCCGTTCCGAGAAAAATTTAGGAGCGTACCTGCGTACGCCTGTTATTTACATTGTGTGTGGCGCATTGTATGTGTAGTGTTGAAATTGTATCACTTGAGACCCGGCAAAATTTTACATACGGCCCTGTTCAAAACGTGTCAAGTTCAAAGCACTATATCTATCACCCCCAAAAATACTTAAAATGGTATACAAAAATTGAAGACAAGTACATTTACGAAAGTATCTCTAATTCAGTCTTCTTACAAAAAGTTGTGAAATAAATAGACATGAAACTCACAACACACATTGCCAAGCACATGTAGTTTCTCAATGTAATATTAACTGTGTAATCATTATTTCTAGGGGTGGAGTCAGAATAAAAAAATTCGAAAAAGTCTTGACGGTAAAAATTTGAGAAATAGCGAAATCAAGTGGAAATTGTTGTCGAAGGGAAATTATCAATGAAAAAAATAATCAAAAAAGTAAAAAGTACTTGGCGAGTTCGTTTTTAACGGATGATCAGTCACAACTGTTTTTTAGTTAACAGGTGAAAGCAGGTATGCTCAGTGAAAATACTCGCCAAGAACTTTCTATTTTTTGATTATTTTTTTTATTGATAATTTCCTTTTGATAACAATTTTCACTTGATTTCGCTATTTCTTAAATTTCAAATGTCAAGATTTTTTCGAATTTTTTTATTTTGACTCCACTCCTAAAAATCATGATTACACAGTTAATATTACATTGGGAAACTACATGTGCTTGGCAATGTGTGTTGTGAGTTTCATGTCTATTTATTTCACAACTTTTTGTAAGAAGACTGGAATAGAGATACTTTCGTAAATGTACGTGCCTCCAATTTTTGTACACCATTTTTTTTTGGGCGTGATTTGTCGACTTTTTGCAAAGTGTTTCCATTCGGTTTTTCAACTATACATAATTCATAATTCTATTTGATTATATAATTTAATATTATTTATAATTTCATGTAATTATATTATTTTTATATACTTAGTTTATAATTTCTCTTGTCCGATAGACTGCAAAAATTATATTTTAGACACGAAAGCATTAATCGATGAGAGAACGAATCATAACTCTCAATATAGATTGAATTTTCTTCATTGTGCAGTGAATAAAATGCTATTTATACTAAGGTTCATTATTATTTTTCTTCACCTAACTCCACAAATCATATTTTGGATACAAAAACTCCCATCGATGAGTTAAAAAATCATATATCTCATTATTGATAAAATTTTTACCAGTACACAGCGAACGAAATGCTATGAAATCTGACATTCTTGGTTTTCTCATCAATTACCATGAATGATAATAAATCATATACCTCATAACCGATAGTCCTTACCTGATCCTGACCTTACTTCACACTATACATTTATTGGTTTAAAGAAAAAACTATGTATGCAGTTTTGGCGTTTCACGGCCAGCCTTTTTTCTGGAGCTAGTATCACCTGCAATAATCCACAAAGATGTATATAGTATAATATTATTTATAATTTCATTTAAATATATAATTTTCATGTAATTATAATAATTTGTTTGTCCAATCGAATACACAAATTATATTTGAAACGAAAACGTCCATCGATGAGAGAAAATCATAAACCTCAATATGAATAGAATTTCCTTCATTATGTAGTGGACAAAATGCTATTAATACTGAGGTTCATAACTTTTTTTCTTCAACTAACACCACAAATTAGATCCTGTATACAAAATCTACCAACGATGAATAAAAAAATCATAAGACTCATCATTAATAAAATTTTGTCCATATCGCAGTGATCAAAATAATGTTGTCCTGGTTGTCCATTGTGCGGCGAACAAAATTCTTCTTTGTGCTATGGACAAAATAGTATCAACATTGAGGTTCACAACTTTTTTGCAACTAACATCACGAGTTGGATTCTGGATACAAAATCTGCCGTCGTTGAGTAAAAAAATTATAAACCTCATATGAATAGAATTATGACCAGTGTGCAGCAAACAGAATATTATAAATACTAAGATTGATATTATTAGTATCGAGTATGGTATTAAACTGTATGATGAAAATTTTTTTCGACAGATCATAATGAATTCTAAATACATTTTTGAACAAATCACAATAAATTCTAAATATATATTTCTGAAAAAACGACGAACATGTTACATTAATAAGAAATTGAAAGTCTCTGGAAGTCCTTGGCAAACAACTCTTAGACCGCCTTCCATAATTTAGAAGAATTATTTACCAAGAATTGGCAAACCCTTTCAATTTTGCGTTGAGTGAATAAATTTATATCTTTTTTTTGTTCAAGGGAACATTCGAATCATTAAGTCCATATATTATTATATTGTGGCAGCACAAATCCCTACACCAATTTTTTCTATACAAACTGCAAATATGGGTTAGGCCTTTTCATCACAATTTTTTTTTATGCGCATGCGCTAGTTTCGGCCATCTTTTTCGGACACTTTTGCGTAAGCAAGGCTGTAAAATGCCTGATTAAAAAAATAATAAACATTACCAATAATAAATAAAGTGTATTTATTCAAATAAAATAAGAAATGTCGTAATTGAAAAAACATAAATTTCAATCGATTATCATCATGTTATCTGTGAGAAAACGAAACGGTGTTGTTATGGAGTTTGTAAGAGTGATACACGGTGTAAATCATTTAAAGGCAATACGTATTATTTTATAAATTTTCCAAAGCCTTGCCTGCAATATCGTAAAAACATCATCAAATCATCAAGCAAAGTACATATTAAAACATGTCCTAAATGTGCAAAATGTCAACTGTGGTTGAAAAAATGTGGCCGAAGTGACAGAGGTTTTCGATCGATCGATGATGTTACCAAAGATACTTATATTTGCTCGCTGCATTTTCATGGAGAAAGTGGTCCAACAGAAGAGCATCCTGATCCCTTGAGCCATCGAGAATTTCAACAAATTGATCAATCAATCGATAAGGTAGTTTATAATTGTTTATACAAAAAAAATAAGGTTTTCGGAGTTATAACCTCCAAATTGTTTGTAGGTGGTCAAAGCAAGAACAAGTCTATTCGAAAAGTATCAAAGAGTTGATATGGAAAAAACAAATGGACCTTTAACAACGAGTATGAACAATATTGAAACTATTGAACAGGTAGAGTGTAAATAGTGTTGTATAATAGTACATTTCAATACGAGAGTGATAAAACTTTTGATGACGAATGTGAGTTTGCAGCATGAGCCGAAGACGAATGTTGCAATCACACAAGTCAGAAAAAGTTCATCGCACGAGTTTCGTACAAAGGTCATTGCATGAGTGCAATAAATTTATTTATTGATTTTAGTTAAAACTCTTTTGTTTTATCATAGACATCGACGTCTCACGAAGGGGCCCACGTAGAGACCCACGAAGAAGCCCACAAAGAGGCTCACGAAGGGGCTCAGGAAGGTGCTCACGAAGGGGCTCAGGAAGGGGCTCACGAAGGGGCTCAGGAAGGGGCTCACGAAGCGGCTCATGAACAGGCTGACAACACTATTGATAATGATACTTGTTACATTCAACAAATAGTACCAGACAAATCATTATCTTCAGAGATGAGTGTAATTGATGGAAATACGAACTGTGGAGAAAATAGCAAAAGTACAAGAACAATAGACATTCAAACTGATTCCATAAAAATGCGTAATAAAATTATTCAGGTTCATTTACAGAAAAACTCAGCCATGGAAAAATTTGTGAATTCCATTCGCTGCGATGATAAAAAATGCACTTTTTATACAAGTCTGCATTTTGCGCAAATCCAAGCCTTACACAGATTTTTGAGTCCAGCTTGTGAAAACTTAGACTATTGGGGTAGTCGACAGTCGAAAAATGAATGTTCCGAAAATAATTGTAAACACAGATTAACATCGATGCAACAGTTGATTTTGGTATTATTGAGATTGCGCATGGGATATTTAATGGAAGATTTAGCTTACACGTTCGATATTTCTACAGGGTTTGTCTCAAAAATCTGTACAACTTGGATTTATTTTTTGCATAATGAGTTTACCACTCAATTGAAGCCATTTATGTTCCCATCAAGAAAAACAATAGCTGAGACATTACCAAAAATATTTCGGTCTATAAAAAACATTCGAGTTATTGTAGATTGCGCAGAATTTTTTTGTCAATCACCGTCGAACTTTGAACACCAAGGTAATTTATATTCAAGTTATAAAGCTCATACCACTTTCAAAGTTTTAATCGGGTGTACTCCAAATGGCTGCGTTAGTTTTGTATCTGATGCATATGAGGGTTCAATATCTGATCCTGAAATATTTAAGCGATCAAAAATGGCTGACTTGTTGCAACCTGGAGATGTTGTACTTGCAGATCGAGGTTTTACTGTTCACGATATAGTTGAAGCGAAGCAAGCACATCTGAATATTCCTCCATTTTTGAATGGAAGAGATCGTTTAACTCCACAAGAGGAGATCTTAACAAAGAAAATTGCAAAACAACGCATATATGTTGAACATGTCATCGGACGTATAAAAAAATTTCGACTTCTTCAAACAGTTTTACCTTTAAATATGCGTGCAATGATGTCACAAATTATATTCGTCTGTGCATGTTTGGTAAATTTTCAAACACCTTTAGTTTTCGACGAATAAATTTAAGACCATTATATAGTGATAAATGAAAGGGGAAAAAAATTGTAAATAGAAATAATTGTAAATATTTGAAGAAACTAATAACATTTGTACATATAAATAATAATGACCATGGTAATGTAGTTTATTTAATGCATCAACATATATATATATATCAACTTTGACAAATCTTTTTGTACTTATTACAAAAATATAATTTATTGATATAACATATATTGTAACGATTACTTAAATATACTTCACTTAGACAAGTCGAAGGGTATTAAACGCCGTGGGATTTTCATTTCAAAATACTCCGGGGCCAAAATATTTTGATGAAAAGCACTAACGTGTTTCAGTACAGGTTCGATAAAGTTCTCATCGTAATAAATTTTTTCAACGTGGAAACCCTTTGGCGTCCAAATAACAAAATCACACCACGATCTTTCCGTGATCGCCATTTGAGTTTGAATTTGATAGTAGTAAGTGTGATTTCTTCTTAACTTGATTGAATTATGGCTAACAGAGGTACAGCAAAATGAATTACGCTGCTGCGGTGTGAGTAAATGTAAGTCTGTTGGAATATAATTTTCCAATATTTTCGGGCATTTGATTTCCAACACTCCTGTTGTGTTATTCAAAACATCTGTTACCTAGCCATCTGGAGATGCGCCTAGCCCTGGATATCTGGAATTTACCCACAGACCACTACTTTCCACTTCGTAAGAAAATGTTTTTGATGTAAAATTCTTATACTCCTGACGCGCAGTTTCTTCGTTTACTTGGCCATACCGCATAGCTTCAGTTGTTATATTTTGATTAATCCACAAATGAGAATTGACGAGATTAAAAATTTGGTCCTTTGTTTCAACAGTCATGAATTGTTTGATTTTTGAAGCTGTAATTAATATTTTTCGGAATTGCCACCATTTTTCGTTTTGATCTTGAACTCCTGACGTTATATCAACGGGCCCTATCGTATTATTACATATAGTAGTAGTCAGTCTGTAAACTAATGTTTTCAACTGACCTTTCCTTGGTTTATCTAGATCATAGTCCTCATATTGCGGTTGTAATAACAGTTCCCACATAGAAGGAGCTTTCTGACTAGCACTTATTCCTTGTAGATCTGATAATAAATTATTTATTTTTGACTTATCAACAGGTTTTGTCAAGCTCCTTCCAGGATCATACGATTTACGCTTGTCAATATTAAGTTTAGTTTTATATTGCTGTTCATCTGCTTTGTGTGGCTCTTTTCTTTTGCGACCTTGATTCCAAGTACATAATTTGCTAGTACAAGGTAAATTTTTTTCATCAGAATCTTCAACATAGTTTAATAAAATATATAACAAGGCAGCAACGTGAGAACAGCGACCCAAACTTGATGCCTTGCAGTCACAGGTACCGTGAATTACTCGCGCACTTGAAGGTTCAATCATAACTGATACATAATGAATTTCTTTTATCTTGTACGATGCTTGAATTTTGCATTTCATGCAAAACATTTTACTAGCAGTTAGACCGCTAAAAATATCAAATACGTGGCCGCTATCGACATACAATTTCCCTCGTTTCAACGGTTTGGATGTACTATAATCAACTTTTATTGAGCATTGATTACTGCTCAGATTTTCAATATCACTGTCATCATCTTCATTAATACAAGATGCTACTAAATAGTGATAAATAGATCCGTAGTTAAAATTTTTTGGCACATCTTTACAAGGAAATGGCTGCCAATTTTGAGGATAATCAGGTACTTGCGAAACATTTTGGTTCAGGTCGCGTTTGTTCAGAATGTCTAGCCATTTTCCTTTGTCAACAGCCGGGTCGACAGGAACATTATTTCTGATTGCATTTTTTACCCTGAAAAAGGAATTTATTTTAAATAAATTATCTAGTATTATACAATACTTTTTTAATATTAAGTACAACATTAGTACACATGAGCATTTAGTATGATTAAAAAGGTTATGGTCATCCTCAAAGTATTGAATTAATCATTTTATTAATAATACTCAAGAAAAACTTCCGTGCTAATAGAAATTTTTTCGCAAGTGCCAAAAATTCATTGACATAATTGTTTACAACAGAATTATAATAGTTTTATTATTATTTTTATTATTTTCTACGTAGTAAAGAAGTATTGATGCCTAACCTCTCAATCAGCTCACTTTTCTTTCCTTTTTGGGAACGTCCATGACATTTGAGCCATCTTCTTAATTGTTCACAATTGTGGGCTTCGACTGAATTGTGAACAAGAGAAGCCCCAACAATAATATTCTCCCATAACTGATTTGTTTGTAAGTTATTTTGTGTGCATAGTATTGTATTTCCAGCCATTAACAGAAAAAAACTGTCCGAAACTTTTGTGTTACCGCCGTTTCAGCATGGCGGCTGCGCTTGCGCGAATTCAAACAAATGTGATATATACATATTAACTCGATGCACGTTTTGTAAACAACTCATTTCTATTTACAATGAGTGTTGTCAAACCACCGTTGAATTTAAAGTATTTTTTTAAATAATATATGAAAATAAACTAAAACGAATGCGACGATGTATATGAACTATAATATGTATATATTTATATTAACTTGATGCACGTTTTGTAAACAAAAGAAATAAAATCGACACTGCAATTAGTAAATATAAAGTTGCTCGGGAAGACAGCTGCATCGATATTTATTTTTCAGGTTATACATGATGGTCGGTACGTAGGTTTCTGCATTCATCATTTTGGTTGTTTGATCCGCTGTTAGATGGTGCGAAGATAAATTTCTGTGTTGTTCGCTTTATCGTCCCACCATGAGCCAATCACTGAGCACAGAAATTGTATCAGCGATTGGGATTGGCTCGTGCAGTGGGAATTTGTTCTGCGAAAAATCGAGGAAGGAGAAAAACCATGATCGTCGTAATATTCGGAAAATAACAATGTAAATTCGATATCTCCCATATGCAAACACCTGTATCATTCATTTGGATGTCGAAGGGAAGAGAAAAAAATCACGAACAAAACGTGCATTTTAAAAATTTTCTACACCGTATATTTCAAGTATAATCGAAAAAATCTATTTTTTTAATATAGATATACTCCTGTGTATAAGCAAGATCCTTGCTGTATAGAGTCCTCTGGAAGCCCCTCGTGTCGGTAAGGTTAGGTAATATACTTGTCTCGAGTCGCTATCGCGACTCTTGATACTCCTGTGTAGAAGCAAGATCCTTGCTGTATAGAGAGCACGGTCGTACATACAGGTCTGGAAGCTCTATTGTTTTTTCGGTGGTGGGGGTGACCCGCTTAGTGTGGCTGTTTCGCAGGTTCGCCATCTGACCGTGCGTGGCGCTGCGCTGCAAGGATTTTTCAAATAAGCTAATAATTCTGCATAAACACCACAAGGGCAATATATACTTTCAATTTTTTAAAGTTACGTTATAGCCGCTGCATAAACCGACCATTACTCTCGTTGTTAAAATGTAAATTTCTTAGTTAGGAATTATTTATTCGCTTTTTTGAAAAATCTCTAACGTGCAGCGCTGCAGGTGGGAATAATGTCAACTACAAGATGGTCACACTAAGTGGGTCACCCCCCACCACTAGAGTTTCCAGACCTGTATGTACGACCGTGATAGAGAGTCCGCTGGAAGCTCCTCGTGTCGGTAAGGTTAAGTAATGTACTTGTCTCGAGTCGCTATCGCGACTCTTAATTAGGGTGGGTCAAATAAAATGACTAATTTTTTTTCTCCTCGATATAATGAAAAATGTATTGTTTGGCATCTTAACAAAACCCTCCGTAAGTATTAGCCCTTCATATTTGAATTAAGAGGTCCCTCATCGCAAATTTTTATTTCCCATTTAAATAACATGGGAAATTTTTTTTTAACTTTGGAATTTTATTAGGCTTAACCGTTGAGGTTAGGAGAGTTTATTTAGCACATTTTTGTAGAACAGTCGATGCTCTACAAAAAAGCTCTCTTGGGTTTAATCGATAAAACTAACCGTTCAAAACGAGGTAAGTAGAATCCAGAGCTAATTATCACCAATTATTTTTTGAATGGTTAGTTTTATCGATCAGACACAAGACAGCTTTTTTGTAGAGCATCAAATGTTCTACAAAAATATGCTGAAAAACTTTTCTAACCTCGACGGTTAAAGTCTAATAAAATTCCAAAGTTAAAAAAAAAAAATTTCCTATGTTATTTAAATGGGAAATAAAAATTTGCGATGAGGAACCTTCAAATTTAAATATGAAGGGCTAATACTTGCAGAGGGTTTTTTTGAGATGCCAAACAATACATTTTTTATTATATCGAGGGAAAAAAGAATTAGTCACTTTATTTGACTCACCCTAATCCATATATACCCGTTTTCCCGTTATAGGAAGAGTCCAGTGTGAATTTATTTCCGTCTTAAGATATCCCAGGTAGAAAATCAAAATTGCTAAAAGTGTGGGACTTTTCAGAGCGATAAACAACATTTTTTATGTCGCACAACTTCTAGCAATAATTATGATGATAAATACGATAGACCACTAATATAATTCTTTATTCTTATCATGCTTTTAAATAAACGTTTATATGCAATTAACGAAAATGATCATGTTTCCCAAATTACTCGGTGGAAAAATATGTTGTTCCCCCGACGACTTTTTTCACATTTCGCGGTTACAGTATCAGAAACAAACAAACAAATTTTGTTCAATTTATCTATCTATATATATATAAGCGAAATACCACTCACTCACTCACTCACTCACTCATCACGAGATCTCCAAAACTATGCGTCCGATTGACTGGAAATTTGGCATGATCACTTCTTTCTCGACGTAGACGTTCACTAAGAACGGATTTTGAGTAATTCCTATCGGAAACGGATTTTCCACCTACCATCACATATATCATCTCTCTCCCTCACACCATAGCAAAGGTAACCATGGCAACGGTTACCATAGCAACGGTTATCATGGCAACGGTTATCATGGCAACGGGGTTACCGTAGCAACGCTTACCATGGCAACACAATAATTGAACAATATTTCACAATATTTTCACAATAATTGCAAATCGTTATTTTTTTTTCGAAATACAATACTTTTTAATTTTTACATACTTCGTATATGATGAGAGCTTGAAAATTACCGCGAATCTTTATAAACTTGAAGTTTCGAACGTTCATATGAATGAAAAATTGCAAAAATTATTATTTTATAAAACAATTTTGAGAATTTATTAACACTTTGAAAATTATTCTTAAAATATCTTTGAATATTTTAAAACATTATTTATCAAGTATTTGAAACTTTCTATTTTTTGCTTCCTCATAAAGGGAGCTTTGTTTTCGTGAAAAAATTTGTTTTCGCGATTTTTATGCCAATATGTTCAAAATGTCCTAAAACATCGAAAAATCATATTTAGAAAAAATGTCCGGATAAATGTGTGTGTATGTGTGTGCGTGTGCGTGCGCGCGCGCGTGTGTGTGTATGTGTGTGTCCTCAGTTTCAGATGTAAATAATTAATAACTCGAAAACGCTTCGATATATCAAGCTAAAATTTGGTACACATGTCGAGCACGAATTGCTCTTCATTATGAAAAAAAATTTGTTTTAATTATAACGGGTGTTCCGATTTTATCGACTTTTTTCGTTTTTGCAAAAATGGCGTAAGCGCTCTAACCTCTGCAATTTTCAAGATATTGCACTCAAACTTTGTACAGAATTAGTATAGCTATTAAGGTTGTTTGGTATTGAATTTGGCAAAAATCCATCGAGGGATTGAAATTTTATGAAATTCTGAATTTTTTGAAAAATAGCCTAAACACTCCAACTTGTGGAATTTTTAAGATATTGTACTGAAACTTTGTACAGAGCCAATATAGCTATCGAGGTTGTTTGCTATTAAATTTGGCGAAAATCGATCGAATGATTAAATTTTTATCAAATTTTTAATTTTTATAAAAGAAGCGTAAACGCTATAACTTTTGAAATTTTTTAGATATTGCAATGAAATTTTGTGAAGAGCCAGTATAGCTATCAATGTTATTCACTATCAAATTTGGCGAAAATCGATCGAATTTGCACATTGATTATTAATATTTTTCAATAGAGAACAAAGCTTCCTTTATGAGGAAGCCGAATTTGATTGCCATACTGTGTGTTAAAGGAAGCTATGTGAACTATGGATAAAGATGAGGAAGCAATGTGCAAATTTCAATTTGCAGGGTTTTCGTTCAACTGATCGTTTGAAACTTCAAGTGCATGAATTTTTGTCAACTCGAAAAAAAACATTATAGAATCAATATTTTCTCAGTAATTGTTATCTTCTCTTTGTAGAATTCTAAATCTATTCTTACATTATGCAAGAATTCAACGGATTAACATATTTCGTTAAGCGCCGTTGAAACGTAATAAAAAGTTTATGGTAAATCGATGAAACGACTATAAAACTCACCAGTTCAGTTTTTTAAATCCATTTTTAGTTTTTCACGCTCCACAAATTTTTCAAACACATAAAAAAATTCACTCGTATCAAATGGGCTTTATAATTTTTACTATTATCGTTAAATCCACGAGGATCGGGTTTTTTTTCGTTCTCGTTACGATGGTCGAGCACGCACTTCTGATACACACGATCGCGACATCCGTGCCATACGAGAGCGCGACATTGACTGAGGAGCGTATGCGAGGTGAGAGTCGACGGGTCACAGTAGTGGAGGTGTACATACATGCATTCACCAGAATACATGTTGTGCCCATTCACCCACACGATCTCCATGATCGGAACGCGTGCAGGGCCTCCGCGCCGATTCTCTATTGCTCTCTTCTCATCGACGTTCAAAATTCTCTACTCCAGAGATAAGATCGTAACTTCGTTATTGGATTTTTTTACACACTCATATATATATATATATATATGTATATATACTAGCGTTGAATCGACCAATCGAAAAAAAATTATCCTCTTAAGAGGTAATTTTACGCACAAAAGTCGCGAGAAACGTATTTTTTTCTATATTTGGCGAAAGAAACAATCTGTCGAGAATCGTCGAGAATCGCTAACTGGTTGATCCATGGTTTTTAATTACTTCATTCCTTTTTTGATAAAAAGTAGAACTTTTCAAGGCCGGATATAGTTTCCAACTTCATTATAAATTTTTCTCTAAGATATATTTCGAATTATATATAGTTATCCGTAATTTTGCCTCCTCATAGATAAAACTTTATTCTCGTGAACATTTTTTTATTCGTTATTTTCATGCCAGTATATTCGAAATGTCCTAAAACGTCGAGAAATCGTATGTTTTTTAAATGTCCAGGAAATATTTGGATACCTGTGTGTGTGCGCGTGGGTCCATAATCTCAATCGCAAATTATCAAACTGCTGAAACATTCCTATATATCACAAGAGCAGATTGCAATGGTGGCCGAAATGTTAGACCGATTGTGAGCGACATGCCCTTTTTGTTTACTGTAAATTTTGCGAAAATTCATTTAGGTGTGCGAATTTTATGCAACTTTGAAAAATTAAAAAAACTCGCGTGCCCGCTTTAGTTCCCGCAAATTTTGCTATATCTGGTTGAAAATGTGTATATAGGATAGTTTAGTATACGAATTTAGTATTGGTATTAAATTTCACAAAACGCAATTGTGGAGTTAGGATTGTATTAAATTTTACATTTTCCAAAAAAAGAGTGTGATCACACTCTTATTTTCTACACTTCAAATCTCATCAAGGAAATAATAAAAATACCTTTTTTGTAGCGTTCTAATTGAGGATCGATTCATAAAGTTTACAGATGTGTTCTTGCAGCAATATCGATCAAACATTAATTCGACGTTGTGAACGAGACGTCGTCAAAACTTTTCGTCTTTTTAACCTTTTTCTAGTTTTTCCATACGAATAAATACATGAAAATGTAAATGTAGGTAAATTAAAGTACGGAAGAGAAAGAGCAATGGATGTTAGAAAATTGCGGTGAAACCGCTGGGGGACCACAGAGAACTCGCATACAGAGGAAGCAGTACTCTCGCCAGATTTATTTTTGGACGGGAAGACTGATTTAAGCTGCGGTTTGAAGCCCCCTCCTCGTGTCTCGGCCCTTATGTGCTCTTCGTGACACTCGCTTCGGGGTCTTATGGTACACAAGCGTCGCGACGTTTCTTTGCCCCTCGACGCCTCTTATCGCTTCGATATGCATATTGCTGACAATCGTCCCGACGCTCGCACACACGACGATATGAGGAAAGCTCGACTCCATCGCTCTGTGAGCTTCTATCGGCTCTCCCGTATGTCTGTATGTGTCCCGTGCAGAAATTTGTTGGGGTATCCCAGTTTCTAGTAAAATCCTGATTGGAATTTCTTAGGGATGCCCTAACGGGGAATTTTTGCTAGATCCCCAGCGGTGTCCTTATTAACCGACAATCTAAAAATTCATATTTCGATTAAACCTCGATCAGGATTTTTCGGGGCAACCCCGAAAGAAATATTCCTGTGCAAAAATTTGCTGGGATCTTCAAGTTTCCTGTAAAATCTCGATCGGGATTTCTTAGAGATACCCTACTAAGGGAGTCCTTACTGGATCCCTGGCTGGCCCCAGGTTGATTCCTTATTATAACGCTAGAACTATATATTTTTTGTTTCATATTTTTTGTGATTACATTAATTGCGACTGATTATGTAACGCGCGCTTCAACAAGTCATTTGGGCAACACATCTTCGCATAATGTTTTAGTCATTAATAAAGACAATGTGTATAGTTCAGGTGACTTGCTGAAACGTGCTCATTTTAATAAAAAATAATTTATTAATTTGCTATGGATCATTCAAGCATCAAATATGATCCGCCCTGGACACCGTCACGGATTCGTTCGGGAGTCCCTGCCAGATTCCATTTTACAAACGTTTCATTCCGGTTATGGAATCTGGTCCGATCTCCAGAAGGATCCTCATCCATGACTAGGATGATTTACGGGAACCCAGCTGGATCATTACCATAATTTCTGCACGGGGTGCTTTATATGATATTATTCACTTCGAAAGTTTGTTTTTTATTTTTGTTCGAAAAATGTTATTTGCCGAAAATTTTACAGATTTCTTTTTTGCGAACATGCGCATGAAAAAAAGTATGTATCGTTTGCTTTCACCTAGTTTAGAAATTATAAATTTTTTTACTTTTCACCATTCATGTTTGAACAGAGAATCATTCTCCTCTCAAAACCATCAACTATTTGTCGTAAGAGAACATCTCTCGAGATTGCACGGCAGGCAACCCAAAATCAGTATTAATTTTTGAAATTAATTTTAAAACGGCTTGTCACTGTTGAAATTTTTTTCTCTTGAATGTGTCGCTGTTGACATTTTTCTGTTAAGTGGATACGGATAGAACAATACGAACTTTCATGGTTTTCCATATCAAATTTTGCGATACGTAACTTTTTAAAATTTCGTTCAAAGAAAAGAATTTCGGAAGTTTCAAGTTCGCTTCGCTCCTGATGGAAATTTAAAAAAATATATCTTAAGAGGGATGCTTACAGTAGAAACGTTTTGGAACGTGAATTTGTTAACAGTTTATTGAGAGCAATTCAACAAGGCTCCTTATTTTAGGGAGATGGGGTAATTATTCACAAGTCTAAAATTTGTATCGACGCGAATATCCTCATCATCGTCACCCATCGCGGCAGAAAATCGGAACCCTCGGACGGAGAACAAGGGCAGGTCGGATAATCCGTCACCGCCAACGTTGCCAAAACGTCAACAATGGTTTTGATGGCCCGCATAGAAACATGGCTATTTTAGCGAAGATAGCGATCGATCCTCATTCGAGATTTCACGAAAACCCAGTAGTTTTAGAATTACGCGACATTTTATAAATATGGTAGTTTTTCACGGAAAATTGAATATTTTTTCAACAAAAAAATCGTACGAAACTTTATAACAAACGAATTTGAAGCTTATACTCCCCCCTACCAGTCTTTCATGCAAAAAAAAAGTTAAAAAAATTGTCATGAGTTATATGCAAAAATTGCAACGCAAAAAAAACCGAAAAACGACCTCGTTTCAAAAGGAATTGATAATAATCGAAAATTTTGTTTGGAAAAAATGAAATGAAGCTGAATAAGTATGTCCTCTTTGAAACGCCGCTTGTTGAATTAAAATATCTTCATCTTTAAAAGAGCAGTGAAACTTTTTTTGCGGCGCGGAATCGGGGTGAGAGTTTTCAAACTTTTGAACGTTAGTGTATAGTATGTATAGAACTTTATTTCTTCAAAATTCTCAGACCTTATTCCTTGAACCCCGATGAATGCCGGCGTTTAATTCACTAATTAATTTATACAGCCCAACATAACGATATACTAAAATTTCGATGTTTTTCCAATAAAAAATATGTTGGCGCTATAAACTGTGTTCGGCTATTCTTAATAAATCATTTTTTCATGTGATAAGCGCAGAGGTGAGTCACGTGCTGCGGAAAATTTTTATCATGAAGCGATATCTATGCGTGCTCCACATTATGTACATACATACACATTAGGGTATCCGTTATTTCCCAAGTTGGGTTTTTTTGCTTTGCTTATTAATATGCCAAGTGAATGAAAAAAAATTTAAGTACTAAAATTTATACAGAAATGTTAATTTTAAGCCAATCGCTTTTAATCAACAAATTTATAGCGGGAAAGAAAATAAAAATAAAAACGATGAGTTTGGGCGTGGACACAACTTTAACCCTGAATAACTTTTGAAGGGATGAATTTTCAAAAAAACATAGAAGACCTTTTTTGTAGAGCGTTCAATTTCCTATCAAAATTTACATTATTGTAGCTGCATTTGTTTCAGAGAAAAAGAATTAAATGAAAAAAGTGCAAAAATCCCATGTTATTTAAGTGGGAAATGTATCATGATTTAGGCACGGGTTAATATGATAATTAAGCGTTTATTTCTGTCCGATGTTTTTGTTGATACCAAAAACTAAAAACTTGGGGAGGCGCAAGCAAAAAAAACCCAACTTGGGAAATAACGGACACCCTAATACACATGTGTATTGTACGAATGTATTGTACATAATGTATGTACGAAAGGTTATGGAGCTCAAGAAAAACGTGCTCGTGTCGGATCGTGAACTATGCCAGACTCTGTCAAACTGTCGATAATTAATACGAGAAATCTTCGTGTCCCGCTATTGTATGCGTATACTAATATCGTTTGAACATACAGTGGGTCAAAAAAGTATTCGTACACTGCGTTTTTTGCGAATAACTTCATAGGTATACATGATATCGAATCCAAACCTATTTTGTTAAATACTCCATCAAGTATAGAGCCAATCTGCAAATGAAGATTTTTTTCCCAGGAATAATAAAAGAATTATGCAAAAAAAACGAAAATTTTCCGGCAAAAAAAGTATTCGTACATTTACAATTGAGCTGCTAAGCCTCGATACTGACTCAAGCATGGTATGAACTCTGCGTAAAATGTGAACAAGTCTTTGTTCACACATTGGCTTTGACCTATTCTATGCGATAGTGGATCTTCAAGCTCTGAACATACATGACGGCAAAGAAAAGCGAAATATCAATATCCATGCAAGATAGAGGGATTTTTCTTCAGAAACGCGGTGAAAGTTACCGAAAAATTAGTAAAAAACTAAATCTAAGTTTCACAACAGTGCAATATAATAAAAAAAATACGAAACAACAAACAGCACCGAAAATAAGCCACGAACCGATCGACCGAGAACGGGAGCATCGGAGTATCGTTAAAGAGATTACAAAAAAACCGTTCACAAGTGCTCGCAGTTTAGCGAATGATCTCGCGTCAACATTAGGAAAGATCATCTGTCCCCAGTCTGTTCGAAACGTTTTGCATTCTGCCCAAATATACGGCAGAACTGCCCAGAAAAAAACCATTAATTGATCATACAAATCGAGAAAAACGTTTAGGTTTCGCAAAAACCTGCAGAAATAAATCTATAGAATTTTGGAAACGTGTCGTATTCTCGGATGAATCGAAATTTAACATCTGCAGGTCCGATAGATTTATTTCTGTAGGTTTTTGCGAAACCCAAACGTTTTTCTCGATTTGTATTATTAATTAATGGTTTTTTCCGGGCAGTTCTGCCATATATTTGGGCAGAATGCAAAACGTTTCGAATAGTCTGGGGACAGACGATCTTCTTTGATGTTGACGCGAGATCATTCGCTAAACTGCGAGCACTTGTGAACGGTTTTTTATAGCCTCTTTAACGATACTCCGACGTTCTCGTTCTCGGTCGACCGGT
Source organism: Alloplasta piceator (assembly GCA_946863875.1). Taxonomy (NCBI): domain Eukaryota; kingdom Metazoa; phylum Arthropoda; class Insecta; order Hymenoptera; family Ichneumonidae; genus Alloplasta; species Alloplasta piceator. The sequence goes on from OX333074.1 coordinate 34,434,365, forward strand.
TGGTGGCGTATTTTCGGTGCTGTTTGTTGTTTCGTATTTTTTAATTATATACTGCACTGTTGTGAAACTTAGATTTAGTTCTTTACTAATTTTTCGATAACTTTCACCGCGTTTCCGAAGAAAAATCACTCTATCTCGTATGGATATTGATATTTCGCTTTTCATTGCCGTCATGTCTGTCCAGAGCTTGAAGATCCACTGTCGCATAGAATAGGTCAAAGCCAATGTGTGAACAAAGACTTGTTCACATTTTACGCAGAGTTCATACCATGCGTGAGTCAGTATCGAGGTTTAGCAGCTCAATTGTAAATGTACGAATACTTTTTTTGCCCGAAAAATTTCGTATATTTTGCATAATTCTTTTATTATTCCAGGGAAAAAATTCTTCATTTCCAGATTGTCTCTATACTTGATGGAGTATTAAACAAAATAGGTTTGGATTCGATATCATGTATACCTATGAAGTTATTGGCGAAAAACGCAGTGTACGAATACTTTTTTGACCCACTGTACGTACGGCATTTTGTGATATTGATTTATGTTTAATTTTTCACAGAGGAAGCTTTGTCTATATCGAAATTAAAATTTTCGATGTTATATCTTTTGAAATGTTCCGAAACGTCTATAATCCTGAAAAATACACCGCTGTATGTATGTGTCCGGAATGTGGATTGCGCATGTAAGAGAGCCATAAACTACCCCAAAACATCTATGACTCGTGAACAGCGTTGCCAGAAGTCGGTTATTTCGTACTAGATTATTCAAACAATGAAAAGAATCTATTGTCCCATTCCGGGAATTTAGTACGAAATAACGGCTTTCTGGTAACGCTGCTCGTGAACGGCTCGACTGAATCGCTCTATCTCTCCAACAAGTTTTCGTAAATATTGCTACGATCGCATAAAACATGGGTTTTTATATTTTTTGCACATCATTATTAATGCCAGTAAAACGCAATTACTTACGAACTTAATTTGCAATTTAAGACCTATCTTTTTGCAATCATAGTTATTACTGAATTTGTACAATATCGATTCAGTAGTTTTAAAGTTGTCGATCTTTTTCACGAAACTGTTATTTTATTATAACAAATAAATATAAGAGCTATAAATATGAGAGCTTTTTTGGTTTCATTTTTAAAGCTTTTTGCATCTGTGGGCGATTTGCAAATTTTGTTACTTTTTTTTGTAGTCATTCCAGCATTTATAACTTCACAGTGGTGAATTTCTTTGCGCAGATATGCCCCAGATAATATTGAATTTTGTGGGAATCGATAAGAAGATAACATATTTTGTAAGGTAAACGTCCCAATACCCGACCACGTCCCAGTACTCCGACACTTGAGCCAACATTTCAGCAAATAAAGCGTTCACTTCAAAGAAATCAAACTGTGAATTAATTTAGTATTTAGGATTCATAATCTACGTATACGACACTACTCTTAATAGTTCGAAAATCGTATGTAGTTTATTTTCAGATAAATATGACTGCACACGTAATTTTCGGGCCACGGAAGCCTTTATCTAAGCTGAATTACTAAGGAATCGGGATATCTTATTGATAGTGTTGCCGCAAAACAAGACAAGACATGAATTGTTCTCCTCTTGTCTTGTCTCAAAAATTTCGAGACAATAGATCGTACCGTCTTGTCTCGACCGGCAAGAGAAATATTGTCTCTCGTCTCGAATTGTTTCGTCTCGCTCTAAGATATCTTGTCTTGTCTCGTGCTATCTCGATTTAATGGAACAAAATTTAATATATTTTGTAATACGGAACAATGTATTTCGTTTTGTCTTAAATTTTTACGACGAAAACGAACAAAATATAATACACCAAGTCTGAGTACGCCTCTGTCCCGAGCTTCAAGTTCTTAGAATGCCATGTATATTTTTTTTAGCCTAGCTGGATCTCAGTTTTTATACTAGATCCTCGTCATAAGTTAGTGACGTTCGATAAAACTTCTTGGGGCGAAGATTTAAAAAAAAATCCTACGATCAATTGAAACGTATTTTTGCAACAAAATATTCTGAAAGAATCGATGAAACCGATTAAACTCTTCCGATCGAGTTTGAGAATGACTCCGACGATGATTATACCAAATCCATAAATGCGTTATACGGTTCGGCAAAAACAAACAAACTGGTTGCGAATTTTTTGATTCAAATAATTTGAATTAAAAATTAAAAAATTATTTTATATCACTCAGTACAATAATGGACGCTTTTACGTCCGCAAGCGGACGTCAAAACGTCCATATTGCACCTCGTGATATAAAATATCGTACATCACTCGTCAGAAAATGTTTTTACGTCTTCGTGATGTACTATACTATTTTAATCCCGATGTCGGGATTAAAAATTATTTTTTAAACCGCAATGTCGGGATTAAAAATTGAAAAATTATTTTTCAATCCACAATGTCGGGATTAAAAAATAGAAAATTATTTTTTAATCCCAATGTCGTGATTAAAAAATGAAAAATTATTTTTTAATCCCAATGTCAGGATTAAAAATTAAATCCCAATGTCGGGATTAAGAATTAAATCCCAATGTTGGGATTAAAAATGACAAATTATTTTTTAATCCCAATGTCGGGATAAAAAATAAAATCCCAATGTCGGGATTAAAAATTAAATCCCAATGTTGGGATTGAAAATTAAAAAATTATTTTTTAATCCTAATGTTGGGATTAAAAATAAAAAATTATTATAGTTTTAATGGTTTTGATGATTTCGGCTACGTTGCGGCCAAAATTCCGGGTGTTGTTGGAAATAATGTACGATCTTTCTTTCTTTTTATGACGTTTCGATCCTTATTCGGATCTTCTTCAGATATATTTTTCTCCATAAAATTGTTTTACAATATATTAAATGTTGTTTTAATTCACATTATTTTATATCTTATAAATTGTTGTTGTAATTCATGTTATTTTATATCATTTAAATATTGTTAATTACTGAACGACAAATTGTGCAAGTTAGAGAGTACATTATTTCCAACAACACCTGGAATTTTTGGCCGCAACGTAGCCGAAATCATCGAAACCATTTAAATAACACGGCCGCTTACCAAACATCATTATTATAGTTTTAAGGCTTTCGCGGCCAGAGTCATAACAAAATTGGTTGGCTTCTGGATGGATGCCGCGTTCGGTTTTTTTCAGATGTACCCTGATTTTTTCAGATCTAACCTGAATATACGGGAGGACAGTTGTAATCTTTTCCCTCCTTTGATTCTGTTCAGCGGGGTTGGGGGAGTGAAGCCCAGCTGACAGCTTGGACTTAAAGTGTTTGATGATGTAGTTGATGTTTCTACGGTTATAACCATTACTTTCCTGTGCCTGTGTTAGATGCGTTAATTCGGCTTCCAACGACTCTGGTTGGGAAATGGTTAAGGCTCTATCAACCAATGAGCTAATCACGGAGTTCTTTTGGGAAAGATGGTGGTGGGAGGCTGCATGAAGGTATCTGTCAGTGTGTGTGGGTTACCGGTATACTTTATGTCCTAGGGAGCCATCACTCTTCCTGTTGACTAATACATCAAAGAATGGAAGTTGTTGATTTTTTCTATTTCCATTGTGAACCTGATTTTGGAATGTTGGGAGTTTAGGTAAGTCAAAAATTGTGGCAGGGTCTTCCTCCCATGGCTCTAGATTACGAAAGTGTCATCCACATATCTGAACTATGTGGATGGCTTCAGAGGCGCGTTTCTCACAACGTTGTTTTCAAAGTTTTCCATGAAGATGATGGCGATTATTGGGGATATTGGAGTGCCCATGGCTGCACCCGATGTCTGTTCATAGAACTCTCTTTAAAAACGGAAGTAAGTAGTTGTAGAAGTAACCATTAATCGAACATTGTCTCACAACTACTTACTTCCGTTTTCAAGGAGAATTCTATAGACATCGGGTGCAGCCATGGTTCAGATATGTGGATAGCACTTTCGTAATCTGGACCCATGGGAGGGAGACCCTGCCACAATTTTTGACTTACCTAAGCTCCCAACATCTCAAAATCAGGTTCACAATGGAAATAGAAGAAAATCAACAACTTCCATTCTTTGATGTATTAGTCAACAGGAAGAGTGATGGCTCCCTAGGACATAAAGTATACCGTGAACCCACACACACTGACAGATACCTTCATGCAGCCTCCCACCACCATCATTCCCAAAAAAACTCCGTGATTAGCTCATTGGTTTATAGAGCCTTAACCATTTCCCAACCAGAGTCGTTGGAAGCCGAATTAACGCATCTAACACAGGCACTGGAAAGTAATGGTTATAACCGTAGAAACATCAACTACATCATCAAACACTTTAAGTCCGAGCTGTCAGTTGGGCCCCAATCCCCCAACCCCGCTAAAAAGAATCAAATGAAGAAAAAGATTACAACTGTCCTCCCGCATATTCAGGGTACATCGGAAAAAATCAGTAGGGTACTTAGAAAACACAACATCCATGTGATATTCAAGCCTCCCACAAAGATTGCACAAATCCTCACAAATCCCAAAGATAAAAGATTAACTTCGGACGTCCCAAGAGTATACAAAATTCCCTGCTCATGCAATAAAGTGTACATTGGAGAAACCCGGAGGAAAATTAGTACTCGCCTGAAAGAACATAAACGCAGTGTTAGACTCGGCCACTCCGCACAGTTGGCCTTGGCAGAACATTGGATGGACACTGGTCATAAGATTCAATTTGACAAAGTGGAAATCCCAGCCAAGACTAACAATTATTTTCCTCGGAAACATCGCGAGGGAATCGAAATCCGGAAACACCCAGATATTCTCAACAGAGACAGAGGTTATCAGGTCAACCTGATCTGGCACAGCGTCCTCCCGGTTTTTTAATTGACCAGCTGATCAATTAAGAGCTCTGATTGGCTGACCCGATCAAGAGCTCTGATTGGCTGACCGATGTTCCACCTGATTGAGCATCGGGTATATAAACCCTTCCTGAACTGATGGAAGCTCAGTATCAGAGCCTCCTCGCCCTGACGATGCAGACTCCCAGCAAACACACTTGGATGATTTACGAAACATTTACGTATAATTGAAATGTAATACTACGTCATATAATGTTCATCACAAATTCGTAACTTTTTCATAACGCACGTAAACGAGATGTATATAATACGTCCTGACGATATGTAGTAAGGATGTCAATGAAAGATGTAGGAATTACGAAAAACTATAGACATCACAAATACGTAACATTGATACGCCAAGATCTCGTCACTCTTATACGAGATATTCACATGTACTGTAAACTTGTCAAACTGTTACGAGTCGATGCTGTAACAATTATAGAACATTAGTGATATTATAATCTCGTAGTATAGGCTACGTAGCAAATATCCCACACAGCAATATCACGTCTGAAAGAATCGCTGTAGATTTCTTATGAAAGATTTGGACATCCGAATACATTTTCCGAAAGACATCTTAATGAGTTCCGAAAGTAGTCGAATGCGCCACTTTGAGGGATGATTTTGATATCTGTAAAAAGTTGTCTTGAAGATAACTTTTTCAGACTTCTCAAAAAAGATATCGTAAAGACTACTATTTCGAGATTTCTTCACAAGACATCGTCAAGATAACTTTTTCAGGGTTCCTTTAAAATTATCAAAAATTATTTTTTTTCTTATTTCTATCGTTTGCAAAATTTTTTAATACGTTTATTTATTTATTTATATAGTTACTGGACCGACTGTATTAAAAAAAAATTAGAAAAAAACTCGATTTCATCATTTCAATTTCATCTGCCTCCACGGGGATTCGAACCTGCGACCTGCCTATCTATCCTACTTGAGAACCTATCACGCTACCTCTTACGCTACCGACTACTTATGAATTCTCTTTACTTATATGATATATTAGTGGTGAAATCCCAGAATTTAAACGGTTCCGATATGTATCCGAACAAATATTATCACGTAGTCTATCTGAATATGCGATTTCTAATAACTTTTTAATATTCATTCCGAAGATCTCTTAAGGGGAGGTTTCACCCCCTCCCCCGCCTTTCTGCTCTCGTGGGTGCCAGAGAGATAGAGCTAAAACGTTTAACACATTTTTCGCGGAGATGACTTGATGGAATAAAAAAAGAATATAGTGGGGCCATGACCTGTACACATTAATTACGCAGGCAACCCCACTAATCTTTTTTCATTTCATCAAACCATCTCCGAGAAAAATGCGTCAAGAAATTTTTGAGGTTATGTTGACCTTTTTACACTCTTCTTAAGTAATTCTTATTTCAGACTTCTTCGGACTAACGTCTGCGAGATATCATACGTGTTGCTCTAGAAGTAGTCTTGAAAAAGAATTCGCGAGGAAGTATTTCTGGCTTTTTATTGGACGCTTTTACGGAATATCTTGAAGATATCTTCTAAGGATATCTGACAGTTGATTTCATTCCGAAGATCTCTTGAGTTATTCTTATTTCAGACTTCTTCAGACTAACGTCTGCGAGATATCATACGTGTTGCTCTAGAAGTAGTCTTAAAAAAGAGTTCGCGAGGAAGTATTTCTGACTTTTGTGCTGTGTGGGATGTCACACTGTGGCATAAATGTTATCAGACATTTCTTGTAACAAATCCGTAACAATTATAGAACATTGCTGTAACAATTATAGATATTGGTGACATTATAATCTCGTAGTATAGGGTACGTAGCGAATATGTATAATGTGTGACATAAATGTCACAAGTCATTTCTTGTAACAAATCCGCACCATATACGTATCATATATTACGAGAAATGTCCTCAATCATTTTAAGGTTCTGTCGATTAAGGAACGTGAACAATATCTGAGTGTAAAGTACAAGGAGGTGATATCGAATAATCCAGCGTAATACAGAATAAACCAGAATAATACAGCATACATTGCCGTGATGGAAAAACACCCAGGAATTTCCCGTACTCGGTTTATAACCTTATTCGCGTTGCACGTTCGCTTAATTTCTCTTTGCCCTTTCTTTCTGTGTTGCAGGCCTGTCTTGAAATTGATAGCCTATTTTCAATTTTCCAGGCATTGTCCTCGTCACAATTTTGACTTTAATCAAAATTTGCCGCACTCATCCCATAATAAAAAGTGTTACGAAGGAAATGAGACGTCGTAGAACAAAATCTATCTAGCAATTCTTTCTGAATCATGCGCAGAGTGTAAGAACCCAGTTTTGAATTTTTACACTTTGTGTAAAATATGGGTTATATGGGTATTTGCCGTGATGGAAAAACACCCAGGAATTTCCCGTACTCGGTTTATAACCTTATTCGCGTTGCACGTTCGCTTAATTTCTCTTTGCCCTTTCTTTCTGTGTTGCAGGCCTGTCTTGAAATTGATAGCCTATTTTAAATTTTCCAGGCATTGTCCTCGTCACAATTTTGACTTTAATCAAAATTTGCCGCACTCATCCCATAATAAAAAGTGTTACGAAGGAAATGAGACGTCGTAGAACAAAATCTATCTAGCAATTCTTTCTGAATCATGCGCAGAGTGTAAGAACCCAGTTTTGAGTTTTTACACTTTGTGTAAAAACCTAGCTTTGAGTTTTTACACTCTGCGGCTGATTGAGAACGAATTGATAGAGAGATTTTGTTCTACGACGTCTCATTTCCTTCGTAACTCATTTTCCCATGGGATGAGCACGGCACATTATTTTTGCTCTTTATTTCAGAGTTGCAGGCCTGCTTTGAAATTGTTAGCCTATTTTGAACTTTCCAGGCATTGTCCTGGTCACAATTTTGACTTTAATCAAAATGTGCCACGCTCATCCCATAGGAAAAAGTGTTACGAAGGAAATGAGACGTCGTAGAACAAAATCTATCTAGCAATTCTTTCGGAATCATGCGCAGAGTGTAAGAACCCAGTTTTGAGTTTTTACACTGTGTAAAAACCTAGCTTTGAGTTTTTACACTCTGCGCATGATTCAGATAGAATTGATAGAGAGATTTTGTTCTACGACGTCTCATTTCCTTCGTAACTCATTTTCCCATGAGATGAGCACGGCATAAGTTTTTTGCTCTTTATTTCAGAGTTGCAGGCCTGCTTTGAAATCGTTAGCCTATTTTGAATTTTCCAGACATTGCCCTGGTCACAATTTTGACTTTAATCAAAATGTGCCGTGCTCATCCCATAGGAAAAAGTGTTATGAAGGAAATGAGACGTCGTAGAACAAAATCTATCCAGCAATTCTTTCGGCATCATGCGCAGAGTGTAAGAACCCAGTTTTGAGTTTTTACACTCTGTGTAAAAACCTAGCTTTGAGTTTTTATACTCTGTGCATGATTCAGAAAGAATTGATAGACAGAATTTGTTCTACGACGTCTCATTTCCTTCGTAACTCATTTTTCCATGAGATGAGCATGACACATGTTTTCTGCTCTTTATTTCAGATTTGCAGGCCTGCTTTGAAATTGTTAGCCTATTTTGAACTTTCCAGGCATTGTCCTGGTCACAATTTTGACTTTAATCAAAATGTGCCACGCTCATCCCGTGGGAAAAAGTTTACAAAGGAAATGAGACGTCGCCAGCAGTTTATCAGCGTAGAGTATAAAAACTCAAAACTAGGCTTTTCAGGACACCGGTGCACCTTGAGGGTTCTAACTAGTCCCAAAAAATTGTTCATTTGGTACCTCAAATGGTGGACGATACATCATATTTGTAGGTATTCTACAAAAATTATAAATTATAATTAAAATGTACTTTTCAAGTGTTAAAATAAAAATAAAATTCCAACCTAATATGTAGGTTGGAAATACATAAATTTCTTGTAATTTGTTGATAAAATATGTATATACGTAAATTACCTGTAACCACGAAATCACATTGACATCATTGTTACGAGTATTATGCACCAGGGTTACGTTTCGTTTCGTAGGAGTTACATCAATGAGCTGAGTTTGTTACAACTATGATCTGAGTTTGTTACATCTATTATCTGAGTTTATTATGGCTATGTGATGAGTTTGTTACATCTATGAGCTGAATATGTTACATCTTGGGTATGAGTTTATTTCATTATTATTCCTCGTAGATGTTTCGTATCTGTGACTTGTTTATAGGATGACATATTTGAGAACAAACTCTGCTTCATTCACGGAGTTTGTGACATAAATGTTATGTCCAATGTAACACACGTTACGTAACATTTTCGTAACTATTTCGGAACTGTGTTTGCTGGGCTGCAACGTTTGCGAAAAATTATGTTTTAATCCCAATAGCGGGATTAAAAATAAATTAAATAAATAAATAATAAATTAAAGGATAAATTAATTAAACAGGTAAATTTAATTTTTTAATAAATTATTTAAATAAATAAATCAATTAATAAATATATAAATGAATGAATGAATGAATGAATAAATAAATGAATGGATGGATGAATGGATGGATGGATGGATGAACTTCTCTCACATATTTCCTTTGTAAATTATGATAATTAACATTAAGAATTACAATTGTTTTGTAAAAAAATTGAATATAGTGCGAAACGTACTTGAATTGTGATTCTTAATGTTAATTATTGTAATTTACAAAGGAATATGTGAGAAAAGTTATATTCTTTATTTTCACATCATTGAAATAAACTATTGTAGTCATAGAAGGAAAAAAGATCATAGGATTTCATAGGAATTTATTTCCAACTCTTCTTCAGTAAAATCTCAAAAATTTTGTTTTTTCACGTAGAATTTTATTATTATTTTTTAATCGAAGGGGTCGTATTGAAAGAAAATCTAATTCTTAAGCTCAAAACAGCCAAAAAGACATTAAATAAGACATTAATAAAAAAAATCGAAAAAATTTTTTTTATAGGAATTTTTTTCCATCCCTTCTTCAGTAAAATCTCAAAAATTTTGTTTTTTTTACGTAGAAGTTTTTTTCTTAATCGAAGGGGTCGCATTGGAAGAAATTCTAATTTTTTAGCTTAAGACAACCAAAAAGACATTAACCGGTTAAGGCTCAGCGGTTTCGATCGAAACCACTTTTGCATTTAAACGTTCATAACTTTGTCAAAAATCAATACAATTTTGGTTTCTAAACGCCAATGACCCACAAATTTATGCTACTTTGGGAAAAAGTTAAAAGCACAATAGATTAAAAACAATTTTGTAATTATAACAATATAAACAAATGAATGTTTGTGGTAAGAATTGCAAAAAAATTGCAAATTATCAAATTACGTGAACCTAGGTTCATAAAAATTGATCCTCGGGGGTTTTCGGGGTCGCTGATTACGAATCCACCCAGATAGAATACTGACGTATATTATACGTCTATTAGACGTTGCCAGATACGTATATAATGCGTATTTAGTACGTATACTGAAGAGCTAAATGTCCGGCTAATCTCCGTATAATATATGTATATTCTACATATATTACACGGTATATTTTATGTATACGAGACGTTGAAAATACGTAGAACATACGTAGAATGCCCAGCTAATATCCGTATAATGTGTGTATATTCTACATATGTTAAACGGTATATTTTACGTATACAAGACGTCAAAAATACGTAGAATACAAACGGAGAATATAAACAAATTATACGGATACTAGCATATATATATACGATGAAAATCAGTTCTATATATTCACAATTGATAGTTCCTGAGTGTCAAGTAACGAAAAAAGAATTTTTGAAAAAAAAAATTTTGCCCCCAGTGGGATTCGAACCCGCGACCCTTGTTTTTAGGCATATCCTCAAATTGATCATGAATTAAATTAAAAAAAAAAATAGATAATTTTGAATTTCATGAATTTTTCCGACCGCTTCAGTTATCTTGCATATTCGCGGACCTTAGAATATGTACGAGACCTGACTGGGATCTGAAACCTACCTATCTATTGAGCCTAACGAACAACCTACGGCTGGGACGCTAACCACTACACCACCGACTACTTATGGTATTCTGATGTAAATATCATATCTATAGAACACAGGCCGAGAACAATCACGTGCCAAAATCGTAGTGAGAATTTATTTTCATTACCCGAAGGCCGTTTTTGGTTCGACTTGTCTTTCAACTAAATTAAAAACTAAAATATTGAATCAGATGAATAATAATAACAATTATAATAATAAATAGTATTATTTCCAAAATTAAAAAGGTCGGAGACCACGGGATATGTGGTAGGCTAATTGTAGTTCTATTTTAAATAAACTCATAAAAACACAAAAATAATAATAATAAACAATAATAAATATTATTATTATTGTTATTAAAAAAAATTATTGCTCTCAATTGTAGAAATCGGTTTTTATTCTTAAATAACAATAATATTAAATGATAATATACTCACTGAACGTATAATATTCGTATATGTATTAAACGTTCATTGAATAGCTTCAGATTTAAGAATCGCAATCGTAAGATAATAAATATATATTATATGTATATGAGATGTACAAATTGCCACCGAGATATGTAGAAAAAAACAAGTCCAATATACGTATATATATATACTATATACGTATATTGGATGTGTTTTTATCTGCAGTATCTCGGTGGAATGTTGTACATTTCATATATATATATAATATATGTTAATAATAATATATGTCATATACAGATAATATATGTTACATACAATATAAGTTGATTAAAGCTATTCAATGAACGTATAATAGATGTATATAATTCGATGTCAAATGCTTATTGTATAATATACGTAAATTATACGTATATGAAATTCTTTCACTATTATCAATAAATAGACCTAAAATATACGTTCAGTATACGTATAATACAGGTATATCATAGACGTATACATATTATATACATATATACCTGTAATATACGTCAGTGTTCTATCTGGGCAATGTCTGATTTTCAAAATTCAAAATGATAGATCCAATATGGCGAGCGAAAATTTGAAAAGTTACCCAGTGAACACGTTATGTTGCCGCAATGTAACATGGAAGTTACATGTAATGTTACAATGTTATCCCTTGTAACGTTGCTGTTATATAACGTGCAAGTAACAATGTTATGTAACATTTGTTACATGTACGTTACATAACTGCAATATAACTTTGTTACATTACAGCAATGTAACATATGTTATATTGCGGCAATATAACTTTGCCACATTACAGTAATGTAACATATGCTATATTGCGGCAATATAACATGGCAGTTACATGCAATGTTACAATGTTATTCCTATGTAACGTTGCTGTCATATAACGTGGAAGTAACATGTTACATAACATTAGTTACATGTAGGTTACATAACTAGTATATAACTTTGTAACATCACAGTAATGTAACATATGTTACATTGTGGCAATAGAACATGGAAGTTACACACTGTAAAAAAAAATATGAAATTTCGAAAGTTTTTACTACGAAGGATCAGGGATCGCGAAATGAAGTTATGAGAGATAACTCAAGTTATAAGGGGTCGGGGGCTCTGAAAGTAAGTTATGAGGGGACACTCAACTTATGTATGAGGGGCAGGACCCTTGAATTGAGCTTCGCGGCTTTAAAAAACCTACAAGGGGTCAGGGGTTACGAAATTGAATTATAAGGGGTCACTTAAGTTATAAGGGGTCAGGTATTTTGGAATGAAGTTTTGGGAGAGCACATAACTTATGAGGGGTCAGTAGCTCTGAAATTAAGTTATAAGAGGTCACTTAACTTATGAGAGGTCACGGTTTTATTCAAACCAGTTTTGAGGGTTTGCACAAGTTATGAGTGGTTAGAAGCTCTGAAATTAAGTTATGAGGGGTAATGTAAGTTCTCAGGGGTCACTTAAGCTATAAAGGTTCAGGTATTCTGGAATAAATTTACATAACTTATAAGCGGTCAGGGGATTCGAATCCGCAAATAAAAAAACCAACTTCCATAGTGTATTGCTTATTATAATTCTAATGCGTATATCATTATTATTTTATTATTATTATTATTATCATTATTATTATTATTATTTTACTATTACTATTGTACTTTTATTATTTTTTCGGCACTCCAGCATTCATATATTATATAAGTAGAGGGAATTCATAACTAGTCGATAGCGTAATAGGAAGCGTGTAAGTAGATAGGTAGGGTAGTAGGTAGGGTCGAGGGTTCGATTCCCGGTCTCTGAGAAAAATTATTAGATTGGACAATCCGTGTAGATTTTTTTTTCTATGGATCTCTTTTTGGGGCCGGTAAACTATGCATATTATATTATTATGAAAGAGCCATATATTTTTTATAACATTTTCAACAACAATTAATTCTAGTTACGGTGACGTAATACAGTTACATAATTGTAATATAATAATTTTATATTGTTGAATAGGGAATTGTAACTGACATATAACTTATATGTAATGTCCATGTAATGTTACATGTTACAAACGGTAACATTGCCGTTACATTGCTGCAACATCACTGTGTCCACTGCGTTCCAGAAAATGACCACTCAAACTTTTACGGGGTCACTGGTCACAAATCTGTTGTTCATTTTTCGAAATTTTGGTTCCGCCATTTTGAATTTCGGAAAACTAACATCAAAATCATAATCAACGTCCTCGAAAACTCCTGAGTAACAAGTTTCAGACCAAATAAATCGATTTTTAAAAAGTCCTCCGCCATATTGAATCCGCCATTTTGAATTTTAAAAGTCCGACATTGGATTCGTAATCAGCGACTCCAAAAACCCCCGAGTAACAAGTTTCAGGTCAATTGGATCGATTTTTAAGAAAATCGTCCGCCATATGAGATCCGCCATTTTGAATTTTGAAAATTTTGAAAATCTGACATCGGATTTGTAATCAGTGACCCCGCAAGATCCCAAAAGACCCCGAGTGATAAAGTTCAGGCCGAATGAATCGATTTTTAAAAAGTCGTCCGCCATATTGAATCTGCCATTTCGAATTCTAAAAATCTGACATCGGTTTCGTAATCAGCGATCCCGAAAACCCCTACAGAATGTGATGAAAATTGCGTTACTTTAAAAAAGTCGGGCCTTTAAGGGTCAACATTTATTTTTTCTTCATTTTCGATATATATTTTTTTTTAATCCATTGAAAACAAAAAAAAATGTCCTCTTAGCAAGATAGAATATTTTTTCAAAAATCAATAACGATGTGCGGAACACAAAGTAAAAGCGCGAAAAAATTTGAAATTTTAATCCTGCAAATAATAATAATACCAAGAATTTATTGTTATTGTTGATTAAAATATTATTATTATTATTATTATTATTATTATTATTATTATTATTATTATTATTATTATTCCCGTGTGGGGTTTTTCCGGCCCCCATCGGGCGCGTCCCCAGGTGGCGGATAGGGGAATGCTCGGCAGATATGTCGGGTAGGTGGGGCATAATATACCACCCGCGGACCAAAACGGAAATTTGCATGCAGAAGAGCACACGTCTGTTCCCTCTTCGGGCGGTGTGTTTTCGCCAGCGTCTGTCATCATGTAGATGCGGCTGGGAGTCATGCATTGATCGGTACACACCTTAGCACACTGGGAGTGCCTTCAACCGACGTAGGCGTTTCCTCTGCGCCGGTGAAGAGGCTACTATGAGCTTGCTCTGCCGAGGTGGCAACTGGGGTGTGTATCTGGAACCAGCCCCTTCGGGCCCTGATCAGGAAGTGTGCACTGAATGCAGCTGTCGGAGGCTGCATTGCTTCGGGCGAGCGCTGATCCGTCCGTGTTTTCCGGGATCGGTTAAGCGTAGGTCAGGCCTCAGGGAACTGAGGTAGGAGTCAAAGCGCTCCGAGGGAATACCGGTTCCTGACTATTACGGCCCGCCCCATTGCACACGAAGCGCTGGTTCAACCCAAGGAAAAAAAAATGCCCAATTCAAAAGGAAACAACGAAGATGCAGTGAGCAAGGAGTTATCTTCCCTCGCAAAGCTGCTTATCGAGAGCGATAGGAAGGTGGAGGCGAGTCTCGCAGAAATGCGCAGGCTCATTAAAACAATGGGTGATGCCGTAAAAAAGCAGCTGAACGTCAACAAGACGATAAAGGACGGACTGCCCGCCCTGGAGGAGCACTTGGAGGGACTAGAGGACAGTCGCCGTCCAATTAAGCAGGCTCACAGCCTCCTGAACAGACCGGCGGCCCCGAGAGCCAGACTCCAAAGTGTTCCTACACCAGAAGCGAGTTGCTCCTGGGCGACACCAAAACCCATTCCTGCCACGAGGGTCGAACGGAAGAAGAGACTGGCGTCGAGTCCGCCTGTACCCCCAATGACGGAGGTACAGGTAAAAAAAAAGAAAAGGAGGCCTCGCCGAAGAATGCCTGGACGGAAGTCCAGCGCAAGAAGGTGGAGAAAAAAGGAAAAAAGAAAGCCGGGAACGAAAAGGCTGCGCCGGCCTCTCAAGCCAGCAGGCCCGCGAATACGCCTCATAAGACGGCAGCTGCGGCCAAGAAATCGCGTCCGAGAAAACCAGAGGCGATCGTGCTGAAACCGGCAGAGGGTAAAACCTATGCGGAGATCCTCAACGTTGTCCGCAAAAAGGTGAATCCCGAAGCACACGGAGCTGATGTACGGTTGATCCGGCGCACACGAGCTGGAGGAGTCCTGCTCGAGCTGCGAAACTCATCGGCCGATTCGAGAGCTGCTTTTATAGAAGCTCTCAAGGCCGCAGCTGGGAAGGAGAGCAGCATTGAGGAATTGGTCTCGAAGTCACGTCTCGAGATTCGAGACCTCGATAGCTGCTCCACGAAAGCAGAGGTTGAGGAGGCTATAATAAGGGTAGCCCTCAGACAGTACGAGGGCCCGCTGCGGGTCGCATTGACCCGGCCGAACGCGCGGGAACAGGTCACCGCCATCGTCACCATTGACGAACCCGGCGCGAGGACCCTGTTGCAAACCGCTCGCGTCAAGATCGGCTGGGTCAATTAGCGCATCCGGAGGAGAGTGGAAGTACCGAGATGCTTCAAGTGTCTCGGCTACGGGCACCACAGTACCCAGTGCAAGGGCACTGACCGGGGAAGTCTGTGCTTCTGGTGCGGCAAGGAGGGACATAGGGCAGCTGACTGCGATGCTGAACCCTTTTGTTTCCTCTGCCCGGCCGTGGAAGCTAAGCCTGACTCCAAACGTCACATGGCAGGATCGGGGCGGTGCGGAGCATTCCGCAAAGCCCTCAGCGATGCCAGAGGCGAGTAATGGTGGTCGTCCTGCAGGGGAACATGAATAGGAGCCGGATAGCCGACGACCTTCTGGCCCAAATATGTTTGGAGAAAGCCACTGATATAGTCCTGGTCAGCGAGCAATATCGGAACAGAGAAAGGCCAGTATGGTATTCGGACCTCCTAGGCACGGCAGCGATTTGGATTCCAAATCGACGATGTTTCTGCGTCGCCAACCATGGCTCCGGGAGCGGCTTTGTTTGGGTGAAGTCCAGAGGCGTTATCTACGTCAGCTGTTACCTCATCCCAAACGAGCGAATCGCAGACTTCCAGGCCAAAATCGATGGTCTGGAGGACGCTATCCAGGACATGGAGGGGGAGCTGGTAGTAGCTGAAGACTTTAATGCAAAGGCTCTGGAATGGGGTGAACCCTGGCCGGATTCCCGGGGTGGACGCGTGCTGGACATGGCGTCCAGACTTGGGCTAGCGGTATTGAACACTGGCTCAACGTCCACCTTTCGGAGGCCAGGGTACAGAGAAACCATTATAGATGTCTCCATGGCGACGGAAAACCTGATATCGCGAGTCCAGGACTGGAGGGTGATCGAGGACTTCACAGCCAGCGATCACCAATAAATCACGTTCTGCGTACGTGATGTAGCTCCGGTCCAGACAAGAACACCACGAGGACCTACCAGGTGGAACGTCAATAAGATGGACCCCCAGAAGCTGTCTCCGGCGCTGTTACGTGGCCAGCGAAGCCTTGAGGAGCTCCCTCACCCTGCGGGCGCTGAACAGACGGTGGATATAGTGATGACCCACCTTCATCAGGCCTGCAGCGATGCCGTGCCGAAAAGAATTGCACGGGATAACAAACGCCCCGTGTACTGGTGGACGAATGAGATCGCGGAGCCGAGGCGGGAGTGTCTTCGCTTGAGAAGACTATCTCTCAGAGCCCGGCACCGCGACACCGACGCAGCCCCTGGCACTGTCGCCTATAAAGCGGCAAGGAAAGTGCTCAGACGGACCATCAATAAGAGTGAGAACCGATGCTGGAAGAAGCTTGGAGAGGACCTAAACGAGGATCCTTGGGGATTAGGGTACAAACTGGTCCTCCGCAAATTGGGGGCATTCTCTGAAAACACCCCCACAGATGCGGGGATCATCGGCGGTATCGTCGATGCCTTTTTCCCCAATCAACCCAGGCGACCGCGCCGACCTCGAATACCCGGGGATGCACCACCACCCCCCTTTACGGAGGAGGAACTGAGGTGCGTGGCATGGTCCTTCAAAAACAATAAGGCACCAGGCCCTGATGGCTTGCCAGCAGAGGTGCTGAAAGCCGCAGTTGAAAGGCATCCAACGCTCTTCCTGACTATGTATAACGCCTGCCTACAGGCAGGGGTTTTTCCACATCGCTGAAAACGCGCAAGGCTCGCGTTGATCGGGAAGGGCAAAGGGGGTCCAGTGGACAATCCATCGTCTTACATACCCCTGTGCATGCTAGACACGGCTGGTAAGCTCCTGGAGAAGCTTCCTCGATCTCGCCTTCATGCGGCGATCCAAGCCTCTGGAGACCTTTCCGAAAGACAGTATGGCTTTCGGAAAGGGAGGTTGACGATACACGCTATCCAGGAGGTCGTTAGTGCAGCCAGGAGCACGGAGCGAGGAAACCATTTTTCCCGCCCCATATGTCTACTGGTCACTCTGGATGTGAAGAACGCTTTCAACTCGGTGCGGTGGTGTGACGCGCTACGTGCGCTGGAGCAGAATTTTAGGGTCCCCGGATATCTCTACCAGATGTTCGAGGATTACGTGAATGATCGCTCTCTTGTCTACGCCACCGCAGATGGTCCAATTAGCCGAGAGTTAACGGCAGGGGCAGCCCAAGGGTCCATACTAGGTCCCGACATTGGGAATGCCACTTACGACGGGATTCTCCGAATAGAAATGCCTGAGGGTTCTTTCCTGGTTGGGTATGCAAATGGCATAGCCGCTATTATCATTGCGCGTACCGTAGAGGCAGCGCAGATGAGACTCAACCAGGTAATGCGTCGGGTCCACTCCTGGATGGAAGACCACGGCTTGCAGCTAGCGCTGGCGAAAACCGAAATCGTGCTCCTAACCAAAAAGCATATTCCGCTTTTAAGGGATATGCAGGTAGGAGAGATGACGGTCCGGACAGAGGTGTCGGTAAAGTACCTGAGGTTGAAGCTCGATTCTCGGCTCTCCTAAAGGGAAGAAATAATATCGAGAGCGGACAAAGCTGCGGCAGTGACGACGTTGCTGAGCAGGGTAATGGCCAACATTGGCGGTCCTCAGCCCTGCAAGCGTCGCCTTCTGCTACGCACGGCCGAGTCCATAATGCTCTACGGTGCCGAAGTCTGGGCCGATGCGCTCCGGTACGAGAAATACCGGAAGCGCATGGCCGGAGTGCAGCGGAGAGGGGCCCTCCGTATCGCCTGCTCTTACCGCACGGTCTCAGAGCCGGCTGCGCTAGTGATAGCTGGGGTCATACCGATTGACCTCCTCGCCCAGGAGCGGAAAATCGTCCACCAGGGCCTTCCCGACGAAGAAGAGAGGGAGAGACGAAAAGCGCTTGCCAGGTCCCGTAGCATGCTGACCTGACAAGAGAGATGGGATGACGATCCGCGGGCCAGGTGGACAGCGAGACTTATTCCTCGCTTGGACACCTGGATCAACCGTCAGCATGGTGAGGTAAATTATTACCTCACACAATTGCTGACGGGGCACGGGTATTTCCGGTCTTATCTGTGCAGAATGGGTAAAGTGCCGGACTCGTGCTGCATATCCTGCGGATCCCCCAGAGACGATGCCTTCCACACATTCTTCGAATGCGAAGAATGGAACGTGTGGAGGGCACCATTGGAGGAAAAGTTCGGGAGCATAACCCCGGAAAATATTATCGGAGTTATGCTCCTCGACGATGAAACTTGGACGGAGGTCACTTCCTTCGTGGAAGCTGTCCTCCGTCGGAAGAAGAGAGTTTTGGAGGAAAGAACGCCCTAAGGGGCGTTTAAAACAACTAATAGCGCCACCCCGAAGTAATGCTAACGCGGTTCCGGGGTGGTCGTCTGGAGATACAGGGGGGGTTTTAGTCGGTAGTCTCTTCGGAGGAGTCCGATACACGGGGAGCCAAACCATCGCTCCCGACAGTGCGTAAAAGCATTTCCCCCCTGTAGAAAAAAAAATGATCATCATCATCATCATCATCATCATCATCATCATCATCATCATCATCATCATCATCATCATCATCATCATCATCATCATCATCATCATCATCATCATCATCATCATCATCATCATCATCATCATCATCATCATCATCATCATCATCATCATCATCATCATCATCATCATCATCATCATCATCATCATCATCATCATCATCATCATCATCATCATCATCATCATCATCATCATCATCATCATCATCATCATCATCATCATCATCATCATCATCATCATCATCATCATCATCATCATCATCATCATCATCATCATCATCATCATCATCATCATCATCATCATCATCATCATCATCATCATCATCATCATCATCATCATCATCATCATCATCATCATCATCATCATCATCATCATCATCATCATCATCATCATCATCATCATCATCATCATCATCATCATCATCATCATCATCATCATCATCATCATCATCATCATCATCATCATCATCATCATCATCATCATCATCATCATCATCATCATCATCATCATCATCATCATCATCATCATCATCATCATCATCATCATCATCATCATCATCATCATCATCATCATCATCATCATCATCATCATCATCATCATCATCATCATCATCATCATCATCATCATCATCATCATCATCATCATCATCATCATCATCATCATCATCATCATCATCATCATCATCATCATCATCATCATCATCATCATCATCATCATCATCATCATCATCATCATCATCATCATCATCATCATCATCATCATCATCATCATCATCATCATCATCATCATCATCATCATCATCATCATCATCATCATCATCATCATCATCATCATCATCATCATCATCATCATCATCATCATCATCATCATCATCATCATCATCATCATCATCATCATCATCATCATCATCATCATCATCATCATCATCATCATCATCATCATCATCATCATCATCATCATCATCATCATCATCATCATCATCATCATCATCATCATCATCATCATCATCATCATCATCATCATCATCATCATCATCATCATCATCATCATCATCATCATCATCATCATCATCATCATCATCATCATCATCATCATCATCATCATCATCATCATCATCATCATCATCATCATCATCATCATCATCATCATCATCATCATCATCATCATCATCATCATCATCATCATCATCATCATCATCATCATCATCATCATCATCATCATCATCATCATCATCATCATCATCATCATCATCATCATCATCATCATCATCATCATCATCATCATCATCATCATCATCATCATCATCATCATCATCATCATCATCATCATCATCATCATCATCATCATCATCATCATCATCATCATCATCATCATCATCATCATCATCATCATCATCATCATCATCATCATCATCATCATCATCATCATCATCATCATCATCATCATCATCATCATCATCATCATCATCATCATCATCATCATCATCATCATCATCATCATCATCATCATCATCATCATCATCATCATCATCATCATCATCATCATCATCATCATCATCATCATCATCATCATCATCATCATCATCATCATCATCATCATCATCATCATCATCATCATCATCATCATCATCATCATCATCATCATCATCATCATCATCATCATCATCATCATCATCATCATCATCATCATCATCATCATCATCATCATCATCATCATCATCATCATCATCATCATCATCATCATCATCATCATCATCATCATCATCATCATCATCATCATCATCATCATCATCATCATCATCATCATCATCATCATCATCATCATCATCATCATCATCATCATCATCATCATCATCATCATCATCATCATCATCATCATCATCATCATCATCATCATCATCATCATCATCATCATCATCATCATCATCATCATCATCATCATCATCATCATCATCATCATCATCATCATCATCATCATCATCATCATCATCATCATCATCATCATCATCATCATCATCATCATCATCATCATCATCATCATCATCATCATCATCATCATCATCATCATCATCATCATCATCATCATCATCATCATCATCATCATCATCATCATCATCATCATCATCATCATCATCATCATCATCATCATCATCATCATCATCATCATCATCATCATCATCATCATCATCATCATCATCATCATCATCATCATCATCATCATCATCATCATCATCATCATCATCATCATCATCATCATCATCATCATCATCATCATCATCATCATCATCATCATCATCATCATCATCATCATCATCATCATCATCATCATCATCATCATCATCATCATCATCATCATCATCATCATCATCATCATCATCATCATCATCATCATCATCATCATCATCATCATCATCATCATCATCATCATCATCATCATCATCATCATCATCATCATCATCATCATCATCATCATCATCATCATCATCATCATCATCATCATCATCATCATCATCATCATCATCATCATCATCATCATCATCATCATCATCATCATCATCATCATCATCATCATCATCATCATCATCATCATCATCATCATCATCATCATCATCATCATCATCATCATCATCATCATCATCATCATCATCATCATCATCATCATCATCATCATCATCATCATCATCATCATCATCATCATCATCATCATCATCATCATCATCATCATCATCATCATCATCATCATCATCATCATCATCATCATCATCATCATCATCATCATCATCATCATCATCATCATCATCATCATCATCATCATCATCATCATCATCATCATCATCATCATCATCATCATCATCATCATCATCATCATCATCATCATCATCATCATCATCATCATCATCATCATCATCATCATCATCATCATCATCATCATCATCATCATCATCATCATCATCATCATCATCATCATCATCATCATCATCATCATCATCATCATCATCATCATCATCATCATCATCATCATCATCATCATCATCATCATCATCATCATCATCATCATCATCATCATCATCATCATCATCATCATCATCATCATCATCATCATCATCATCATCATCATCATCATCATCATCATCATCATCATCATCATCATCATCATCATCATCATCATCATCATCATCATCATCATCATCATCATCATCATCATCATCATCATCATCATCATCATCATCATCATCATCATCATCATCATCATCATCATCATCATCATCATCATCATCATCATCATCATCATCATCATCATCATCATCATCATCATCATCATCATCATCATCATCATCATCATCATCATCATCATCATCATCATCATCATCATCATCATCATCATCATCATCATCATCATCATCATCATCATCATCATCATCATCATCATCATCATCATCATCATCATCATCATCATCATCATCATCATCATCATCATCATCATCATCATCATCATCATCATCATCATCATCATCATCATCATCATCATCATCATCATCATCATCATCATCATCATCATCATCATCATCATCATCATCATCATCATCATCATCATCATCATCATCATCATCATCATCATCATCATCATCATCATCATCATCATCATCATCATCATCATCATCATCATCATCATCATCATCATCATCATCATCATCATCATCATCATCATCATCATCATCATCATCATCATCATCATCATCATCATCATCATCATCATCATCATCATCATCATCATCATCATCATCATCATCATCATCATCATCATCATCATCATCATCATCATCATCATCATCATCATCATCATCATCATCATCATCATCATCATCATCATCATCATCATCATCATCATCATCATCATCATCATCATCATCATCATCATCATCATCATCATCATCATCATCATCATCATCATCATCATCATCATCATCATCATCATCATCATCATCATCATCATCATCATCATCATCATCATCATCATCATCATCATCATCATCATCATCATCATCATCATCATCATCATCATCATCATCATCATCATCATCATCATCATCATCATCATCATCATCATCATCATC
Source organism: Alloplasta piceator (assembly GCA_946863875.1). Lineage (NCBI taxonomy): Eukaryota > Metazoa > Arthropoda > Insecta > Hymenoptera > Ichneumonidae > Alloplasta > Alloplasta piceator. The sequence continues at coordinate 34,457,827 of OX333074.1, forward strand.
ATCATCATCATCATCATCATCATCATCATCATCATCATCATCATCATCATCATCATCATCATCATCATCATCATCATCATCATCATCATCATCATCATCATCATCATCATCATCATCATCATCATCATCATCATCATCATCATCATCATCATCATCATCATCATCA